>CM053576.1:129315543-129520805 GCA_028646485.1 Cryptoprocta ferox | reverse complement strand
GTATCCAAAATCTACAAGGAACTCACCAAACTCCACACCCAAAAAACGAATAATCCAGTGAAGAAATGGGCAGAAGACATGAATAGACACTTCTCCAAAGAGGACATCCAGATAGCCAACAGGCACATGAAACGATGCTCAGCGTCACTCATCATCAGGGAAATACAAATCAAAACCACACTGAGATACCACCTCACACCGGTCAGAGTGGCTAAAATGAACAAATCAAGAGACTAGATGCTGGTGAGGATGTGAAGAAACGGGTACCCTCCTACACTGTTGGTGGGAATGTAAACTGGTACAGCCGCTCTGGAAAACAGTGTGGAGGTTCCTCAAAAAACTATCAATAGAACTCCCCTATGACCCAGCAATAGCACTGCTGGGGATCTACCCAAGGGATACAGAAGTGCAGATGCATAGGGGCACACGTACCCCAATGTTCATAGCGGCACTTTCAACAATAGCCGAATCATGGAAGGAGCCTAAATGTCCATCGACTGATGAATGGATCAAGAAGATGTGGTTTATCTATACAATGGAATACTCCATGGCCATGAGAAAGAATGAAATCTGGCCGTTCGTAGCAATGTGGATGGACCTCGAGGGTGTCATGCTAAGCGAAATAAGTCAGGCGGAGAAGGACAGAACCCATATGGTTCACTCATAGGTCTAACAGGAGAAACCTAACAGGGGACTATGGGAAGGGGAAGGGGGGAAAAAGTTAGGGAGAGGGAGGGAGGCAAATCATGAGAGACTCTTGAATACTGAAAACAAAGTGAGGGCTGAAGAGGGAGGGGGAGAGGGGAAGGGGGGTGATGGTCATGGAGGAGGGCACTTGTGGGGAAGAGCACTGGGTGTTATATGGAAACCAACTTGACAATAAACTATTAAAAAATAAAAATAAAATAAAATCTGTATAAAGTATATTGCATTATATTATAGTGTCATATTGTTAAAATATAATAAAGAATATATAAACATATTATTACAATACATAAATGCATATAATATATAACAAATACATAATACATATATGTAATTTCATATAACATATGATTACATTAGTTATTGTTATGTATTATACTATATATATATCATATGCACAGACATTTTATATATACACACATATACACACAGCATGTGAAATTTTGACTGAGATCTGTCTTTTAACACGTTACTCTGGTAACATGCTAACAATTATAAATTACAAATACAATAATGTGCTGCGTAATATGAGATGTCAGATGCACAGGGGAAGGGTCACATGTCTGTGGTTTCTACAGCTTTCCTGGGTAATCAACAGATGCTGCTTTGTCATTTGGGGCCATTTTCTGTGGGGTGAATTGAAAGTAACTGCACTATGAGAGATCACCTTGTGTTTTTCTGTTTGTTTGTGTTTTTTTTAAATCATGTCTCAGCACACTGGAAAGCAAATCAACCTGCATAAGGTGATCGACGCAATTGAGGGATCTCTGCCCTGCTGTGCCTCTGCCCAGTATCTCTCTGTGGTACTATTAATCAGGTTTGGACGACTTGATGATCTATTCCATTATTCATTCAGCGTTTGCTTAGTGAGCACCTACAGTATCCTACATATGCCACTTGCTAGAGATACCGGGCTGGCATTCAGTGCCTTCCTCCAGAAGCCCACCATCCAAAGGCAGCACAGGAAAATGAGTCATTATAACACAATGAGAAAGAGCTAAAATAGCTCCATCCATAAAGTGTTATAAGATGTTACATTAAAAATCGATTATCTTGGTTATTAAATATATTTAATATAAATGTACTTAAGAATCAGAAATCTTCCGTAAAAATAATCTGTTTCAGGGTCGCCTGGGTAGCTCAGTCAGTTAAGCCTCCGACTCTTGATTTCATCTCAGGTCACCATCTCACTGTCCATGAGTTCTAGCCCCATGTCGGGCTCTGCCCTGACAGCAAGGAGCCTGCTTGGGATTCTCTCTCTCCCTCTCTCTTTTCCCCTCCCCTGCTTGCGCTCTGTCTGTCTCTCAAAATAAATGAATAAACTTATAAAATAATAATAATCCGTTTCACATGCATCTTGCCAAGAGTCTCTTTCCAGCGTCCGGTTAATAACGTACATGCCTTACATGTACTATTTAACTGGGACTGTGTTGAATGGCGCAGCTGGGACACAGTCTTCTAAAAGCCGATTCAATTCTGTGCCACCCACGAGATCAATTTGTTAAGTGGTGAGTAACAGAGACATGGCCCAGACTCTCATGGAATGTAGGGTGAGAAGAGAAAACAAAATCATTAAATAAGTCATCATCATAAACTGTTCTAAAGGCCGTGATGGCAGCATCCTGGGGAAGTAGAGAGAAAAGAATGTCTATTTGGTGCACACTTGCAACTGTCCTCAGTTTTCTTTTCAATATTTTCCCTTTCAGTAGAATGAACCCCCTTGTTTTAGCTGGCAGGTGGCTGTCCAAGTACTGCTTGCGTCTCCGAGTCTCCCTACAGGCAGGTGCAGTCAAGTGGTGTTTTGGTCCATTGGTGGAGCAGCGGAAGGCATGTGTGCACTTTTCAGATTCTCACCTTAAAGATGCTTTCCCTGGACCGTCACTCCCTTTCCCCCAGGAGCCAGCAACATTGGAGCGACCGCCGAAGCCCACTCCCTGGATGTTGCCCTACAGTAGCTCTGAACTTGAGCTGCTGTGTCTTTAGATATCTTTGTTACAGTAGCTTAGTCAGTATCCTGACTAACAACAAAGGTCCCTCCCGGGAGAAAGGATGCTTCCAGAACAATAAGGAAACTGAAATAAGTAACATTGATTTACTTAAGTCAGAGGGTGGACAGCCCGGAATCGGATGTGTGCTGAGATGCTGTGGCAAACGATTTACCCAATATCAAAATATTCAACCTCTGAAATATCAAAAAGATATCGGGGCACCTGGGTGGCTCAGTCGGTTAAGTGTCCGACTTCAGCTCAGGTCATGATCTTGCGGTTTGTGAGTTTGAGCCCCGCATCGGCCTCTGTGCTGACAGCTCAGAGCCTGGAGCCTGCTTTGGATTCTGTGTCTCCCTTTCTCTCTGTCCCTCCGCTGCTCGTGCTCTGTCTCTCTCTCAAAAATAAATAAACATTTAAAAAATTTTTTAAACAAATCAAATTTTCTTCTGAAGATATCCCGAAGACTGAGAAGGTTGCTTTCAGAAGAGATCGGCAAAACTCAATGTTTGTGTTGTTCACTGTTCCTTACTGCTTTTTGTAACATAATAAAAGAGAGAGATGGCCTCAGCTTAAAATCAGGCAATGACCAAGCAGAGATGAAAGGAAATAGAGTACTCTTCACTGCGATTTCTTTGTCTGTGGCCAGCAGCCTACATTGATTGAGAGTGTAGAAATCAGGGTTCCCAGACAGTGTAAAAACAGCACATTTACAACAGTCTAACACCAATTATGTCTCAGATGCTGTTCGAGGAGATGTAGATACACATTTAACCTTTGCAATTCATCTTCCCCTCCATTTCCTCCACCTTGATAATAAGGATGGTAATGTTTGATTATAGAATTATTATTAAGTTTAATAATGTGCATAACCTCGGAGTAGGTAGCTTCTCATAAAAAAAGAAAAAGAAAAAAATACAAGTTTCCTTTGTCCCTTGGCTTGGACCCCAGGCTGTGCCTTGATTTTGTCACTTCCCAAATGCATGGGTCCTGGAGTAATAGCCGAGTCCCTACTTCTGCTTCTAGAAATATTTAACTCAAACCACATACTTCTGTTCATTGACAGCATGACATCTATGTGCCCTTCTCTGTGACACCCCTGAATGCCTGTCCCTCTTCTCTGCCCTCAGGATGGACCGATATTCCGCAATTTTTTTTTTCAACCCCAGCTTTTATGATCCTTCCCAGGTGGTCACATGCTTCTGTATCACTTGTCCACGTGGCTGGGTGCTGCTGTGAGCAACTTTGATCATTTATGGAAAGAAGCACTTGTTTCTCCCTTTGTGATCTGCCCGATTTCAGTGCTCCGGACTCCTTTGGCCAGGCTCTCCCCGTTTCTCCATAGCACCTTTCTGAAACATGGGTTCCAGCTCATTTTAAGTTTTTGTTTTTTTATTTCTGCATAAAGAATATTGGGTCAGGCCCATCTGGTAGCATTGCATATCCAAGGTTCTGTATTATTTGGATGAGAAATGAAACAGAATAAATTCATTCCCTGCCTAAAAAAATCTGGTCCCTTTTAATAAAAACCTACCACTTGGCTGTCTGGAAACAAGTCTATTTGTATCCAACATATATCCCGAGAGTTCTTTTAATTTTTTTTCCTCTCCAGCTGCAAAGCCACATGAGAAGTAAACATGCTCTTTCATGTAATTCTCCATTAAAAACTATCTAAAGCTATTTCCCAGCTTGTCTGAATAGATTCTGAATGTTCAAGGGACATTTCACAGACTTGTACCAAAACCCCACAGTATAAGAAATTTGGGGCTGCTCTCAAAATACTGCCTTTGACAAGTGGCAAGGAGAGCACAAATCTTATAACCTGAGACCTTGAATTGTCATGACACATTTCCTGTTTACTGCCTCGTTCGCTCAGTGGCCGGGCTGAATCTTCCTAGGTAAAAGGCTGTTAGGACTTCCTTGTATGTGACATTTCCAGCGTTTGATGATAGGTACAAGTTACCAGAGAGGACTTGCAATGCGACTTTTGAATGTGTTTAGTAAATACTACAGTTTTTAAAGCATTTTTGGAAACCTCATCCCATTTGACATCCTTGACGAACTCCTTAAGTGAGCAGGGCACGTCTGCCCTGGAGAGGAGAATGCTGACGGGACAGAGATGAACTTCCTGTGACCTCTGGCCAAGATGGCACAGGGCTCACCTCCTGACGCACTGCTCGGCTCTGGGTGCATTGACAGGTAAGGTATTAGCAGACAAGCATACTCTAAACCACACTCTTGCATTTTTTGGCCACCAGATTGAACATTCGAAAAGGCAAATGGGGCTGGAGCGTGACATCCATTAGGTTTACACCAAAGTGTAAAAGGATCCAGAGCATTTCCTTGTAGGCTTGCCCCTTAATGCCAGATGCTGAACAAGCTATCTCCTTATCTTAAAGGGGGCCCGAAAACCAAACACAGTTGTCAATTCCACCCTTCCCCAATGGCTTTTTAAAACTGTGTCTGGAGGCTCCCTGGCTGGCTCCATCAGTTAAGCATCTGACTCTTGGTTTCAGCTCAGGTCACGATCTCACAGGTTTGTGGGTTCGAGCCCCACATCGGGCTCTGTGCTGACAGCCTGGAATTCTCTCTCTCCCTTTCTCTCTACCCTTCCCCTTCCTGTGCTGTCTCTGTCTCTTTCAAAATAAATAAGTAAACTTGAAAGAAATGTATATTAAGAAAATAAAAAATAAATAAAACTGTGTCTAGAGAAGAAGGGACACAGGACAGCCCTCTGACAAGGAGCTGAGCCCAGATTCTCATAGGCTCATTGTAATTGGATCAGTGACATTCCCAAGCCGCACCCTGAGACCAAGCCCCCAATGAGAATTGTAGGATATGATCTGCACTGGATGGTGCAGAGCACAGGTGGAAACAAGGGGAGTTTGAGAGACAAGATGAGAATAATCACAAGGGGCAGAGAGAGAGAGAGTTGAAATATGTATTCTCAGTGACTACAAGCCAAATTATCCAAAAAAATCGACAATAATTTAACATGGAGAAACACAATGGGAACTATCAGAAGACACGTTCACTCCAGATGGAGTTAGTTCTATAGAAGACTATGACCTTAAGGGAAATAGGGGTAGGATGTTCAAAGGATAAAAATTCAACTTTTGTTAGAAAGGCAGAGATATTAAACAAAACAGGTCTGAATTACTAGATTAACGGTGACCGTATAAAAGAGCCAATTACAAATGTGAGGGGAAGAATGTAGATATTGAATTTTTTTTAGTGGAGTATTAGTTTAGACAGTATCAGTTTTTCACTGCTGCATAACAAATCATCACTTAGGTGCTTAACATAACAACTCTTTATTTGTGGATGAGAGGCCGAGTGGGCTCTCCCAGTCACCTACTCAGGATATCACAAGGAGAAATCAATGTGCCTCGGAAAGATTCCATATCCAGTTCACTGAGGTTGTTGGCATCCAGTTCTTTGTCACCACTGGTCTGAGGTCCAACTGGTCTGAGCTTTACTTGCTGGTCAGTAGGGGCAGCTCTGTCCTGGTCTCGGCTGACAGCACTCCTTCCCAGATGGCTGCCTCCATCTTGTAAACCAGTGACGGTACACCAACTTCCTCTGTGTTCTGAATCTGCCCTGAATCTCTCAGACTTCATCTTCTGCTAATAACCAGAGAAAACCCTCTGCTTTTAAGGGGTAGAAGCGATTAGATCAGACCCTTTCAGATAATCTCCCTTTAACCATTTACTCATAATATACAATCGAGGTGAGCTACACCATTACATTTATGGGTTCCACCCACACTCAAGGTGGGGAGGATTTCACAAGTATGGGTCACTCTTAGAACTCTGCCTACCACACATGGGGCATCACTAAGGCTGGAGAGCTTATGGGAATTGGTAACATGGAAGGTAAGGCTAACAGCTCATTTGAGAAAGTCACCCAGAGAAACACATAGTTTATTATTCCTTTAATGAACACAATTGTGGAAAGTTGAAGACTAGGTTTCCAACCTACCTATTTCTCCAACAAGTGGAGAATGCCTCCAATATTCCTTTAATAAAAATCCCAGAAGAGAATGAAGGGGGTATCTGAGTGAGAATAAGAAATAATTACTAATTTGTTAAAGGATTCAAGAGATATATAGTTTTTATTAGAAGGTACACTCGAGTACAATAAATAAAAATAAATTACCTCCAAAGAGCTACAATTAGACTAATAACATGGTTCTCCCCAAGAATAATAGATGCCAGTAAGAATGAAATCAAGAAATGTCCCCACGCTCCTGAAGACACGTCGGACTCAAACCATGTATGCCCTTACATGAGCTTGCAAAAGGAAGGGCATCTGGAAATGGCTAATGAAGGTGAAAGCCACCCAGCCAAGAAAGGAATAAAAATAAGGCAGAAAGGGGCGCCTGGGCGGCTCAGTCGGTTAAGCGTCCAACTTTGGCTCAGGTCATGACCTCACGGTTCATGGGTTTGAGCCCCGCATCGGGCTCTGTGCTGACAGCTTCAGATTCTTTGTCTCCCTCTCTCTCTGCCCCTCCCCCACTCATGCTCTGTTTCTCTCAATAATAAATAAATACAAAATTTTTTTTTAAAAATAAGGCAGATAAAGGGGAACTATCATCAAGCGATTGCTGCTGAGAAGCCATGAAGCTATTTAAATGTAGAACCCAAACTATGTGTGTTAACATCACAGACACCTTTGACATTCTCAACTTTGGACATTTTAAAGTAATGTGTTTAATAGCCATCACGAGGAAGTGAGTTATACACAACATAAGACTTCTTAACTAGTTCAACTTTCCATTAATGTTGTCTAAAATTCAACATGGAGTTTCAAAAAGTGTAAGTATTAAAAAAAGATGTTTCTCCAACAGACGCTGATGATGGGCATATGCCTCTCTTTGTCCTCCCTCCCTGACTCACACCATGGCCAAAGAAACTAGTAGAGTATATGTTAGTTTGTGGGAGAACAAACAAGTAAGAAGGTGTGGTTTAACGAACCATAGTGAGGGGCACCTGGGTGGCTCAGTCGGTTGAGCATCTGACTTCGGTTCAGGTCATGATCTCACAGTTTGTGAGTTTGAGCCCCACGTTGGGCTCTGTACCGACAGCTCAGAGCCTGGAGCCTGCTTCAGATTCTGTGTCTCCCTCTCTCTCTGCCCCTCCCCCATTTGTGCTCTGTCTCTCTGTATCTCAAAAAGAAATAAAAATTAAAAAGTAAAAAAAAAAAGAACAATAGTGAGGGGCACCTGGGTGGCTGGGTCTGTTAAGCATCCAACTCTTGATTTCGGCTCAGGTCATGATCTCATGGTTCATAAGTTCGTGTCCCATGTCAGGCTCTGTGCTTACAGCTCAGAGTCTGCTTGGAATTCTCTCTTCCTCTCTTACTGCCCCTATGGCTCTCCCTCTTGCTTTCTCTCAAAATAAATAAACTTAATTTTTTTAAATTAAAGAATAGTGAGCATACAAATTAAATATGTTTGTGCTCATTCATTGTTCACAGAAAACAATTTCTTGCTTTAAAAGACTGAAAATGAGCCTCTAAGCAACAATAATAAGGTAGGAAGGAATATTCAATGAGTAGTTAAAGTGACATCAGGAGGAAAGTGGAAATGCCAATTCACCTTAATCATAAGCAAAAAACTGTAGTTATGTATGTCAATCACATGCAAGTCCCCCTCAAAGAACAGAAGCAAAACCTTAAGGGGCATAGAGATACTATAGAAAATTATCCACCCAGAAGAAGGCAGTGAAAAAAGAAAAAAAAAAGATAAAAATGGGAAAATGCATAAGACAGTAGAAATAATCCCAAATATATAAATCAGTAGTAACAGAAAATGTAACCATCTTAAGCTAAGCTATTAAAAGACTATCAAACTGGATTTGTAAACATCTATCTTAAGATAAAATTAAAACATGCAAAACAATGAATAATAAGTTGTGCCCCATAAATAGTAAGCAAATGTAAACTAGTGTAAAATAATAAGGTCAGGAAAAATTGGAACAAAAAAGGAAACTTACATAATAATAAAATGAACAATTCACTACGATGGAGATGAAAATTATAATTTTTGTGCCCCCAACAATATAATATCAAAACAGGTAACATTTAACAAAATGACTAAATTATGAGGAATTAAATTATAGTCATAGAAGACGATTGTAATGTATCTACAAGTGAAACTATAAAGCGGACTAGCCAGCAAGAATTTCTCAGGCTGAAAACTTAGCTCACACGTTCTTTGCCTACAGATACAGGACGGCAACATGGAAACAAGACGGTTAACTGGTGAACATAAAGGCACCAACATAAACACGCAGAAGCTATACCTCACATGTGGGGGTCCAGCCAGCCCCCGTGCCATGCTCTGCAAAGCTTAGCGGCCCAGGCCATCCCAAGGCACGGATGTGGCTACCATTTTTGGTAGAGTAGCCACGTGGAGTGAGGGTCTGGTCGGATTCTAGTCGCTCTGTCCGTTTTCTCCAATCTCAATGTTTGCTTCATGTGACTTTTCATAAGTGTTCACATATTTTCCCCACTGCACACATGTTGTGCCTGCTAACGCTCTGGGTCTCTCCACATGTCAGTTACCTTCTGGTCTGGCCATGACTCACATCACTAATCGAGGTCCTGGACCACAGATAATATCATCAGAAACTGTGATAAAGGAACGAATGATGATACTGCCACTAATGAAAGCCATCACTTACCCGGCACTTATGGTACTCTGGGCACTCGATCCTCGCTCTGAGACAGGTGCCATGACTGGTGCCGTTTTACTGAGGACCAAGTGACAGAGTCCCTGGCCTAGCGGCTCACAGCTAAGAAGTAGAGTCGCTGGCGCATTCCCCGGCAGCTGGGCTCTAAATGCTCTACTATTGATGTCTTGAAATTCTTGATAATTTCATCTGTGAAGCTGTGTTTTTTAAGGGAGATGGTACAACAGAGCACACACCAAGGGCTTGGAGCCTTGACTTGGGGACCCCACTGCCAGCTCCCCCACCTCCACCCCTCAGGAGTGATCTGGGCTGCGTGATCCCTTCCCCCTGACTCCACCCACTCTGACCAAGCTGGGTCCCACCTAGGTTCTCCCGGCCCCTGGGAGGCTGCCCTCTGATCCAGGCAGAAGCCTGGGCACGGGTTTAGTGCCGGCAGCTCTCGTGCTCTGGGCTGGCAGCCACAGAACATTTGGAAGACAGCCTCTCACCCGCCCTGACTCAGTGCAGAGTGTGTCCCAGCACCGGGGTTGCCATCTCCTGAGGGACACTCATCTGCTGTTGCTTGGGGAAGGGGGTCCAGGGGAAGGGAGAGACCTGGCTCAACCTTCCGACCCTGACATGGGCACAACGTCAGTCCACAGACAGCAGGAAGGGAACTGGTAGGTTCCCCGTGGCCACGCAGGCAGGCCAGGTGGCAGAGTGGGGGTCCCAGGCACTCTTAGGGGTCTGCACTTGCCCTACAAGATTCCTATTCCCAAGCAGTCAGCCATTAAAGAACAAGTAACATACTCCATGACAGGTCAACAGAGAGAGAATAGAAAAAAGAATAAAATTACATTTTAGAATCTTTGATTACACTGTTTTCTTTCTCCAAACACCCCCGTTTTCATTTTGCACTGGGATTTGCAAACTATGTACCCCTCTCCCCACTGTGCTACGTTACAAGAGACCTTTAAAAGTCACTGAGTTCATCCCTTCTTCCAGATTTTGAACACAGTTCTGTGATCCAGAGCCACACTGTGCACTATCGTACATCAGGAAGCATTTTCAACCTGCGCGCTCTCTTCTCCAGCTAACACATCTGCCCTTTTTAAAACTGTATCATCTTTATGCTTCCACAGACTTTCCATGATCAACTCTCTTTAGATGTGGTTTCTCAACCAGTGTGGGTCACACATATAGTTAATTTAAGATCTATCAATCAACAAAAGAGCTCAAGGTGTAAAATGTTTTGGCAGGAGATGGAGAAGCACACAGGAGATGGAGAAGCACATAGATGATGGAGAAGCACACAGGTATACTCTTCTAAGGAGTGGAAGTCACACACACCAGTATTTAGACAAAACTGCTGGGAGGAATGTTTTCATGTTGTCTCCTGCCTCAAAATGGAACGGGCTGTATGCAGAAGTGATGAGCTCGAGGACGTCGGGGAGACTGAGCTGCCATTGGAGGTGAACTCAATGGGCCTGAGCATCCCTTGTAGTTTTAAGGTCAAGAAATATAAGAAATTACTGTTAAATTACATCTGAGTGAGTGGAAACATTAAACTAGAGTGAAATTGTATCAACATGCCTGCAATCACTAACATATCTGATACTTGAAAAGTGTTGTGTCTATATCCCCAACTGATGATGTAAAATTGTTCAAAGACATCTATGAATGAGGTCTCAGTTAGGGAGGGAGAGAGGTGTGTGGTTACTATGAGCACATGATAAGGAGAGATCAGCAAGAAAAATACCCCTTGTGACTATTAAGTACCTGGTCAATTCCATTAAATATCAACATTCATGTCTTATTCCCTGGTTGGTAAATTCTGGAAACAGCTACTTTCATCTGTCCTCCCCCTCAACAACAGAAATATCCATTTTATTCTCAAACTTACAGTTTCCTAGCAAGAAGCCCAAAGTATACAATACAACAAGCGTGACAGTTTTACCGGCAATGTGTGTTTGCAGTAGAATTAGAAAAGAAGTCTGCATGCTTGAGATGGCCAAAATCTGGTTAATGTTGATCAATTCAAAGAACTTATCCAGGATCAGTTCACTAGGGAATGTTTGTAATAGAGCCAAGGTCAGCGAGATGTTTCAGGACCTGCTATGCAGTAAGTGGCCCACTTTTTCGCGGTTTTGTCTTTCATGGTTTCAGTTACCCAAGGTCAACCGCCATTGGGAAGCAGATGCCCTTCCTTCTGAACTATAGTCCGTAGGTCAACAGTAGCCTAACACTACATCACAAGGCTTGTGTCACTCACCTCCCTTCATCTCATCACTTGGGGATTTTATCATTTCACATCATCACAAGAATGGTGAGTGCAGGACAGTAAGGTATGTTGAGAGAGAGAGAGAGAGACCACATTCATGGACTTTTACTAAAGAATATTGTTATAATTATTTTATTTTATTATTAGTTATTGTGGTTAATCTCTTATTGCACCTACTTAATAAATTACCCCTTGCCATAGGTATACATATAGGAAAAACACATAGTGTATACAGGATCTGATACTAAGCATTCTAGTCTCAGGCATCCACTGGAGGTCTTAGAATGTATCCACCATGGATAAGGGGGAGCCGCTGTACACAAAATAAAATTGTTATAGGATTCACTGATGCCAGAAATCCCTTTATCTTAAATTCTTTATGAAGTTGCTTTGTGAGAAAAGTATATAAAATTTTGATGGCAGGGACTCTTCTTTCTAGTCACATCCTTTGGCATGTCATCACCTTGATGTCTCCCCATGTAGATTCCGAGTTTTGATCCAATAAGGACTGAGCATCAACTATCACGCAATCCCACAAACCGAAGCACCCACAAGAGCCCCACGAAGCTCTCTGCGCCAAAACGTTTGAATAAATGACAAGTATCCTCGCAGTCTCTCCCTCTTCCCCGTCAATTCCCAGAACCTTGATTTCTTTTAAATCTTCCTTTTAAAATGATCTCATCCTGGCCTAATGATGCTGAATCACAGACATGGTGAGGCAATGCACTTAAGATAATGCATCATCTCGATGGCTCACACAAGTGTAAATATTAAGCAGGATTTCAGTATAGCATTAAGTTTTACTGTAACAAGAGCCTGCAAACATGGCAGCCCAGTCCCAGCGCTGCCACGCTCGTCAGACGGCATGAAAAAATGCAAGATACGATGCTTTCTCCTCCTCCGTACTGCGGGAGGCCGACCAACTTTCTTTCTAGTGTTCTCATCAAGAAGAAAGGGGAAAACAACATATTTAGGTAGTAAATTAAACTCTTTTCTATAAAAAACAATGTGTAAATCACACGACCCACTGACAAACAAGATTTCTTTTCCGGCTAGTCCGTCATTCTCGTAAGCACAGAGTTTGAGTTTCTGAATAAATATATATTAGAAGCACTTTTGAAACATATGAATTCTGTACTGATCCTGGTAACAGAAGCCAGACACTCAGAGGACACCTTACCCTTCGCACTCGTGTCCAGATTACATTGTGTGTGTGTGTGTGTGTGTGTGTGTGTGTGGGTGGGTGGGTGGGTGTGGGTGTGTGTGTCTAGCAAATCACTGCTTCTACTCCAATTCTGTACATATAATCATTATTCTCCATGTGCTTTCTCAAAACATATGAACAGGGATTGGAACTGGAAGGATGGAGATTCTAGGGAAAGAGACAAGATCATGAAGCTGTAGACATTTGGGCTAGAACATGTCTTGGGCGTCACTTTCCCTAGGAGCCTTGTCTCATGGGCCATGAAGCCAAAAGACAGGAACCATAAATGTGGGGTAGAGCTGTCCTTGTGTTCGGTGCCCCCAAGGACACTAATAGAGTGCAATTGGTGATACGGTGGCTATGACATATATGCTTGCACCTTGTCCTCAAATAGCTTCTAGGATAGTAGGAAACAAATTTGTGAACAACCAATTAGAAGAAATAAATCTCGCAAGCTAAGTGCCATGGGGCAGCAGAGAAAAGAGCAATTCACTCCAAATGGGAGACAGACAGAAAGGGGAGGTCAGGCTGTGACTTGGAGAATGGGTGGAATGCCACACAAGAAGGAAGTGTAGACTGAGGTGGCTACCCAAGGGAGGCAAGGGAAGTGCTAGCATTGGGCACACGCAGTCTTTTCCATGGAGGGGGACTGTGGACAGGTAGAGTGACCGAGCGACCATGTCTGATAGACGGAAAGACACCAATCAGACCGCAGAGTTCTTGTCAATGAGTCTGACTAGGAGGTTTCCTAGGAACGCAGCCAGGCAGTTTTCTGTGTATTTGGAAGCTGCTCACTGGTCAAGCAAGAATTCCTACCCTAAAGTCTTCCTTCGTCATGCCATGGCGTCTCATGAATTTTTGTGCCATAAAATGGTTTTGCTCATAAAACAAAAGAACCAACATGCACCGAGTTGACCGCTGTTACAGAGAAAGATGCATTGATAAGGACATTTTATATTTTACAGCACTTTCTAGTTTGCAAAGCCGTCTCCTACATACCATTTCAGCCGACGTTCATAGTCCCTCCGGGAGTGCAACAAGCGTTACAACCTTAATTCTGCAGGGAACCTGGGCCTGGATGCATTTCATGACTGGTGCTAATGGAGCTGGGGCTCACACGCAGGTCTTCCAGACCCGTCCAATGTTCTTTACAGTATGTGATATTGCCTCTCAAAAATTGTCTTGGTTTTCTTCTTTTCTTTTTTCTTTTCCTTTCTTTTCTTTTCTTTTCTTTTCTTTTCTTTTCTTTTCTCTTTTCTTTTCTTTCTTTTCTTTTATTTTTTTCTTTCCTTTCTTTTCTTTCTCTCTCTCTTTCTTCTCCTCCTTCTTCTCCTTCTTTTTCCTCTTCCTCGTCTTCTTCTTCTTTCTTCTTCTTCTTCTTCTTCTTCTTTTGCATAAGGGTGCATCTAAAAAACTTCACTACAGTTGGAATTTGAGCCCAGAGCCTTTTACTGCAAACAAATCCTACCCCTGCTCTGTGACAGGCTCCCAATCTCCAGCGCTAAAAGTGCTCTACTGATCAGAGCCAGGAGCCTTTTTCCAGTTCCCATCCTCTTTGATCTCGATAGCCTTCGAATCTGTTCACCACCCTCTCTTCCTTGAATCTCACATGCTTCCTTCTCTTCCAGGCACTGAACTTGCCTTTCTGGTCCCCACACCCTTTTCTAACTGCCCTCTGGTCTCCCATGTTGGTAACGCCGACCTCTGACTGGGACTTGCCTGAAAGTCCCGCCTTCCCAAGGATGTGAATTTGGTTCTCTCCTGTTTGAAACCTCTCTTTGGTGAACTCATTTCATTCATGCACTCATTAGTTCATTTAGTACCTACTCATTTCCAGGCAAATAGTCTCTTTGAATTTCTGGATTGATCAAGAATAAATGGAGAATGTAGCACCATTTTTTTTTTCAAGAATGAGCTTCTCTCTGCAAGCACCAAAAACGAACAATAAAATAAAAATAAAATAAAATACTTCCATGTTATATTTGTAAGCTTTTAAAATATATTAAAATTTCACATTAAAAATATTTGTGAAATTTTAATTTATACACATATGCTCTCAGACATCCTATTCACCACTGCAATTCTGCCCTACACCTCACATTGCCTAACCTCCTTTTCCATCTTACTGTCCTCCATAGAACTGACCTTTAGAGTTCCATGTCCTCATTTTGTTTGTCATTTGTCATTTGTTTGTGTTTGTCATTTGTCCCTCTGCCTTGGGATAGACACCTCCTGAGGGCCAGGATTTCATCTGTTTTGTGCTCTGTTATGTGTCTGGTACCTTGAACTAGCACAAGATAGACCCTCAAGAAGTATTTGTGGAATGAAAGAACAAAGAGACTTTAGGAGTATCCATGCAGGTGGAATTTTCCACTGTCATGGGGAGGATCCGTTTCAGGAAGTCATCTGTGCTGACCTCACCTGTCCTTCAGTGAGTCTGATGTAATGGAAGTTTATGGAAATAGATCTCAGTGCAGGCAGCAGGGGAAGGCTGTGGTGAGACTTCTCTAACATGGGGATAGAAATGACACAATGAAATCTGGGAATCTCTGACATGTTCAATATCATTCCCTGAAATGATAAAACCAAACCCAACCAAATTGTGCTCGGTTTTCCCCTAAATCTAATTCACATCAGGGCACATTGTGATCATTTCTTGGAAAAGTGCTTCATCAAGTACCCATGCTGGATTAATGGAAAAGTGCTTCATCAAGTACCCATGCTAGATAAATGTCAAGGAGTGTTTCTCCTTCACTCCTTAGTTTGGCCCCTAGGTTGGGTCTTCAAATAATCATGCAATGACAACAGTCATGTGGATGGTTTTCTCTGTTGTGAAGTATCCCCATGTGCGTGTGTTTGTAGAGAACAAGAATGTCTTACAAGTCTGTAGGGAACATACAGAATTAGGCTGAGTGCTGTCTCTGTATAGATAGAATACCCGTGTAAGAGAATTCCGAATGACACCCGCTTGACATGGGGGTACATAAAAATAGATGCCTGGCTCAACCATAGAGTTTACAATTCTTGATTAACGATTGCTATTTTTTAAAGCAGTTTTCAAATCAGATATGCTAGCACCTTCATCATAAACACTTTTAGTGTTAAACAGCTGGTCTTCTGTTGCTGTCCTGGCACCGGTGCCAGCAAACTGTCAGAGCAAGGAGTGATTGAATGGTGGTCAAGGTTCCCTGGGTCGGGAAGAAGAGGAGACACATGGGGTGCTGGCCACCAGCCAGCCTTGACATTCTCTTGCTCATCAGAGGAAGGGTTCTGCTTGGTTTATAAAGGTGCTCCTGATGTAACTAACCTGAGGACCTAAGGACACAGCAAATGTCTCCTCTACAACAACATCAACATTTACTGCAGAAAAGAACCACCAACAGGATGTCAACCCCTTCATACAAGATTACATACACATGATGTCTGATTCACCAAGTATCAGTGCGTTCTTGGCATTGCTGGAAGATGTGAACAAAGGAGTGACCTTGGCCTTGCTGGAAGATGCGAACAAAGGAGCTGACCACAGCACTGCAGGCAGGGTTGAGGGAGACATGAGCAAGCATATCTCTGTGCACGTGCAGAAGAGAGTGATGGCAGCAGTGTTTCCAAGAAGCAGCCTAAGCGCTGATGGGGGAGTAGGTAAAAAATAAATTATACTTGATAAGTTTCAAATATTTTAATGCCTACATTTTCTTGATCTTTATTTTAGAGAAGCTATGAATTAAATCACAGATGTAGAAAACAGCAAAAACTAAAATCTCAAAGAACCAATTATTTTATTTCCTTCTTTGTGGACATGCTGATACAGAATATCCCAGACCCTTGACTTCTGGTTGGAAAGATCTGTCCTAGTATTCACACCATCCACTTAAGATAGAACACAATGGAAGTTTCTGAAAGGCACTAACCAGTACCAGGACTCTGGTCTTCCTTCCTTCATTTATTCATTTGTGCAAAAAGAAGGAAAGTACTGCAAGAGAAATAGTAAGGAGCCATGAGAAGTGTAAGGAGATTTGCCCCTAGTGAGGGGGATGCAGTGTATAGTTCATGCCTTTCTGTTGGACATCAGGGATGAGGTTTGGTTCTGTAGGGGGCATGGTAGGGTGAAGACCCACGAGTGTCCAAATCCAGCCCTCTCTCTCACCAAGCCTCTTGAGTGACATGGAAGAAATTAGAGCCTCCTTCCCTGGATTAGCATGGTTGGCTTGGACCCATAGTCATGCAAGACTACTTTGGCCTTTCTAACCACTCATCAGAGAAGGCCAAGAAAGCAACACCATCCTAGCTACAGGTTTGCAGGGCAGGGCAGGGGCGGGAGAACAGGCCCAACTTTCTCCCATGGAAAATGTCCAGTTGTCTATCACATGTGCACTGGAGGGGATCTTGGAAGGATGCGCCAAGCCTGGTTGAGTGGACAAGATAAAGGAACGCTAGAAGAAATCAGAAAGTGGGGTATGGCTGGGTGAGAGTATGAGCTCGTGTCCTTTACTTGGAGTGAGGGAAGCCATTGGAAGAAGAGGAGTGACACGTCCCCACTTATGTTTTCAAAGGGTCCCTCAAGCTGCCATGTCGAGACTCAGTGCAAGGTCTTTAAGGACAGAAGTAGGGGGGCCACTTAGAAGGCTACTCAAAGATCATGGCGAGGGCAGTGGTGGCTTGGAACATGAGTTCCATTTCCAACCTTTTCCAGCTCATTTTTGGCAATTTTGGTGGTTTCCTATGTTTTCCTTGCAGAGTTTTTGGCCCTCACTCTGTTGTTTCTTCAATATCCACTAGTTTCATCTAGTCTCTTGGTCACCCCTACCAATCTGGATACATGATAGAACTTTCCTCTTGCACTTCTTATCTAGATATTTTCTGTTCTTTTTTAACTGTAGCTCATTTTTTATGAAAGAATGCAGCTTCCATTGATTTCCATGAACATTTATCAATATTTGATAAATTATATATGTGTATGTGTGTGCATGTGTGTGTCATCACTTGCTAGAGATGAGGTGGTCCCTATGAGGTAAAATACAGTTAGAAATATACAAATTATGATTTTACATATAAGTATATACACACATGTGAAGAGATCAGCTTTTAATAATACTGTCTTTTTTTTAATCAACGGACGAGTTAAAAATCTTCCCAGCATGAAAATTGCATTTCTTATGTTTACATAAATTACTTTCAGCTAAACCTCCAAGCCACTCAGCTCATTCTGAATTTGTCTTTCTTAGTTCATTCTTTCATCCCCTTATTTAATGAGCACATTTAGCATGGATTATGATGAAGACATTATGCTATATTTGAAGGAAGAAAGATGAATAGATTCATCCCATGGCCTCAAGCAGCTTATAGATAAATGGGGAAGAAGAACACACTTAAGGTTTCAAACCTTTGGAGAAGTACAGAAACGTAGAAAGGCATGTGGTGTGTTTGAACAGGTGTGACTGGGCTACTTCTCAGATAAAACATAAATGTCCCAGACACAGAGGGGTGGGAATAGCTGTATTACATACATAGCCCCAAATTCAGCTATTTATAGAACGCATTTAAGCAACGGGAAATTGAAGTTTAAGTTACCAAATTCTGTATATCACAGTCTTGACAAAATAAACCCAAATTTGTTCACCGAGGTCTTTTAGATGACTTTCTTTCTATGCACAGAAATTCTGAACTTTTAGAAACTGTGCATAGCCTGACTTACATTACTAAATATGCAACATAAGTGGAAACAATGTTTTTCATCCAGTAATAAATTATTTACTTCCTTTACCTCATCTTGATATTATTTCTAAGCCTACACAATTCCTGCCAAAAGGGAAGAGGATACAAGTTCGTTTGCATCCCAAGCAAGCATGTGGGTTACTCTCAAAGTGTAAACTTGGCTCCTTCTAAGCCCCATCACTTTTATTGAGGAAACAAACAAAAAGTCTGTGATATTTTAAAAGAGTGTAGAAGTAAAATGTGAGAAAGGCATAAAGCTCATCTGGGTTGCAAATCCAGCTCCATGGCTGTCATTCCCTAAAGCTGGGAATCCAACCCCAACAACGATACTCTATTGGAAAGTGAGAGAAGGGACAGCTTGACTCCAGTGTCAGAATGACAGTAATAAAAGCACCACTCTGGGAACGGTCTTGATATCTTCCTTACTCCACTCTCTGGGAAGTGGAGTAAGGAACACTAACCCTCTTTTTGGAAGTCTTAATGCAGGGTGCCCAGCCTTTGTGGGCTATGTGCCCACTTGCATTTATTCTACACCCCAGCCTTCTCCAAGCCTTGCAAGTTTATGGATCCTAAGCAAGGGCATTTTACCAGTCTACACCCATCTTCCCTGGATAGAACCTTTATCTGCCCAATGGCAGGACATCAATCCTACCTTTGTCTGCCAGTTTCCGGCACCCCAGGCTGATGACGGCAGTTTGAGTGGATGCTGAGTCTTCTACCCTCCCCTGTTCCAGTTGCAGATTCAGCCTGTTTTCTCCTGGGGAATGTGGTGCCCATCTCACCACATGGGCTGTCTAAGCTGACAGACGTCCTGCCTGCGACATCAAGAGCACTATCTGAAGCTGCAGTCTCTGCCACCAAGCACCAGCATCTTTACCATTCCCAGGCCCCTTGTCCCCTGTGTTTAGGATCATCAGTACCACAGATCCTACGCTGGGCCACATATAAGGTGGCACTAGAACTCCCCGGATGAATGATGTCTCTGGAGTCCCACCATCACCTGAGTTGAAGCGTCTGTGATGGAGTCAAGGGTAGAGGTTGAGGATAGAGCCTGTCAAGTAGTTTCTGTCCCTAAGGTATAGTTCCTATATGACAGACTGTCACACTGATTCCCTGGATGCAGAGCCTGAGGCAGGGATTCCTTTGCAAATGAGTTATTGAGGATGCCTTCCCAGGGAAGAGGCAGTGAGGAGAGCATCAAAGGAAAGTCAACAAAGATGTAGTCTCTGATGAGGCAAGAGAGCTTGAATCTGTGCCCTCTTTTCAGTCAGGGACGGTCTATGGGCTGGGCATGGTGTAACTCTGTGTATCCCTGGCATAGGTTGACAGTACTCCTACCTGCTGAGAGATGTGGACAACAGTTGGCAGAAGAGAATTGGGCAGAGCACCAATGATTCCTATAAAGTCGGCTCTCTGCCATCCCAGGCGTCTCTAGGTGCATGCATGGGGTACAGTCCTCACTTTACTACACAGATACCATTTAATTTCCACTTTAATGTGACTGTTAAGTGAGAATCTCTCTCATTAAAGATTCTTTCTTAGAAGATTCATTTTATATTTGTGCAATGACATTCTTTATTCCTCTGCCATTACATTGGACTTGTCCTTTTTTATTAACTATCATTTTCAGATTGATTTCACTGTCTGTCCTGTGGGAGACCCAAAGCCCTGCACAAATTAGGTTTAGATGTAAAGCAAGGAGATCATGAAATGTAAAGAAGGAATCAAAAAACATATTCAGATATGCCACCTTCTTTCCACATGTAGAAAGATCTGGCTTCTAATCTGATTTCTATTCCGGTACAAAATGGCCAATTACAGGATAAGAACTGGATGTCGTTTCTGAATACTTGAGATTTTAACTCATTTGACCTAGGCAAACATAGCAGAGGCTCCCTTCTGACCTAACTTGGGTCCCTACCATTGACTGATAGGTAGGAACCAGCCCAAAGTGACCAATTGCTTCCAATGTACAGTCACTGCCTATGGCAGAGATTGCTGGCTGCTCACCAAAATCTACTTCCCCTTTTTCCTGAGCACATGGCTGGATGACATTCTCCACCCCACTAGACTATACTTCTCCAAGTTGAAAGAAGCCATATAGCCAAGTTCTAGGCAAGGAATGTTGAGTATGGGGTGTACCGTTTCCGGGCACAGCTCACAGAGGGCACCCATATGCATTTCTTTATATTTTCTTTCCCCTTCCCACTGACTAGAATGCAGAAACCCCAGGACACACTGTGTTCAAGATAGCAGAACCAGTGTCCTGATTTCTGGAATGGCAGTGCACCCACCTTGAACTCTTTTGTGAGTGAAAAATAAAGTCTGACTGGGGATGAGCCAAGATCCACTCATCTGTCACCTTCCTGACAGAAATCAGGTAGCACACTCAAATTAGGATAATTTGAGGAAAATTTATTTGCAAAGGGACCAATTACACAGGTATAGGCAAGTTGTAGGGGACCCACAGGAGATATGCAGTGAGTGACATAGGTCTACCGGCAGCCTGAAGGGACAAGGGGACAAGAGGCTACTGGAGGCCAAAAAGAGAAGCACCGAGTAGGTTCCCTTTGAGGAGAAGGATGTTTGCCAAGGACACAGCCAGCCTAAAGTTACCTCCCTAGAGGGAATCAGACAATAATACCTTTCTCTCATGTCACTCCTTCCATCCAAACTCTGCAGGGGCTCCCTACTGGAGAAAAACCAAAGGGATGCCAGAGGCTTTGGGATTGATAGAACCCACATAGAGTAGACTCCTGGGGCAAAAAGCAGGGCTGAACAGGGGATCCCATGGGCAAGTGGAATATATCAACAAAATGCACTTTGGGATCTATCTGCTCTATCAGTCAGCCTGCCCTAACCGATACAGTCTCTAAGTAACGGGGTGAGGAAGCAGTACAACATATTCCAGGTGCTAAAAGGGGTCAGCTCACATGAATATTCAATGAGAGGAAGGTAATGATCTCATGGAAATTTTTTATTGTTAGAAATTCTATCTAATACTGTGTCAGATCTAATATCCAACATCTTCCATCTACTGGACATCTATCTTCCTTGTGAGGTTACATAAAATAAATCTAAACCCGCTGGCACATTAGAGCCCTGCAAATATTTGACGACGGTTATCAAATTCCTGCCTCACACTAGTTTTTTTCTCCGCAGGAAGTCCAGACCCCTCCGTACCTCGTACGGTGTGGTGTCTCAAGTCTCCCGCGTGTCGGCCATCTTGCTCTGGTGATCACTAACTTGAGGGTCTCCCTCATCACTTGAATTGTTAAGAGATAAGAAAATACTTCTGAGGATTACCTGCTTGGTTTTTTGTTTGTATGTTTGTTTTACAAAGAATCTATGTGTAGAACTGTCCTTTAATTAAGTAAAACTTAATTGAGTTTTTCAGGTCATGTCATAAAGTGAATCATACCGACTTTGATAACTGCCTCCTCTAGGTCAGAGGTCAGCAATCTTTTTTCTGTAAAGGGCCAGAGAGTGAATGTTCTAGGCTCTAGGACCTGGAAGTCTCTGAGACAATTACTCAGCATTGTGTTTTAGCAGGAAAGCAGACGCAGACACTATGTAAATAAATGGATGAGGCTGACTTCCATAGCAATTCATTTATAAGAACCAGTGGGGCACTGCACAGACTTGACCCATGAACCGCAGTTCCTTGACACCTGTTCTAGGTCAGTGGTTCTCAAACTTGCCTCACGCTAGCATCCCTGGGGGAGGTTCAAAATCCCAATTTCCAGGCCACACTTCGTTACAGTTAACCCACAGTATCTGGGTGGGGGCTAGCGGGCTGGGAACTGAAGTCCAGGCTTCCAAGGGGTCTCCACTAGTCCAGTGGGGGTGATGGCCTTGGTTCCCTCCTCCTTCTTCTCTGAGGCCCCAGCAGCATGGCTGGGCCTCCTTGTTAAAACCCTGCGAGACCAGCAGGGTGGTCCAGGCCCCGTCCTCAGTGTTTGCTGGCTCTGTAGGACCACAATGGGACCTGCAGTGCTTGTCTGGAACAGGGTAGGTGTTACCTAAGTTTCCTGTCTTGCTAGGCTGCCCCTTTCCACATCCCCTGGCTAGAGGGGGAAGGCTTTTGTTGGGACTTTCTTGTGTTGCTTTTGGGTATTTCCAAGAGGCCAACTTCTTCTTCGAATCTGGGATATATGAGACTGTACATCCTCACCTCGACACTCACCACCGAGTCATTCCTCCTATTCCAAGTTTCCTCGCTGGCTTGCCTTCCTCATTCTGGGCAGCTTGCCTTTTCTGTTCCAAAAGAAACACCTTTCAGAGTTTCTTACTGTTGCTTTTTAAAGTGTCCACGGTTTTAGTTGTCCTTAGTGAGAGGAACGGGGAAACCTGTTTGGCGAAGCACATCACCCTAAGAAGCAGTCAGGAGCCACATTATATGTGGTTCTTTTCACAGGACACTCGGGAAAGAGTTGATTGGATTGGCAAGGTAGTTCCTGGAGACCTAGGTGTTTGGTGGAGTTTGGGGTTTGAAGTTTCAAGCTCATCCAATGTCTGAAGACCAGCAAGCCCGCCACGTGCACACCAGTGCAGAGTTTCCTTGCAGTGTCTTGCTCTCAAATCCCAGGGGTCTCCGAGTGTGGTCTGCAGACCAGAAGCTCCTGGAAGCTTGTTGGAAATGCAATTCTTCAGCACCACCCACACCTCCACCACCAGAAACCCTGCTTTGGGACCACTGCTCTGATCTACTCCAACCTGTTCACATTGTTTTGATACATTGTACTTTCTGAGGATCTTTATTCAGTGATTCTCAATTTTCCTGTCCTCTGGAATCACATGGGATGTTTCAAAGGAAGCAGGTCTGCCCATTTCAACCCAGAGACTGAGTTAATTAGTTTATGCTATGCCCTGGATTTCAGAAATTTTACAAAGTCGGATGGCTAAATCAGCCAAGCATCCGACTTCAGCTCAGGTCATGAATTCACGGTTCCTGAGTTCGAGCCCTGCCGTTGGGCTCTGTGCTGCCAGCTCAGAGCCTGGAGCCTTATTCGGATTCTGTGTCTCCCTCTCTCTGCCCCTCCCCCACTCAAGCTTGGTCTCCTTCTCTTTCTCTCTGTCAAAAATAAATAAACATTAGGGGCCCCTGGGCGGCTCACTCTGTTAAGCATCTAACTTCAGCTCAGGTCATGATCTCACGGTTCATGTGTTCAGTCCCCACATCGGGCTCTGTGCTGACAGCTCAGAGCCTGGAGCCTGCTTCGGACTCTGTGACTCCCTCTCTCTCTGTTCTACCCCTACATGCACTCTCCCTCTCTCTCTCTCTGTCTCTCAAAAATAAATAAAGATTAAAAAAAATTTAAGTCCCCTGGATGGCATGAATAATTATCATATTCCCCCCAAACTCTTTCATCGCCTCTTAAAAAGGAGCACTATCCTGTTAATAAGTGAAGTCAGCCCACCTGATTTTAACTGGACAGATCTGATGGCCCAGGAATCTGCATTTTTACAAGACTTTCAAGTCATCTGGTGCAGAGACCCCTTTTGGAGGAACACTGACTTGACATGCTGCCTCAATCCCCAAAGGGACCCCGATGGGAAGGCCCTTAGCAGAGAGAAACTTGCTGGCCAGTTGCACGTCACAGGAGGTGATTCTATAACATCCAGGCATCCTAGGACTCAGCTGGAGGTAAGCTTCTTCCCCACCCTCTTGTCACTGGGGTCTCCTGGCTATTTCTGAAAACAAACTTTAAGTGGGCCGGGCTCCCTGTGCCGGCGCCTTTGGTAAGCCAAACTGATCACCTCGGAGAAGGAGGGAGCACGGATGTGCGCTGGCCTCCCTTTGGGACTCATTCCCTCTGCAAACACCACACTGCATTTGCCTTCAGGGCCCCGTTCACCACAGTATTCACCAGGGGCAGCCTCTCCAACACGATACCAATATCAAAACGTGCCTGAAACCCAAACGAATCTTAGATGGATTAAAGATGGAAACGTTAGAAATAAGAACCTGAAGCATAGAATCCTTGGAAATAATTCTTTTTTTTATTTTTTTAATGTCTTTTATTTATTTTTTAGAGACAGCGAGAGACAATGCGAGCAGGGAAGGGTCAGGAAGAGAGGGAGACACAGAATCCAAAGACAGGCTCCAGGCTCTGAGCTGCTGTCAGCACAGAGCCCAATGCAGGGCTCAAACCCACGAACCGTGAGATCATGACCTGAGCTGAAGTCGGATGCTTAACCGACTGAGCCACCCAGGCACCCCTGGAAATAATTCTCAAGGCTCGTGATCTGGCAAAATTCCGATAGCACTATCTATCTGCTTTCCTCCTGAGCTTGTCACATTCCTTAGAGGAGACCCAAACTCTGGCTGGGAGAAAGTGGCCGCCCCCCTGCCTGGTGGCGTCCCAGGCTCACTGGCCTGGTCCCCACCATCCAGCCAGGTGGGTTCTTGTCCTAACATCTCTCTGATACATGAAAGGGAAGTTAACCTTAACACTTTCTGGTTCATGTTCACGTTTTGCTTCATCTCCAATTTCCTTTCCTTAACCTCTATCATGCTGCCCACACCACTTCTGGAGTTGCAAAGTCATAACTACTCTGAGATCACGGGGGTCAGCTGAGCAATCAGGACATGGGTTAACCGTTACCCACATATTTACAGCTACTTTGCATCTTAATATACCCCCCTCCCCGGTATGTTGCTAGTGAGCGTTTCTCTTAGAACCTACTATGGGCTTCAGATGTCTGCCCGAAATTCACGCAACTTGCATCTTCTGTTTATGCTTTTCTTCTCTAAGTGTACACCCACACTGTCAGAGGGTCTCAGCTCTTCTCAGAGCTGAAATAATAATGGTCACACGTGGCTTGATGGGAATCAAGGATAAAAAGTATGCTGTAGAACCCAAATATTCTTTTGTTTAATTAGCTTACAATAAAATTTAAATTGTATTTGTTTATCATTTCCAAATGAAGCATTTGGTTGACAGGGGAAAGGGAAAGGCAACTAGATTTCCTTCCTTCCTTCTTTCCTTTCCTCTTTCCTTCCTTTCCACCTCTCTCCTTCCTTCCTTCCTTCCTTCCTTCCTTCCTTCCTTCCTTCCTCCCTCCCTCCCTCTGTCCCTCCCTCTGTCCATCATTCTTGCTCTCTCTCTCTTTCTTTATTTCTTACAAACTCGGACTACATTTGACAGTGAACGAATTACATGACATTGGGCTACCATGAAGCTAAGCTGTGCCCCCTCAGTAATTACCTGGCATGGTTTTATTTAAAGAAGAATGGATTATTTTCATCCTATAAAGAAATCAGGGTGCAACTGTACTTAAAAAACGTGCTGTTTCCTTCAAATTTGTGCAGCCACCGCAGGGCTTCTACTGTTTTTCTTATTCATTCTCTTTACCTGTGGACTGGAGCTCATAACACCAAGATTTCTGCTCCAAGACTAGGAGACAGAGAGAGAGAGAGAGAGAGAGAGAGGAACACACCAGTGCCAAGATTTCAGAGACACAAAGACAAGCAGAAGTCAGGCCACAGTGAGAGGACAGCTGAACATTGGTGGCATGTCAGACAGCCACCCCTCTGCTGCGTGGAGACTAGCCCTGGAGAACAGCATTCAGAGTTGTGCAGCCCAGAAGACTTGTCATTGCTGAAGTTGTAGAAGACAGAAGGCTGTTTCTACTTCATTGGAAAAGTGTTAGGAGACACATACTGTTTCTATGAGCCCTGGAAAAGAATATTAGAATGGTTTAGGTGGTAATAAGTGATCATTTAAATATAATGGCTGTTGATACAGCTATTTACATATTTGCTCTATTTTGTATCTTGACTCAAGATAGTAATATAGATCACACACCATATGTAATCGTGTTTATGAGTAAGTTGACTACAATATTTATTATCTGGTTCAATGTCCTTAGAGGGTGAAAGGGTGTATTATTCGTAGTCACAGCAGGTCAACAGAAATAAACCAGGACTATCTGGGGAAAAGGGCAAAATTTGGCCACACTTTTTATAAAGAGTATTATTGTTAAAAGCCCAATTAGCTAACGTGTGTTGTGGCTGACTGGGCCATGGCTGAGGAAAATCACACAACTTTCCCTCACTTCATAACTAATAGCTAATAGCTGTTCGTTCAATCCTACTGTAGCAAGGACAAGAGAAGGACACTGGTCCTGTGGCTATTCTGCAATTGCACAACTGGGGAGCCAGAGTCAGCCTTCCAGATGGTCTGGCCTCGTCCATCAAGTTCTAGTGGGGAGAGATAGCTGGACAGAGTCTATGCCTCTCTCGTTACCTGGAAAACTCCCTCTCCACAGACGCTCAGCTGTGTTCTCAGCAAATCCAAATCTATTCGGCAGAGAGAAAGTTGAACATGCAGACTTTTCTCCTCTGACTTCATTTATAAATTAAAGTAGATTTATAGGATTGGAAGGAGATAATCAATGTGTTCTTGACACATTGCCCATGTTAAATGAATCAAGTAATGTACTATTGTAAATAGTAATTCTTTTTTTAAAGTTTAAGGTAATGTATTGATTTAATCATAAACAGTTATTTGCGAGATAGAAGTCATTCCAGCCTCAGCACGTTGTCTGTTTCTCCCCTTGTGTCTAATTCCATCTTGTCTTTACTCACTACCCCCACAGTAATGAAAATCATATCGTCATTGTAAGAACTTTTTAGAAACCCAACAATGTCTCTTAGGAAGTTCTTATAGTTGTGAACATCTGGCTGTCATTAGAATTAAAAATTACAAGATGAAAATTACAAGATGAAAAAAATATATGTTTCTAAGCACCAGCATGTCTTAATAGGTTTGAAAAATGGAAGCTCCCAGAGTTAAATTCAGAAACAAGAAATTCAGTTTTGCACACTGCAAACTGTCAGGAGGGTCAGAACCTGGAAAGGACATTAGGGGGAAGGAAAAGAAAATGTACCCTAAAACATCAATTTCCTATTTCAATTCACTTTACAGGTTGTATTTTGTCAATTTGATAATAATTTTTCAATCAGGCTAATTGATATGGACCAAATGAGATTCATAAGTAAGTGAATGAAGACGTACTTTATGGTTTAATCTCTACTCTGACACAAAACGGTGACTTAAGAAAATTTCCAAATATATTTTTCATACAACTTTCAGGTATTTCCATTGGTGTGCGAGGCAGATAATCAGTGGAGATTGTATTTCATAAATATAGGTTATATTTCACAAATAGCTCTTATTATTTATTTTGTATTTCTAAAACCTCCCAGAGAAATCTCTAATCTCTCAGATATTAATGTTACAAGCAGATTCCCAGAAATGGGGCCACATTGTATGACCATCTCGTCTTTTGGTGCACGCTCTACATGTGTTGTTGGAAGTGTGGGATTTCTATAGCTCAAGAAGGATATATCAGAAGGGCTTTATTTCCCCAGGCTTCAGAGATATGGGTAGATATTCAGAGACACCTGTCTGAGAACCCACAGGATCCCACCAGTTGTGGTGGCACAATTCTCCTTTGGATGTCCTCTGACTTCCTACCCCACGCCCACGCGCTTCTGCTAAACCCAGGAGTTTTTCACATTTTGCTCCTAATTGTAAGGATCCCTCACATCACGACAGGAGCTCAGGGAATGTGTGGCAGGCTGACCTTCCCTTCCTAGGGAACTTGGCCTCTTCATGACGTCCTGCCGCCCCTGGGTCCCTAAGCAGCCAGGATCACCTGTGTTGTTTCTGCTGGCCAAAGAGAGGCATTTCCATGGGCATTTCCATGGAATAAGAAAGCAATAGAGCAGGCATCTGGGTGGCTCCGTCGGTTAAGCATTCAGCTTTGGCTCAAGTCATGGTCTCGTAGTTCATGAGTGTGAGCCCCGCATCGAGCTCTGTGCTGACAGCATGGAGCTGCTTCAGATTCTGTGTCATTCTTGCTCTCTGCCCCTCCCCTGCTCGTGCTCTGTCTCTCTCAAAAATAAATTTATATATATATATATATATATATATATGAAAGCAATAGGGAAGGTAAAGCTCCTGTGTGCCTAGCCTAGGTTCACACTTCACAACCTTCAGTGTGGCCCTAGCTCTCAAGTGTGTGCAGATGCGTCAGGTGGAGGTGTTTCTTTTTACTTATTTATTTATGTATTTATGTTTTAATGTTTATTTATATTTTTTGAGAGAGAGAGAGAGACAAAGCACAAGCAGGGGAGGGGGGGGGAGAGAGAGAGAGAGAGGAGACACAGAATCCAAAGCAGGCTCCAGGCTCTGAGCTGTCAGCACAGAGCCCAATATGGGGCTTGAACTCATGAGCTGTGAGATCATGACCTGAGCCGAAGTTAGACGCTTAACTGACTGTGCCACCCAGGGGCCCCAGGCGGAGGTGTTTCTATAAAACATCTCAGGTTTCCCTCAGCGACTGCAGAGGACTGCTTGGTCAGAGGAGACTGTGACACAGCAGGAAGGAGACAAGGAAGTGCAAAAAGCAAGGCGGGTCTGATTTGAGCAGGTGGAGTGTGGGCAGCCTCATCCCCTTCCCGGTGGTTCTGGAAGGGTGTTGACTTGTCTTCAAAGAGGCCACACCATGGTAGAAACAGCTTCCTCCAGTCTTCAGGCTGCGTGTGACCCTTCAGGAACTCTAAAGGAGGGAGCAGCCTGTTGGCCTCGGATGTTTGAGCTGACCTTCATTTTCAGTAAGGCAGCCATTTGCTCACCAAGCCCGCGGTGGTGTTCATATAGGCCAGTGGCGTTCGATCACATTTTTCACAAAGAATCAGTACAAAATTACCCCAAAATTCACATGATTCTGAAACCACATTGTCTGGTTTATGACAGAATGAGAATATAACAACTTTGGGACAGAGGCAACTGTTCCAAAAACTACACAAATAAGTAATACAAGCAAAACAGAGGACACACAGTGAAGGAAAAGGCACGTGTTAATGGTTTGAACTCTGAAAATGTATATGCAACAGTCATACATGTTGACACGTGGCATATGGTCAATTTTCTGACTTGCGGACCGGTTGGGACCAGTGGTGAGGTGTTGGATGTCTCTCCCAGTGTGGGTCACTTTGAAGAACATGCTTGGAGAGTCCCTCAGTGCTGACACCAGAGAAGGTTTCTGTTCCCCAGTTTTACTGCCAGATCGCAAGACATGACTTTCACATTCCCCAGCTCCCATCCCAAATCCTACCTCACCTGGGGACAAGAAAACACCTTTCCTACATTCTCTCTTAGGGAGTCTTTCTCTTTTTGATGTGACATTCCCAACTTGCATACTTTTTTTTTTTCAATGTTTACTTGTTTATTTTGAGAGAGAGAGAGGGTGTGTGTACAAGCAGGGGAGGGGCAGAGAGAGAGGGAAAGAGAATCCCAAGCAGGCTCCATGCAGTCAGCCCAGAGCCCGATTCGGGGCTCAGCCCCCTAACAGCGAGATCATGACTTGAGCCAAAAGCTAGAGTCTGATGCTCAACTGACTGAGCTACCCAGGTGCCCCATAAGTTTCATCCTTTTAATGTGTGTTTAATAAATATAAATGAACAAAGCATAAGCTTACTATAACACACCCTTAGCTTCTGTTAATCTATTTAACAGTAGAGATGGTCAAAGAGTCCTAAATGTATGAGATGGTGAAATCACACATAAAAAAAGGAATTAGACAAGTATGTAAATATATATAAATATGTATCTGTGTATACATTTATCTGCAGGTTTGTTTATCACAAATGTTTTCTACTAATAACTCATTTGAAAATTATTTTAAATAAACTAAAGAAAATTTAGTTAGATAATTCTTATTCGACCATTCAGTAGAATTGGTTGAAAGATGTGGCCTCATAAGGCAGTATTAGGTTGGTGAAGAGGCTCTTTGAAGCTAACTGACTGTCAGACCTCCGTGGTTAAACCTCAGCAATTGACAATATGCTTTTGATTTTAAGTGTCAGGGTGCTATGTAAGACCTGGTCAATGAAGCAGGACTCTGCTAGAAATTCATCCTCATAGGGGTGCCTGGGTGGCTCAGTCGGTTAAGTGTCTGACTTCAACTCAGGGCATGATTTTGCAGTTTGTGAGTTTGAGCCCCGCGTCGGGGGTTCTGTGCTGACAGCTCAGAGCCTGGAGCCTGCTTCGGACTCTGTGTCTCCCTCTCTCTGCCCCTCTGCCACTCATAGTCTGTCTCTGTCTCTCTTTCTCAAAAATAAATAAACATTAAAAAGACAATTTTAAGAAATTCATCCTTGTAAATTACTTTTACACAAATTATATAATTTATTATTTTTAGGGACTTCATATATATTTGGAAACTTCAAAAAAAGGCTTTGAAAATAAGATAATTTTTCAAAAAATATGAGAAACATTTCTATTTAGAAAAACTTTCTTACAGCTAAGCTATCATGATCATTTTTAGAGAAAATAAAGAATGTTTCTTTTAATTATGACATTTTCAGTAAAAGATATATCTGCCTAAAGCATGTTCATAATGAATGGTTTTAAAGAATCAATGGAAAAATACACCATGTTTTTCTTCATTTGGTCAAAAATTTAAAATACATATTTAGAGCTGGCAGTACTATTTGGATGGATGGTCTCAGTACGCTTATGGGTGACACTCTTATGGAATAAATAAAATTACTCATTAAGTGCTATTTCACAGGGAAGAAAATGAGAAATCAAGTAAAATAGTTGTGATGATAATATATTAAAGCCACTGCTTATGCACAAGCACAAAGATACAGAATTCAAGTGGCTGTTGCATTTCATCCATTTGAAACAAACAACTCCCCCACCCTAATACAAGATATTCCTATAAAACAGAGGCGTAGCAATATATTTAAGGTAGCTGCAGATGTCCATGCCTGCATTTTTCATTCAGGTGTTTCATTGTTTTACAACACTATCATGCTTTAGTTTTACTATAATGTCAGCGTTCTAAGGACAATGTCCATATTCTTACATACAAATTTATATTTTAAGTCTTCTATCTACCTATGGATAGCCTATAACAGCACTTGGAAAATAACAAAAGGGTATCTGCTTATTGTTAACATTTTTCTATGCCTCTATATTCCCTGAATGTCAATAGTAGATCCCAGGAAGCTTTTAAATGTGTAATATTGACCAAATTTCAAGACTTCTAAAAAGCAACCTTCTTCTTGGCCACAGATATGGATAGTGCTGGCTTTGGAGACACCCCTGTCTCCCAGACCTTACTAAAATACTTCACAGTCTGCTAAACATTAACATAAGAAAGGGTAATGGCTTTTTTGGAGCCATTAAAATCTATTGGGTCAAAGCATGTTTCATTGATAAGACAATTTTGCTTATCCTGCAGTCATGGAGGTCTGCCGGATCAGGCGAGACACCCAGAGTCTTATGAAATATTTAAAAAAGGCCTTCCTCCATGCGCACATAAATAAGTCTTCCAAATCAAATGGCTCAGGCAGTTTTAGGTATTGAGATTGGGAAGGTAAGGGAACATAATAAAAGGACTAACAAAGTCAAGCAAAAAGAACATTTCCGATGAAAGAAAGAAATGGGTAGAATGTTTGTCAACGGGTAATACTGCAGTAAATGCATAGTGTTTCCAGGGTTATTAATAAGTCAACCTTATCAACGATCATGGGATGTGGTGGCCTGAGAGGGGACGGGGAGTGTGTAATGAAAACACAATTATAAGTCTTCATCCTTTGGTTGAGAAAGATTCTCATGGACCCTGAGACTTGAGAAGCTTGGTACTCTGTCTCTCTAAATCATCAAATTAGTGCAATCATTTCTAAAAAAAAGAAAAGAAAAGATCATTGACCAAGTCCATTTTTGTGAAAATTACACCAAAGCAGGAACTACTAATTCAGACTCACCATGTTTTGTGAAGAGAGAGAAGAGAGCCAAGCCAGTGATCTTCTCTCTCTGGTCATTGCTGCCCTGACATTCAACCTGCTCCTTTGACCTGCTGTAGCTGGTATTTTGTCTCTGTAACAGGCAAAGGGATAACAAAGACACTGATTACCTATGGGATAGAAAAGGCAGCTCGAACTCTATCTAAGGATGGCTCGGTTCTGTCTAGAATTTCTGGGCCTCGGAAAAGCAGCCAACCAGATTTCCCCAAGGCAAAGGTTACCCCACGATTGCTGTCTGTCTTTCTTCGTGTCAAATGGAAATAGGAGATATTCCAATGCCGGGGGCTGCTTTTCCAAAGTGCGCTCTTGGCCACCCTCCCCTCCCCCGCAACCCCCCAACCCCCACCCGCCTCCTCTGCCCTCACTCCGCATTCATTCTAGGCCAGCCGTCTTATGATAAAAGAAAGATGCCATGCAGTGTAAATTCAGTCAGATTGTCAATGTATCCACACACTCTCTCAGTCTCTGCTCAATGTTCCATGACAACAAGGTGAGACGGCAGAGGTTATCCGAACAGCTGCTGCCTGGGCTGGCAATTCCAGGCATTGAGGACCATCTGTCTATACGTTCACAAATGTATATAAGGGCCATCTATCAGACTGGCTCGCTGCAGCTGACTCCTCATCAGGCTTGCTTCCTTCCTCGGCGTGGGACAATAAGGGCTGGTTCTTCACTTTGTGTCACACAGAATGGCTGATTTGATTAAGTCCCCAACTCTCATTATGCTAGGTAGGGTGTAGAATTTCAATGATAATCCATAATGCATGACCAGTTTGTCGCCATGGCAACATAAATTCAAGGTTACTAGCTCAGACGCATAATTGGGTGTGCATTGAGCGCTGAAGACGGGCTGTTAAAATTCTTGTCATAGAAAAGTAGCATCCATCATACTGTCTGAAATTGCAAAGTACTCATAATCAGATGGAAAAATCCTTGGAGAAAAATGTTAATAAAATAACTATTACGGTCTAATAAAATTATTAAGTTTAACCACTTTGGTTTTTCGAGTATTTCAGTGAGGAAGAACGAAACAGACACCTCATTAAACATTGGAGATTTAGACTGAACCTCCCCCACCAGGATTTGCAGTGAAATATGGACCTGAAGAATTTTTGGTCTCAGTATGACGGATGGATCAAAATAAGCCCCACGTAATAAAATATACCACTGCGCGCACGTTTGTTTCATTTCTGTAGTTCATATCGGATTTTTCTTAGCTGGAAGGATATTTCCTTAATAAAATGCTCTGGGGGAAACTGAATCTACTTCCTTGCTTTAAAATGCTGAAAATTGATTTATGCGTGTTATTTGTTGTATCTCCCAGAGTAGGACACGAAAACTAAGGTGGTGACAAAAAAAAAAAAAACAATGAAAAAGAGTCACAAGGACATGAGAACATGTTAAATTATCAGCCCACCCCACCCTGAATTCCTTGTGGTGCTCGTAAATGTTCCGAAGAGAAATCTTACTCAAATGTGTACGGCTAAGAATAATCCAATGCAAAATAAAACATGTACTCTGCAAAAGGGTTTCATCCCGGACCAAAATAATTATGGTAATCACTTGTTTTGGTGTCTGGCTTTGCCGGTGAAGTAGAACCAGGCACAGAGTTATAAATGAGCCCCACACAAATGGCCGAAAATTAAGCTCAGGGTGTTCTTGGAGGGGGCACAGCATGGCTCATTGAAGAATCCCCCCGTCAGCCCCCGCCCCCCAGTTTCTTTGATTGAGTCTAACCAGCCTTTCTCCATGGCGTTGCTTCTTTGGGCTTTAAGTACGAGATGCTCTGCTCTTGATATTATTTATTATGGTTTTGCAGAATATCGAGAAGACAAAAATGTAAATATATATAGTTTAACCACATAACACAGGGAGGCATGTTTTTTGAAAGACTGGCCTGCCCTTTGTCTCTGAGGTTGAGCTTTTATTTAATTCCGTGGAAGAAACTTAGAATTCACTGACTTACAGGACAAGAGAATTCCTGCCAAGTGAAAGCAGACGCGGCCACATGACCATGGAAACAGCGCTGTGCTTTCGCGTGGACCTTGCAGGAAGTGAGGTTTAATTGCTTCTGCATTTCTTTTTTACACTGAGCTCTCTCAGCCTGTCTCGGTCCTGTTTTCTTCTCCAGCTAGCCTCCGGGATGTGCACAAAAGCAAGTTATTTCCCTTTGTGTCGTATCTGCCATCGTTCTAAAATAACTAAAATGTTAGGTAAGGGCACAAATAAAACTAATGTTTGGGCAGCTGACATCAGTTTAAATACATCGTTTACCTTATAGGATTTCTACAAAACTTTCTCAATTTTCTACAAAGCCAAATGAGATCAGATGATTTTTTTTAAGTGAGTAACAGATTTATTTTTTTAACATCACGTCCCAGGACCTTTGCAGATTTTAAAGTAGAAAATGAGAAAAAGGCAAGAATCAAAATCAGATGACCTAATTCGGAATATAGATGTAATTTTACATTTTTTATGTTCTGTTTAATCATACTAATGACTGCGTCCTTTGGATTTTTTTTTTTTTTTTTTTTTTGTAAATGAAGGTACTTTGTGTGGTGCAGTTTCATTTGAAATATGAAGGGGTTTCTGTCTGAAAGAGCTTGCTTACAAAAGTCACATCTGGAAGTATATTCAGATCCAAATGCACACATGTAACTCCAATTAACATTACGAATGCTAAGGAAAATATACCGCCAGCCGGCGGAGGGGGAGGGGAGAAACTAAAGAAAGAGGTTTGTGTCTCTGATTTAAAAACAAGTGACTTTATGGAGAACACCAGTATGTGGTCAAATGGACTCCTATTGTGGAAATGCATTGGCTCTCAAGACAGAATAACATTTCTGATTTGATGGGTAGTGAAGCACATTACCAGGAGCAAATCCTGAGCCTGTGTTACCTCCGCTAGAGCGGAATCCCTACAAAGGAGAAGGTGTGAGTCTGATTTAGTCTCGAGAGCCTTTACAGTCCTTTAAAACTTTATAATTTAAGCAGTTAGGTTTTCATATATGTAAATATACAAATCTGTATTGATCAGCACTAATATATCCTGATTCACAACACACTGCCAACTATGATTAAAAATTCCTCATGCTAAAAATGCTCGTAAGAATGACAATAACAAAAAACCCACCCATTTTTTAATTAGAATAAAAGCTTAAGCACCAAAAATGTGGGTTTCCTTACCACCAACATTGCAGTATTTTCTAGTATTCTTTAAAGAAAATCAAGGGCAATCATGTTTTCTATTTATAGAATCAGAGAATCTATGTCCACTGTATCTGAAAATCTTCATTAAAAGAATCTAAATTTGCAACTTGAAAATGTGCTGTCGTTAATTTTCGTTTTCAACAAGGCACAATTTGATATTAGTCGATCATTCCAAGTCTGCAATGATTCTGAAATGGGTACATGATAAACAGCTGCGAATAATAACATATCAAACCTCTAAGTAAATTGCGAGACAGTCAGAGAAAACTTCTCCCCGTGCAGATACGCGGAGGGGGTTCTGGTCATCTCAGCACCGGGCACGCGCAGGACGCGGAGCAGCTGAAGGACGGAGCGAGTGAATGCGTAGTGCTCCCCTGGTCAATGATATCTTCAATGACTCAGGCCTTCTTCCGATCAGTTTTCTCAGTAAATTGACTTTTACTTATAATTCCTTCATATTCTGATGCCTTTCCCTTCATTCGTTAGCTTTACGAACTTCAGGAAAAAATAACATCGATTATAGTTGGACATAGTTGGTTATGAAAACCTGTATGATGTGGATCTTACATTTTTTTTTATACAGGTGATGAACACTGGTACGTATCTGCTGTCTGTGAAGTGTACTTTAGTAACAGGATTTTTAAAAAAGCTTTTTGAGGTCAAGTCACTGTATACAGCAATTACAGAGAATATATCGTATTCAAATTAACATAAAATATATATCTCATTGTATACACATATGTGCGCAATTTCTATGTGCGTATATGTGTAATCTATACGTGGTTGACAAATCTTAGAACTTGGTTACGTTTCCTTTCTTCCTGGGAAACGCGTTTCTAATCACATCTGTCTTTTATTAATTCTATGGTAATTTGGTACAAAGTTAAGTGTAACAGTCTGAGGACTAGTTTTGATTCATATCTATCTCCGTTTCTTTCCAGTTACAATTGAACACAGGTGTGAGCAGTCCCTGACTTTTCATTTTCTTGTGTGACGCTCAGGATGCTCTGTGCCTTGTGGGAGTTGGTGCTGCAAAGGGGCGAGGACCCTGTCACTATCCACAGAGCAGCTGCCGTGATAAACCCTGGGCTAATGTACCCTCGTAGTTACACAAAACACACTTACCTGACATCTGAAGAAATGGTGATGGGCATCCATGAAGATGATCATCCACGGTAACTCTGATTTTTTCATTTAGGTTTTAAAAATCCCCTCAAAACGTAGACCTATATGTGATAATCTTACCAGACCTAATATGGAAATGTATCGAAATTGTTAATCAATATCTATCCAACGAGAATCAATTAGATCTGTGAGCATCTGAAACTTGTAATGAGCAATGAGAAGAAAGATCTATTCCATACTTCCATATAACTACCATACAATAAAATTTACTTTTAAAACCATTCTGAATATAGCTTAATCTCAGTGTCAAAACTACTAAGAATATTTGACTCATAGACTTTGGGTCTGGGATGGACTCCAAAGGGTCATCTGCGTGTGTCACACCTCAATTATTTGAGACTTTTATTCAAAACCGTCCAAAACTGGCCCTCAGGTTTGCATATGAACAGGTCTAGTGTTGAATAACTTATTATTTCTTAAAGGAATCGTGATTGTCTTTATACTAAGCTGGAATCTGTCTCCCAAACCTTCCGTTAATCAACCCAACTTCTCTTGGCAACAAACAAAATAAAACTAATATATATATTTTTTTAAGTTTTATTTATTTTTGAGAAAGAGAGCATGAGCAGGGGAGGGGCAGAGAAAGAGGGACACAGAGGATCCAAAGTGGGCTCCACACCGACAGCAGCAAGCCCAACACGAAGCTCGAACCACAAACTGTGAGGTCGTGACCCGAGCTGAAGTTGGCCGCTCAAATGACTGAGCCACCCAGGCGTCCCAAAGTAATATATCTCATATTCCATTATCATTCTCATATTTGAGGAAAACTCCATCCTCTCTTCTTGAAATGAAAGAATTCAATGTCTTCAAATGTTCCTCATCCGATGTGGAAGTCATAGGTAGATATTTTTGAGATCAACACATCAAAAACAGCAATCAATGAGCACAACCATGAATGGAAATGTGTAATGTCAGTTTTAATCTGTTTCGATTTTTTTCACAAACCAAAATTGGTTCCACTATAAGACAAACACTTAATATCAGACAGTTTGCTTATTAATTCCATAGGCATACAAGTTGTAGGCCAAACAAATAAAGAGGATTTCGGATTAATGTAACATCGACTATATAATATAAAGATATTTTTCTATTCTTCCACCCATCGCCCCCACTCTCCCACTTCTTCCCTGTGTCCTACGGCTCATCTCCACCCAGTGTTTCCAGGGCCTCACTTGCAAACACAGCCCCACAAATGGATTGCACTAGAAGTATCTTCCTTTCCTTTGCAGAATTCTTTGTCAGTGGCTGAAATTTTGGGGGCAATATTTGAAGAAGAGGTCATGGTCAACATCTGGAATGGTGTGGACTCTTAATAAGATGTGATCTCTGGGTTCACAAAACAAAGTCAAATATTGGGTTAGGTAGATGACATTCCCCAGAAAACCTTAACCTTGTTTCCTTCACTGAAACATGCAACTTATCATATATAGACACTGTACGATCCGCACCTAAATTTTGAGTCTCTTGCACATAAAATTCCTTTCATTACGACACACCACAGGTTTCCACTTAAATTCACAGGCCCAAGACCTTTTCTGCTGCGTTAGGCACCAACTCATCCACATCTTCTCCCCACCAGGTTCCCATAATACTGTAGTGGAATTCTCTGTTCCTCTTTCCTGCCTTGCTCCCTCGGTGAGGATGAAGATGATGTTTGGGTCACCCTGGGGTATTTGGGGCCCATCACAGTGCCTGGAATACACTGGCATCCAGTAGATATTAGCGAGTGAGTGAAAAGTGATTGAAATATGTGAGTAGTTACAGTACCACAACTGCACAATTGAAAATGCTTACAAAATACGGCTCTTGCATGGTTTCTTGTCTGTGTGTCTATGTGTGCTTTCTTCTCTTTCTCTCTCCATAGGGTCTTTCCACACGGTGGTTCTGAGCAAGTCGCCACAGGACACTCCTACAGGAATGCTGTCTGCCCTGGCCCGCCTCCTACCGGCACTCCGAAGCAAAAGTGAAGCCAGAGTCTGCACGGGCCTCAATGGGACAGTCAGGATCTTCAGCATTTCCAAGAATCAGGCAGAGAGCAGGAGAGAAGGTTTCCAACAAGATAAGAAGGGGGGGCTTGCCTAGAAAGGATCTGCAGTGGCTGGAATTGAAGGGATATTAACAATGTCTATTCACACCAAGCCCTGTACCTTCGTTCTGCTGGGTCATAACGATGTGAAAAATGAGGCCATTGAAGGCCACGTATGTCTTCCATGTTCTCTCCTGAGCCACATCCTGTGTCGATGGGGGTTCAAATCCTATGCCAAGTTGTGGAAGGGTCCGCGGTGAATCGGGGACACAAGAGGTAAACAAGTGATTAGGAGTCAGCATGTTATCAGTGCTACTGATATCAGTGGAAGTAAGTAGCAGGCGCTGTGGCAGTAGAGAGGGAAACAAAGAGCCAAGAATCACTCCGGGGACTGAGGAAGGGCACAGGGCGATCACCGCAGCCATGGGCAGACTAGTGGACGTAGAAGAATCTGAGACAGAAGAGCAAGGATGACACGTGGAGGTGCAGCTAGCACCCGCCCTCGGGCATGATGCATCGTGAGTTCGCTCTGACTGGAGAGCAGGATGGCAGGAGAGCCAGGATCAGGCTGGGAAGACTGGGTTGAAGCCAGGATGGGAGACGTCTCGAGATCGTGGGCCTAGCAGGGAGGAGTTGGCAATGCCATCAGGACACTGTCAGTCATTGCAGCGGGATCCAGTGGCCCTCCAGCAGCACTGCGGAGCCGTGCAGGTGGAGCAAGCCGCACATTCGCTAACCACGGAGGGACAGTGACCAGGCACAGTGACCGTTCTCTCCCCCCCACACACACACCAGGTAGCAGCCACCTCCCACATGCTCACATTTCAGAAAAAACACTTAACGAAAATGTTTTTCACCAAGTAAATCCTGAAGGGCTTGAAAACTTGAAAAAAGGTGGTATTGACCAAATGACCTCTAAATTCCCCTCCAGTTTCAACAATCTCCAAGCCTTAGTGACCGGCAGTAAATAGAACAGCAGGGATTTCTGGCTTGTTGGCTGCCTCACCATCTTGTCCACACGTGGTTCATTCTGTGGTCCTTCCGAATCTGAGAGCCTTAGTCTCAGAGCTATAGATGGTTGCATCCTTCAGATAAGTTTGCTGTGATCGAGAAACTGAGTCTCAATAAAGTATTTCCCTCCTTTTTGCTTCTGAAAACATGTGCAGCTAACCTTTGGTAGCTACGTGAAATATGAATACTCCTAGAATTCAAGATTGGGGTTGCTCTAGTTTACCTGTGAATTAAAGGGCTTTGGTCTACCCAATATCTGGTAAGAATGGTTTTCTAATCATCGAAATCTGGGAAGCATATGGTAGATATCCTGCAAACAATTTTGCTACACAGGGATTATGGAAATAACGTTCTTTTTAAAATTTTTTTAGTCTTTATTTATTTTTGAGAGAGAGAGAGAGTACAAGCAGGAGAGGGAGACACAGAATCTGAAGCAGCTCCAGGCTCCAAGCTGTCAGCATGGAGCCTGATGTGGGGCTCGAACCCACGAACTGTGAGAGCATGACCTGACCCGAAGTCGGACGCTCAACCGACTGAGCCACCCAGGTGCCCCGGAAAAAATGTTCTTTTTATTCTGACACACAGTTGTTCTCAGTTCATGGTCCAGTGAATTGGCATGGAGTTAAACGCCGGTTTTCTTTATGGGTTATTAATAATAGCCTACAAAATTAATAACCATATCTTGTACTAATCTAGCACCTCTCAAAGCGTATTATTTCAGCTTTATTATCTCATTTTCCCGCACGGAATCCCTGTGAGAAATGGCTATTGCAGATCAGGAAACTGGAGGAAGAGAAGCATATTACCCAGCTGGTCAGCATCAAGGGTGAGGCTTACCTGAAAGCCCAGGTACCAGCAAGGGATTCTCTTCTTCTTTTTTTTTTTAATTTTTTTAATGCTTTTTATTTATTTTTGAGAGACAGAGAGAGAGACAGCACGAGCAGGGGAGGGGCAGAGAGAGAGGGAGATACAGAATCTGAAGACAAGCTCCAGGCTCCGAGCTGTCAGCACAGGGCCCAACGCAGGGCTCGAACCCACGAACTGTGAGATGACGACCTGAGCTGAAGTTGGACACTTAACCGACTGAGCCCCCCAGGCACCCCAGGGATTCTCTTCCGTGAAGAGCACGCCACACAGGAAATGCATATTCCTTGTTCCCACACTTCTTGACACATTTCGGCCTTCATGAGTGATTTCACAGTTCCAAGGTGACCCATCCTGAGAACATCCTCACTGATATCATGTCTGAACCCCACATGAACTGCTTCCGGAAGAAATGACAGTGTTTACATTGTGATGCCCCAATTAAGCAATCTGTACCCGCTGCCTCCTCCTGAAGGACCACTGACATTTCCTATGGAAGTCTCGAGGCTTAAATACTGTAACTAGAGATCAATTGCTCAGTCAATAGTCACTGAGTACCCATGATCCTGAGGAGGGGGACTTCCAGAAGCTTCTTTCAGACCTCACTGCAAAAGAAAGAGTTCCTCTTTGAGTGTATACTTCCGGGGCATCTGAGTCCTGGGGCTGTGGTCAGCTTGTTTTTGTTTTTCTCAGTGACTATTTCTCAAGTGATTCCATTTTATTACTATGTGTAGAATGTATATAAAAAGGCTTATCTGAGAAGGGAAATTTTATAATGACCTAAATAACTAAAGTATAAACACATAAATTGTGATTAAAAATATGCATCTAGAAGCTCGAGCATGACCCTGCTTAGTGTAACCTGGGATGTTGGGGTCACTGCTACCCGTGGGGCTTAAATAAGTATTTCAGCCTGTTCCTGGCTGAGTCTGATGTTCTTCTATTAAACAATTCTGAGCGGTTTAGTGATGTTCCCCATTGTAACCTGGTTCCTATCCGCGGGTATTTCCTTATGTGATGGCAAGGACAAATTTTACAAAAGTTTCAATCTCTGTATGCATTTGTCACAAGGATTAGATTTTAGAAAGGCTTTATTAAATATGTTTTGACAAAATTACCTACATGTCATGTCATGGGTGTGAGGACAGTAGATTTGCTAACACGGAGGTTCCAGAAATTCTAGTCTCTTTTTACAATTGAGAGAGATATATTTATATGCTCTTTGAGGAAATAGGAGAACAAATTTTAGGTTGAGTTTTCACTTAAAATCTACAAAGTGAGGGGCGCCTGGGTGGCTCAGTCAGTTCTGACTTCGGCTCGGATCATGATCTTGTGGTTCCCAAATTCGAGCCCCAAATCGGGCTCTGTGCTGATAGCTCAGAGCCTGGAGGCTGCTTCAGATTCTGTGTCTCCCTCTCTCTCTTCCCCTCCCCTGCTCGCTTGCTCTCGCTCTCTTTTTCTCTCTCTCTCTCAAAAATAAATAAATAAACATTAAAAAAAATTTTTTTAAATCTAGAAAGTGAATCGGATAAAGGTTTGAATATTATCCTGTAAAATGGTGGGCTGTAATTATTGAGGTGGGAGAAACAAGAAACAAAATCCTTGACCAATAAAAAAATGAAATTGAGGGGCACCTGGGTGGCTCAGTCGGTTAAGTGTCCGACCCTCGATTTCAGCTCAGGTCATGATCTCATGGTTCCTGAGATTGAGCCAGGGGTCAGGCTCCACACTGAGCACGGGGCCTCTTGGGATTCTCTCTCTTTCTCTCTTTCTCTCTCTCTATGCACCCCCCCCCTCATTTTCTATCAAAATAAATCAATAAATGCTGATTTTTTAAATGTTTATTTATATTTGAGAGAGAGGGAGAGAAAGAGCATGAGCAGGGTCGTGGGCAGAAAAAGAGGGAGATACAGAATCTGAAACAGGCTCCAGGCTCTGAGCTGTCAGCACAGAGCCTGACACGGGACTCAAACTCACAGACTGTGAGATCATGACCTGAACTGATGTCAGACATGTAACCAACTGAGCCACCCAGGCACCCCTAAATAAATAAACTTTTTTTAAAAAAGAAAGAAATGGAACTTGCTATCTTGTTAATTAAAAAAAAAAAACAGGTTGGGACATAATATTTAAAACATATAGAAAAGATGGCACTTAATATCTGATGAGTTTAAAGACGTCTATATACAAACACCAACAAAGAATAATTGAGCAAACAATAAGAACAGGAAGTTTACAGAGGAAACGGCACAGAGGAAAAATTTAAACATGTAAAAGCATATTCAATCTCATCAAGAGTCAGGGAAATCCCAATTAAAAAATAATAGGACGCAATTTATTGGCCAACCGTCTTGTAAAAATTAGCATCTTAGGCAATAGCCAGCATTGGGAAGACTGTAGGAAAATCAGTGCTGTTAGGGAAGTTAACTTATCACCACTTTTTAAGGGACCAGTTTGGGATCACTGATTAGAAACATAAATGTTTTCTTTTTTTAACAATAATTTTTATAGCACCTATTTATTCTACAGAAATATCTGCAATTATATCCATAGCACATTTACAAGGATGTTTAACATACCATTCATTGTCAAGGCAAAAAAGTGGTAAAACAATGAAAGTCGTTAAAAGGGAAAGTTATCAAAAATGGAATATTTCTGTTATGAAATACTGTAAAACAGTTACAAAACTTTAAATGTACTGAAAACAAAGTTTTGTTCTGAGATAAACCTTTATCTTTATGAAAATAAAAACACATTGAGAATATTCCACACCACACGGTATTAGGCACTTGATATTTTATACAATACAAAAAAGGGAAAACAGGAAGAAAGTGTTGAAAGGTAAAGGGGGTGCTGTGAAGATCTATGACAATTGTTGAAGCTACGCTCTGGGGAGGTGGGAGGAACAAAGGTGGAAGGGTCAGGACGGAATGGAAGGAAGACCATCAATTGTAAATCTATATACATTAAACCTTGGATTGAGAGTAACTTGTTCTGCGAGCATTCCGCAAGACTAGCAAACATTTCTAATAAGTTTTAACTTGATAAACGAGTGAGATCTTGCTCGTACGTGATGTGGAACATCACATGATCACAACTGAGCCAATGGTTTTTCTCTCTCTCTCTCTATCTCACTTGCTTGCTCGCTTTGGGATTGTGGGTGATCTCTCCCATGCTGGGATGCTCAGTCTCAGGCCATGGTGTTTGGCAGAAACCAGTGATTTTTCAGAACGTTGGAAGGTGCCCACAACTGGCACTAGGGTATTTTTTGTCACTTCAAAGCACCTATGGATAGTCCTTTTCTTTTCCATACAAGAGCGAGCTTAGGGGGAATGCTGTAATTGATCCTATGTCAGAAAAGGATATAGACCCTTTCCTCTGCTGCCTTATTGTCAGTTACATTAAATACAGTCTATGACAAGAGTTTATTAATACTGTGCTGTAGTCACCATCCATTAGTGATAGTGTATGTTGTCCTACACAATAACCCTTGTCTTCCTCACACCAGCCATGAAAGTTTTCAAAGGTAAGTGCAGGATAATTTTTTTCAGTTTTCTTTATATTTTGTATTTATTATCATTATTATTTAGCATAGCAATCATTTTTATATGAATATTTTCGGGTTGTGGAATGAATCATCTGAGTTTCCATTCTTTCTTATGGGGAACTTCACTTTGATATGCAAGCGCTTTGGATTACAAACAGGTTTCCAGAATGAATTACGCTTGCAAACCAAGGTTTTACTGTACTTCTGTGCTGATCGCATTCGTCTATAACTAGAAGACAATGGTAGCATTTTCTATTGATGGTTATGTTGTTTTTATTTTTGTAACCCAATGGTTCAGAATAATCAAAAAATCAGGAAGGGTAGCAAAAGCTGAGGCCCACAGCCATGAGCTCCTGGGCTCTGTAAAGCTGTCAACAGCTTCCAAAGTGTGTGGGGTGGAATCAAACACCACCCTTGGCCACTGACCATGGGCCAAACTCAATCTATACAATCTTCTGACAGCTGTTGTATTTGGGTATATCCATTCTGTCCATGAATAAAGAAATAGAAGAGAGTAAATGTCAACCAAAGGTCTCAACCACAACAATAAAAAATTGATTGACCACAAACCTCAGAAAAATTGAGAAGGATCTACCTCAGAAGGAAAAAAAAATTTACCCACGATTAAAGTTTTCAATAATCTTGTCTTCCAAGGTGGGTGGGTGGGGGACAAGACATTAATGGTCTATCTAAAATGGAGTATAACGCCCTAAGAATTAAAGGTGAACAAAACAAAAAGGAAGAGGAAACTGTTTCTTAGGGGAGAACTGCACCAGAAAAGAAATATGGCAGCAGAAGTGGTACACGTCACACAAATTCCCATGGAAAGCAGCAAAGAGACAAACTGATACTAATAAAAAAAATCAGTGATGTAGAAGGTACATCTGGGTAACTGTCTTAGAGCACAGAAAGGTCATACATCCACAAAAAGAAAAAGAAGAATGGGTGAGCATGGCTGGCTCAGTCAGTCAGTCAAGTGTTCGATTCTTGATTTCGGCTCAGGTCATGGTCTCACAGTCCTGGGATTGAGTCCCACATCGGACTCTGTGCTGAGCGTGGAGCCTGGTTGTGATTCTCTCTCTCTCTCTCTCTCTCTCTCTCTCTCTCTCTCTCCCTCTGCCCCACCATGGTTTGCACTTTCCCTCTCTCTCTAAAATAAAATTTAAAAAAATTATTTAAACATTATAAAGAAAAAGAAGAGGGTGCATATGGAAAACAGAACACAGACTTAATATCTAGATGATTGGCATTTGCAAAGAAACAAATTGGAATAAATTAAATGGAAATATTAGGTGCACCTGGGTTGGCACAGTTGGTTAAGCCTCTGACTCTTGGTTTAGGCTCAGATCATGATCTCACAGTTCATGAGATCAGGCCTTGAGTCAGTCTCTGTGCTGACAGTTTGGAGCCTGCCTATGATACTCTCTTTCTCTTTCTCTCTCTGCCCCTCCTGCTCCCCCACTTGCTCAAGTGCACCTCTCTCTCTCTCTCTCTCTCAAAAATAAATAAACTTTGAAAAAAAAGAAATGGAAAGATTAAAAACTATATAACAGAAGAAAACTGTTGATTAGACACCATCAACTCTATGTGTACTAACATTTCTATTTGAAAATAATTTATCAGAAATTCATCCCAATTTTGCCACATACTGTAAAGTACCCTCAATATCCCCAGTAATAGCTGCATTAGCAGAAAGATTCTTCTCAAAATTAAATATCACTAACTAAGGTGTTTCAGTAGACTGACGTCGCTGTCAGTCATCAGTTGAAAGTGAAGTTGCTAAAATATAAATTTTGATGGTTCAATAAATAAATTTGTAGGAAAGTCGCCAGAAAAATCTTGTGATCAAGTTCTCAAATTAATGAAGTTTTAGTTACTATAGTATATGTATATGCTTATGACAAACATTCATTTATGCAACTTATAAATTTTGTTACTCACACCTATGACACCTATTACATTTTATAAGCAATAACATAGTTTAACCAATAGGAAAAGAAAAAAGCTTTCCATCACAGTACCTTTCATGTGTCTCCCTTCTGCTTTTGGAACAATGGCCCTACATTTTTATTTTGTCCTGGGACCCACAAAGCATGTTGCTGACCTCGGGGAAATGTTTTTATAAGAATTAAAACATACCAATATTCTTATAAATTAGACACAAACACCAGAGTAGATAAATAAAGACATCATACACTCTACAGTGTCAACACTAAAACAAAACAAAAAAACACGAACAAAAACAAAAAAAAAAGCTTGAAATGCATTTAGTAATAGATAAAATGTAAAATCTCCACAATTGAACCAATCTCCATTCCCACTCTCTAATCACCCACTGTTTGTAAGAGACACACCAAAATCTGGGCATCACCAACTTTTATCAAAAGGTTAGTGACCAGGGCGCCTAGGTGGCTCAGTCGATTGAGTGCTCTACTCTTGATTTCGGCTCAGGTCATGATCTCATGGTTTGGTTCGTGAGTTTGAGCCCCTCACTGGGCTCTGTGCTGACAGCACAGATAGGGACTTTCTGTCTCCCTCTCTCATTGCCCCTCTCTCTCACACATTCTCTCTCTTTCAAAAATAAAAATAAAATAAACTGACATAAAAAAAAAAAAGGTTAGTGACCATTATCTGAGAAATATGGCCCTGATTCCCCACGCAGACGTGGTGGCTGAGTGAGCTCCTTTGTGAACCTGTTGAAGAACAGTTGCCTCTTTCCACTGGACGTTCAGATCCACCTTCTCACTCAACCCTCACAATAATTCCAACTGAATTCTCTCAAATTTACAGAAAACATGTGGTTTCCTGAAGGTCAAACAGCCAGTCAATCACAAAGTAGGGGATCAAACCAGGTTTTCTGACATGGGATCTAGAGCACATGCCATGCGAGGTGCCTAACAGCGAAACGAGAGCTGGCCTGTCTACCATCTTTCCTCACATTCCGCCAGGTTTGGTGTCATGCCTGAGGCATAAAACCCTTTCAGAATATTATTTCAAAATATTTTCAAGTGAGGTTGGGCCAAGCTTTTAAACACTTGTGGATTATCATACATACCTCCTTAGTAAGAGGGTCGGCTTGGGGGGTAACAGGGTAATGATGGACTTGGGGCAGCTTTAGGAGGGAGTTGCTCCGGTATCAGCCCCATCTGGCAAAATAACTAAGCAGACGAAATTGAACAAGGGATGTATATTGTTGATATTTTCCATTGTGAAGTAGGCTGAATTTACAAGATACACGCCCTGGAGGTAAATATTCTTGCCCGAACACGGGAAGGAGCTTAGAGCCGAGGGAGAGCCACAGTCCAGGTGCATCTTATTATTGGCGGAGAGCTGCCCCTCCTCGGTAACCAATTAACATGTTTCTACCAAAATATAGACCTCTTTAGTCAAATCAGCTGCTCATTATTGAGTAAACTTATAATTACTTTCACTTACATTCTGAGTACAATTTTCTTAGTAGAAAAACTGCAGTTTTAGCAGCTTTCTGAATTTAAATGCTTTCCATTCTTATCACAAGATTCGATGCCGATCAATATGGCCAATAATTCTACATTAAAGGGCAAGCTTTCCTTCTTTCCTTTTTATCTTTTTCTCCCCACTCCACTTAAATGACTGATAATCTCAAAAAACATAAAGTCTCATGCATACTATATTAAAAGTACAAGCATCCCCCCCATTAATTTAATAGCATTTATTTCTATGCCATGGAAAACAACAAAACCGAACAATCTAGCTCCATTTTGCCAGGGCCCCAAGTCCTTGGAAGTCAAGGAAAATTGGCAGGCTTCTTAAGTCAATGGAGTGTTTCACACCCCCAACCCCAGAGGCATGTAAACAGGAGACACTGCAAAGCGTAACTGTCCTGCTCTTAGATCCATTCCTCCATGATCTAGCGGAACACATCCTTCCATTTCCACGGGAAATAAACCTCTTGTTTCAAAACAAAACTGAAATTGAGTGTTTCAAAAATGCTCTCTCTTAGTCAGTGGTAAAGCACTGCAAAGGGAGGGTGCCTATTCAGGAAGAAACTTCTAGAAAGTTTGTCTTAGGCTGATGCACTTCCTACCTCGTCCGGATCTGTACCCGTATTCAAAGAACCTTAGCAGAGCTTAAAACAAGGTGTTTAAATATTGGAATGTTGTTAAATGTGTTATTTCCACATGAAGCGCAATGGCAACGAATCTTTAGACGTTCACTTGAGCGTGGTGAAAATTCAGGTTTATTAATTTTACTGGATGTCAGACAAATGCAAAGTGAGTCACCTCAGATTTACAAGGAATAAGGATTTTAACAGCCCAATGCTACGAATACCCTCCCATTGCTTTCTATATCCATCTCCTAGACATAGGCTTAAATAGAGATAGTGTGTAACACACTGCCTGTAAGCGACAAGTAAAATTGGCATTTTAAAGTCACGAAACATAGATCAGTTTTCATACTTCCTCTCTTAAGTACCAGGATCAGTAAGAATTCCTATGTAAAACATACAGATTTTTTTTTTTTTTTTGAGAGAGAGAGAGAACCAGAGTGCAGGAGCGAGTGGAGGAGGAGCAGAGGGAGAGAGGGGAAAGAATTTCAAGCCACCTCCGTGCTGGGACGTGATCCCACGACCAACCCTGAGATCATAAGTTGAGGTAAAATGAAGTGTCAGACGTTTAACTGATGGAGACACTCAGGTGCCCTTAAAATACAGGCTTTTGAAAAAGTTGGTATCGCTGGGGCACCTGGGTGGCTCAGGTGGTTAAGCATCCCTCTCTTGATTTCCGCTCAGATCATCATCTCGCTGTTGTGAGATCGAGCCCCGTGTCAGGCTCCCAACATGGAGCCTGCTTGGGATTCTCTCTGTATCCCCCTCTCTCTGCCTCTCTCCCACATGTGCACGCATGTGCTCTCTCTTTCTCTCTCACTCTCTCAACATAAATAAATATTTTTTAAAAGTTTCTATCATGTACTTTTTAAATTTTTTATTGTAAGATAAAACACATTCAGGAACATCCATAAAGTGTAAATACAGAGTTTAACAAATCACTGTGAACACACCCATGCAACCATTGTCGAGGCAGAAATTAGGGCATCGGCAAGACCCCTGGGATTCCCTCAACCCCCAACCCCCAACCTTCCGGATCTAAGTCTCCCCAGTGATACAGCCACTACCCAGATTCATACAGTAAGCCCTTCCTTTCTTCGTTTATTTTCTTATGACCCACCGGCGCGTCCTGAAATGTCATGTTCCTGTTTTGCATATTTTTGAGCTGTATGCGAATCAAATTGCACTGCATGTCTTATTTTGCTCCTTGCCTCTTTTACTCAACAATAGCTTTTTTTTTAATGAGTTCGTGTTGCAAGCCATGTAGTCTTTGCATTCCTGTGTACTGTTTTATTGTCTGAATGTTTCACGGGGTATTTGCCCGTTCCAATCATGATGGTTATTTGGGTTCGTTGCAGTTGTAAGCTATTTGTGAACGCTGCTACAGTGAACCTCCCTATACATCTCTTTCTGCTGCTGCCTGCATGTAGTATCAGAAACGGAAAGGCTGGTTCACGTGTGTGTGCTTTCCATCTGCAGAGACAACGGAGCTGTTCTGCCAGGCGCGGAGCGTGAATGCCCGTTGCGCATGAATGCCCGTTGTTCTACGTACTCGCCCGCACTGGGTTTTATCATTTGTTTTATACTTTCAGGGCTGTGGGGACGTATTCTCTCAGTGCGATTTCAATTTGCGTTTTCTCAACTTCTATTAAGATTGAACACCTTTCCATATGTTCTTTGGACGTGTGTCTGCCCCTCTGTGAGGGACCAGTTTATGTCTTTTGCTCACTTTTCTGTGGTTTGCTTGTCTTTTAATAATAATGATGATGATGGTGATGATGATGATGATGATGATGATAGGGGTGCCTGGGTGTCTCAGTCGGTTGAGACTCCCACTCTTGCTTTTGGCTCAGGTCACCATCTCATGGTTTCCTGAGTTCCAGATGTGTCGGCTCTGTGCTGACAGTGTGGGGCCTTCTTGAGATTCTCTCTCTGTCCCTCTCTCTCTACCTCTCCCCGGCTCACACTGTCTCTATTTCTCTCAAAATAAATAAATAAACTTAAAAAAAATTTTCTTTAAATGATAATTCTGCTTATTTTCCGGGTGTGGCTTGTCTTTTAGTAATAATAATAATAATAATAATAATAAATTGTGAGAGCTCACTAGCTATGAGTCTTCTGCAGAACAATGAGTCACAGATGTAATCTCCCCCATCGGTGGCTGGCTTTATGCTGCTCTCTTTTTAACGCCTCCAATAAATGAAGGTGCTTGCTTTTACCTGTCTAATTTATCAGTCTTTTATAAAAATTTGTGGTTTTATATCTTTTTAAAATTATCTGAGTCTAAGGTAATGAAATTGTCCTATATTTACATTTCAAATTTTATATTACTTTATTTCATACTTGATTTTCCCATTTTATTAAATTTGTTCTTCCCTTTACATTTAGGCTAATAATCCATCTAGAGTAAAATTGTATTTGAGGTAGAAGGTCAAATTCATGTTGCCTTCTGCACGGATGCCCTATGGACTGGGTTCCGTATATTGAAATGACTATCACTTCCAGCTGATCAGTAAAGTGACTCTTTTCGTAAGTCTTGATCAGATGCCCGAGGGTCCATCCCTGAGTTGTCCCTTCTTGCTCATTGGTCAGTCTCAGGCCAGATACCACACTGTACTTGTTTCTATACCTTTATAAAAAGCATCGACAACAGACATATCAAGATCTCCCAGATTATTCTTCTTTAAGAGTGCCAGAACTATTACGGTTATGTGAAGTTTCATAATTGTTTTAGAATAATTTTATCAAACCCCATAATGTTTTTTTAATCTTTTGGATTTTTGTTTGGGATTGTGCTGCTGAATACATGTATTTCAACATGGGAAGAATTAACATCTTTATAATGTTATACGAAGTTTTCCAATGCAGGAACATGACATATCCCTCCACTAGTGTCCTTTAATATCATTAATAAAAGTTTATATTTTTCCCCAATAGCTCTTGTACTTTGTTGTTGTTTTTATTACAATTACCTCTCATCTTACAGACTAGGGGATCTTCTTGTACATAGATAATAGTTTTTCTTAAATTTATTTGCTACTGGTATAGAAGAATGCAGTATTTTTAAAATTGATTTTACTTCCATCATTAGTTTGGTAACCTAATGAATTCTTTCAGCTTTTCTTTAATTTTTTTTTTTTTTTTGAGAAAGAGAAGGGGAGGGAGTATGAGCAGGGGAGGAGAAGAGAGTGAGGGAGACACAGAATCCGAAGCAGGCTCCAGGCTCTGAGCTGTCAGCACAGAGCCCAACGTGGGGCTCAATCCCACAGATGGTGAGATCATGACCTGAGCCAAAGCCGGACGCTCAACCGACGGAGCCACCCAGGCGCCCCATGAATGGATTTTTAGTTTCATTGAATGCTGATGTGAATCTGTCAAAATGACTATATTACAGTTCTCTTTTAATAAGTGTTTATGAGTTGAAATACATTTATTGGTTTTCTTTTTTTTAAGTTTATTTATTTATTTTGAGAGAGACAGAGACAAGAGTGAGTGGGGGAGAGGCAGAGAGAGAGGGAGAGAGAGAGTCCCAAGCAGCCTCCACATTGCCAGTGCAGAGCCTGATGCGGGGCTCGAACTCACAAAACTGCGACATCATGACCTGAGTAGAAACCAAGAGAGTTGGGCGCTTAACCAACTGAGCCACCCAGGTGCCCTTCATTGATTGGTTTTCTAATAATGAACCAATCATGCATTTTGGTATAAACTCAGTGAGGTCATGATTTATATAGTTTATAGCTGGCCAGATAATATTTTGTTTAAAAATTTTTATCTCCCTATTCACTAGAAAGATGGCCTGTAATTTTCTCTCCTTTCTCTTCTTCAACAGATGAATTCATTATAAAATGAATGCTCAACGAAATCCTGCACAGTTAGAATCATATCTCTATTAAATATTTGGGGAAAACTCAGAGGTGACCCCATCTGTATCTAAGGTTTTCTTGGGGAAATGGGTTTTAGAAATTTCATGTTTTTTAGTTACGACTACTCACATCTTCTAGCCTGCGGAGAGGGCAGTTCGGGTGAGTTCTATTTTTCTAGGATTCTTTGTCCTAGGATTTCAATTGTCTATTCTGTTGTCTTAAAGTTATCCATAATATCATTTTATTATCTTTTTGATATCTGCCGGTGCCCAGAGACTGATCGTTTTTATCCCTGAAATTAGTCCTTCGGGCTCTCCCTCCTTTCCTTGTGCAGTCTCAACAGAGGCCCCCAGATTTAGTTATTTTGAAGAACCACCATTTGTATTTGTGAATCCCCTCAGTATTGGTTTTCTACTTTAATAACTTCTGTTCTGGCTTTAATTTCTGTTTCTTCTCCGATAGTTTCTTATTTCTTTGAGTTTATTTTGTCAATCTCTTTTTCTCTTAAGCTTTTCAGATAGATGTTGGGGTCAATAATATACACATAATAAGAGTATTATATGTATTTATATATATATAATACAATATTATATAAGGACTACTTTAGTGATATCCCACCAATTCGGATAGAGAGTATTTTTATTGTAATTCAGTTCAAAATATTTTATTTCCATTATACTGTCTGCTTTGATTGATGTATTACTTGGAAATTTATTTCTCAATTTCCAGTCATCAGAGTATTTTGTTCCATCTTTTTTGGTTTTCTTCTGTTATTTCCAACTTTATAGCACCATTGTCAGAAAACACGCTCTGGGTAACTTGCACCTTTTGAAAGGTGTTGAGAGTTGCTTTTTGGACTAAAATATGTTCAATTTTGGGAAAATATGCCAAGTATGCTTGCAAAACATGCATCCTGCAATGGAGTTGATTTCTTTTTCTTCCTTTGTTTCTCTCTTTCTCTCTTACTTTTTCTCCCTTTTTCTCTCCATGAGGTTAGATTTGTTAATCTCTTTGTTTAAATCTTTACATCATTAATACTCTTTTATCTGCCTGTTCGTTTATGACTGAGGATGGCATTGCAAAATTTCCCTCAGCGATTGTGGGTTATCCTGTATTTTCTCTTACAATTGTATCGGCTCTTTGTTTTCACATTTCGAGGCTATAAAATTGTATGAAATCCATAAACTGTTGTATCCTCCCAGGAAATTGAAACTTTTATGATTTGCACCCTTCATTACTACCTCTTTATCTCTAGTAATGTCCTGCAATAAAGTCAATTTTGTCAATGGTAACATAGTTACCTAGGTTTCTTTTGATATTTCCTTGATATACCTTTTTATCTTTCCTTTCATTTCAACCTCGTGTTTAGGGTATGTCTCCTGTTTTAGATGTGTTCCTCATGAGTTACACACACTGGGAATTAACTGGAACATTTAGTTTGTTACTCTATTTATATAATTATTAGATAGAGTGTATCTCATGGAAGGACTCAAGTGATGAGAGATCTTGAGTTTCACATTAAAAAAATAATTCTGTATAGGATTTCCACAATATTCATTCACTATTGAGTTTCTATTTGAAAAACCTAGAAAAATATATTGAGATGGGGCGAGAACAATAGAGTGTGTAGTGGAAACTACTGTTCATATTAGTTGACTCAGAGGAAACGTTAGTGCTCACAGAACCCTCCTCCATGCTATAGATAATATCACCATTTCACCTCCTCAGGCTTTTGCATTTATGAGATAACAGAAGAATAAAGCTGAATATATGCATTATGGAATTTGGAAACTAAATTATGTTGGGAACAATAAATATTTTAATCAAAACATCAATGATTACAAAAGAGGCAATATTCGCAATTTCTACTGATGTACAACAGTAAAACACAAAAATAAATAAAATGTGTATTTACAACTCTTCCTAATAAACGTTTCGTTGCTGTATAGCTAAGTGGGGGAAGTTTCCGTGTTTCAACCTAAGTTCGCAAATACACAACTGACCATCGGCCTGAAAGCTCCCACACTGTTGTACGACGGACAGTGAGAATCTTTCGCGTGCTCGCATCAATGTCCACTCCAGCTGCAAAAAATAAAATTAAAAAGGGGGTCTTCTTCGTTTTGTAAAATAAATGATAGAAGCTGGTAGAGACTGAGACGTTTCACCCAGTGTGTGATCAATTTTAATACTGAAAACATTTTAGGATGAAACGATGATCTAAAATATGCAGTACTGGGGCTCCTCGGGGACACCGTCTGTTGAGCCTCCTCTTGGTTTCAGCCTGGGTCATGATCCCAGGGTCGTGAGATCGAGTTCCACGTCAGGCTCCGTGCTGAGCATGGAGCCTGCTTAAGATTCTTATTCTCTCTCTCCCTCTGCCCTTCTCGCCTGCTCGCTCTCTCTCTCTCTCTCCCTCTCTCAAATAAAATAAATTAATTAAATATGCAGTACTCAGTAGAATTTTTATACACTTTGTTCGAGCGTGGGGGAAAGGAGTGTGGCATACTCTGACAATAAAAGCAAGGAAGAGAAAGGCAGATGGTTTTCTCTCTTCTTTTTCACACTGGCTCTGCCATCCTTTACTTCACAAAGCCAGTTTCCCTCTGTTCACATAACCACCTTCCTGCTGACATTACCACGGGAAGTCTTGAAAACAGTTCCATTATTTCACAGGAGATGCTAAATGGACACGATATTGGACACTTCCCAACTGATAATACTACTGATAATCCGGTACACAATCTTCTTTCATGACGATTTACAGACTAGTATTTCGAGATCTATATAAATGCTTTCTTCATACCTGAAGCCTAACCAAACCACAAAAGAGAAAAACAAAAATTTTTGGAAAGCCCAAGTTATATCTCTTTGGAAATGTGAACAAAGCCTAACTCTTAACATGCAATATTCAATTTATTTTTTGAGCATATTCTGAACATATATGCTTGGTTTTATCTCCTCATTATTAAAAAAGTCTAATAAAGCACATTTGTCTAAGAAGCAGACATTCAGCTGAATCTTAAAAAAATTTAACATTTATTTTATTTTGAGAGAGAGAGAGAGAGAAACAGAGAGAGAGAGAGAGAGAGAGAGAAGAGAGAACATGAGCAGGGGAAGAGCAGAGAGAGAGGGAGACACAAAAGCCAAAGCAGGCTGCAGGCTCTGAGCTGTCAGCATAGAGCCAGATGTGAGGCTTGAACTCAGAAACCATGAGATCATGACCTGAGCCCAAGACTGATGCTTAACCAACTGAGCCACCCAAGCTCCCCAAGTTGAATCTTTTAAGGCTAAAATCTTACATGGATATCCTTCTAGACAAGAAATTTTGGCAAGCCAAGTTCATAATAAAAAAATTCTAGTAATATTATTACAATATATTTTTTATATTTTTAAGCAAATAAACATAGTTCAACTTAGGAGAGAATGGTAAAATCTAGGGAAATCAAGCAATGTCAAAAAGGGGTTAAATTGACTTTATGTTGCCGTTGGTTGGATTTTGCAGGTGCTATCAATATGCATTTTGATTTGGGTCAGTATCTGTAAGAGAGAACTTCCAAAGGCACATTCTCACTAAGAAAAATTCTTGAGATGCCACTTTCAAATATAGAAATTATACTTCTTGGCAAGCTTTTGTGTGCATGTGTGTGCATGTGAATCTGTGTGTTCACACACACTCATATATCTTTAAATTCTTTCACCCCCCCCCCAAGAAGCTGGAAACACTCACAATAGTACAAATGTCAGATTCATGCCTAAAGATATACTTTGAATTTAAAGATAATAAATAAAAGCTCCAAAAAGAATTCATGCCAGATTTGTTTAACTTTATGTCACACAAATATTGAAAATAAAATAATACTCCCTTCTTTCTATTCTTGTGTAATATATTCTGGCCCAGTTCTTTCAAATTCTTGTTCTAGAAGTATTCGTCAGTGTCTTATACAATAAGTCAAGCATTATGAAAAGCACCCAAAGTGTTTCGTAGACTTTTCAGTGGTCATTATACATCTCTCATTTTGCCAAGAATATTGTCATCAGTTGGAGGAGATGATCTCTGTTGCTGTCGATAGGAAATCCAACTCAACCAGGTTTAAGAACAAACAAAAAAATGTCTTGGGGAAAGCTCTGCCCGTGTCAACAGTATTCGTAGAGTAAGATTCTCCTTAGATCTCAGGTCTGCTTCCGCTGGGTCTACCCTGCTTGAGGCGAATGCAGTTCTTGCATGACCAAACTCCATATGTTCCAGAGAGAATAAGAGTTCATTTTCCATGGAACACAAATAAAATTCTAGAATTGAGTCTCGCGTGCCCTGATAGACTTAATTTGGATCACTTGTTTCTGTCTGAACTCCGCTTGGTTGGGAAACTGAAATGAGCTATTTAGGCTGTGTAGACCAAATCTTCTTTGTAAGTCTTTGTAAGTTTATATTTCCAATGATTGGACACTGGAGAGGGGTTGTTTCCTCCTGGCTTTGGGACATGGTTATTTGAAGAGGAATGGATGGAGGCTGTGAGACAAAACTAGCACCACCGATTATAACTGCCCCCACTTCCTCTGCAGCTGCTTCTTCCCATGCACACACATCTACAAAAATGTCCACTCCCTCAGTTCTAGGTCAAGACTAAGGATCTTTGGTTGACATGAAATTCTTTTGGTCAGTCTTAACCTACTTCCTTGTGGTTTCACGGTTTATAGCTAAATGATAAATTAAACAATACCTAACGCACTCAGTATACACAAATAGAGAGAACGAGACTTGGGGTGGGGAGTGGTGGGGACGACCTCTCTTTGGAGAATGGAAACAACGGTCAGTGGTCAACGTTCCCCAGCACATTTCACTCACATCCCACTTGGAGGAGCAGCGAGGACTCCATGGCTGGAGTGTACGGTCTTTTTTCTTAAATTTATTTTTCTTTAACTTATTTTGAGAGAGAGATAGAGAGCGAGTGAGGGAGAAGCAGAGAGAGAGGGAGAGAGAGAATCACAAGCAGGCACTGCACTGATCCTGCAGAACCTGATTCAGGGCTCACACTCACAGACTGTGAGATCGTGACCTGAGCCAAAGTCAAGAGTCAGGCACTTAACCACCAGAGCCACCCAGGCATCCCATGTAGATTCTTACTTATTAGTCTGGATGCTCTGATTGTGTTCTCTGGGAAAACAGCCTTTGTCTGTCGCCCTCCAGGGCACTGCTGGAGTTGGGTTTGGGAGAATGTTCTCTCTGGGGCTGTTCGTCTTCAGCATCATACTTTATTTCTATAGGATCAGAGGTCTATGGAATGTCTTAGAGGTGAACAATCCCAGACTATTTGGGGGTCGCTCTAGGAATTATTCCAGTGATGCAATTCTTTAAAACACTTACAGGTATTTTTATTCACTTTTATTCACCAAATTCCATGGCTCATGCCATGGCAGGCGTCATAGTGAGATAGATAAGTTGATGTTGAATATGGTTTTCAGAAACTGGTTATGACCAGATGTTCTGCCCATGACTGTCCCCTCAGTCGTAGAGTTTCCATCTTGGCCTTTATCTCAGAGCATTTCACCTGTGATCTGCTTTGGGGAAACACCACCAACATGATCTTTGCCTTCATGCTGCATTCAGAGAATGGCTATTTTAAAAGGAAATAATTACTTTTTTAAATTCTTTTAACGTTTGTTGTTTTGTTTTTTTTTTTTTGAGAGAGAGAGAGAGAGAAACAGAGCATGAGTGGGGAAGGGGCAATGAGAGAGGGAGACACAGAATCTGAAGCAGGCTCCAGGCTCTGAGCTGTCAGCACAGAGCCTGATACAGGGCTCGAACTCACGAACCATGAGATCATGACCTGAGCTGAAGTTGGACACTTGACCAACTGAGCCACACAGGTGCCCCAGGAAATAATTATTTTCTGAGGGAGAAAGAATATAACGTGGCCGAGAGTGTCTGTGATACTGAGATTCTCCCTGGTTCCACTCTTACTTTCCGACAGGGATTTTCTCATGTCTGCCTGAGCAGGGTCTAACTTTCCCCGTGGAGAGAAGTCCAGTTTCCTGTCCCTCCAGACTGAAATATACCAATAGAGCCTGGTTTTGCCAGTTTCAAGTTAGGTTTATTTTAATTAAATCTGCAATAGGTACCGAAATTCCTGTCAAGTCTACCAACTTGGAAAAGTTACCAGAAGACACATAAGCTTGGTATCAAAATACAACAGAAGCAACTTGAGCAATTGCTTTGCCACCATGTAATAACTTTAGCCAGAAGACCAAGGAGTTCCCTTCCTTTCCACATACGGTTCAGGCTCAGCCAGTCTTCTCTTGCAATACCCATCTCCCAGTACCATTTTCTAAACCATTTGGAATAATTGTTGTGGCAAAGAAAGTATAACTATCCAGCATAGGTATAATCTAGCTTTAGCAATGGCTTGACGTGAGCTCAATGTCGCTGAGAACGATTGCTCTCCCCTCTCCACTTGTGTGTTTCCCGTCCCGAGTAGGTGCTCCCAACATAGCTGGAGAGGTACTCGTCATTGCCCCCCTCTCGTCAATGCCCAGGGAGAGCAAAGGCTTGTGTTTCAGAGCTCAAGGATCTTGTGAGACCCAGAACTGGCTCAAGTCAAGTCATATGACTTTGTCGACATGATAGAAGAGCAGAATGGCCGGCTGACTTGGACTGAGTTAACCCCCCCAGAGCCCAGAATAGAGATGGCTTGAGTCAGTATTCAGAGGACAAGAGCAAGGGGAAGGATGGCCTTAGCGGGAAACTGGTGTTACCATAAGTAGAAGCAGAAATTATGCATTACCTCATTCATTCACTCATTCGTTCATTCATTCATATTTCAACTAACATTTATTCCTACATAGCCCCGTGTTTGGGTTCTGGGAAAATAAAAGCAAAACAACAGCAACAACAACAGCAAAAGCATGAGACAAGGCCATTTCCCTTTAATTTCACAAATTAAAGACATCTGACCCATTGGAGAGGTAGGGGCATAGGAAGGACTTTTGGAGAATAACAAATCCAAGTAAACTTTAAAAGACAAGTAGGAATTAACCAAGTGAAGGTGGTCTTGGGGAAAAAAAGTATAAGATCACAGATGAGAGAAGACACTGGGCAAAACTATGAGATCAACATTATTGACTAGGAAGATAAAGTGAGACACAGATGGGAGCCATAATTATGTCTAATAATTCTAATTTCTAGTAGCCACATTGAAATAATTCAAAAGAAACAAGTGGGATCGTTTTGAATTTTCTATGATTTTGTTTTATTGTGGTAAAACCATTGAACATGGATTTACCCTCCTAACAAAATTTTTAAGTGTGCAATACATTACTATTGACATAGGTACCATGACATAGGTAACATGAAGCTCTCTAGAGCAGATTCAACTTATTTTCCTGAAATTTTGTGCCCCTTGGTCATTAACTCCTTATTTTAGGGGCTCTTGGATGACTCAGTTGGTTAAATGTCTGACTCTTGATTTCGGCTCAGGTCATGATCTCATGGTTTCTGAGTTCAAGCCTCACATCAGGTTCTGTGCTGACAGCAAGGAGCCTGCTTGGAATTCTCTCTCTCCCTCTCTCTCTCTCTCTGCCCCTCTCTGCCCATTCTCCCACCCCTCTCTCCCTCAAAATAAATAAATAAACATAAAAAAATAGCTCTTTATTTTCCTTGACCCCCAGCCCATTGCAACAAGCATCCCTTTCCTGGATTCTATGACTCTGGCTATTTTAAATATTTTATTTAAGTGGAATCATGCTAGAGGCACTGCCTTATTTCACCTCGCATAATGTTCTCAACTGTCATCCATATTGTATATGGCAGCATTTCCTTCATTTGTAAGGCTGATTAATATTTCACTGTATGTTTTTCCACGTTCTTTATCTATAAATCTATCGATGGGCATTTAAGTTGTTTCCCCATCTTAGTTACTATGAATGATTCTGCAATGTTCATTGTATATTTGTCCATTTTTTTGAGACCCTTATTTCAATTTTTTTGGATAGATACTCAGAAGTGAGATTGTTGGATCATATGGTAGTTCTATTTTTTAAGTTTTCGAGGAAACCCCACGTTATTTTCATAGTGGTTGCACAATTTTGCATTCCCAGCAACACTGTGCGAGGGTTCCAAATTTTCCATTTCTTCCCTAACACTTTAAAAAAAATGTATTTATTTATCTGAAAGAGAGAGTGCGTGCATGTGCACAGATGGGTGGGGGAGGGACACTCCCAAATTGTGAGATCATGACCTGAGCCAAAATCCAGAGTCAAACGCTTAACCAACTGAGCCACCCAGGTACCCCTGTCTCATCTCATATCCATCTCAACAGGTGTGAGATGATATTTCACTGGGATTTTAATTTCCATTTCCCTGATAATTACTGATATTGAACATGTCTCTAGACATATGTGGGTCATATTTATGTCTTCTTTGGAAAGATATCAATTCTACTTATTCTTTTTAAAATGAATTGTTAGCTATTTTACTATTGGGTTATAGAAGTCCCTTATACATTTTGGAGATTAACTTTTTATCAGATGGCTGGTTTGCAAGTATTTTCTCCCATTTTACAGATTGCTTTCTCATTCTGTTAATTACTTCATTTGCTATGCAGAAGCTTTTCAGTTTGATGTGGTCCAATTTGTTTATTTTTATTTTATTGCTTGCTGGAGTCAATTTTAATAACAATTCATTTTGGCAAATATATCCAAAATGATATCATTCCAACATATATACAATATAAAAGTTATCAATGAGCTATTCTACACACTCACTTGTCTATTAAGTCTTTGACGTCTACTGTGTTGTTTGCAATTACAATGCATCTCACTTTGGACTGACCATTTCAATTGCTCAGAAGCTGTGTGTGGTTAGTGGCTACCATATTGGACAGCATGGAAAGAGCCAATGGGGAGCTAGGAAGGATTTTAAGCAAATGAAAAAAATTTTTGGCTAATCCTTTCTGGTGGTGTGTAGAGTATGGATCCACTGGGGAGGGTAGTTAAAATCAGCCAAAGGTGACCATTTTAAATTGTGACCTTAAAGAATAGAGCGTCTGTACCATAATAACATTGCCCCCCAATTGTAACCTGTACTGCACATTAAAAGTGTTTTTTTTTAATGTTTTATTTATTTTTGAGAGAGAGAGAGACAACGTGAGCAGGGAAGGGTCAGAGAGAGAGGGAGACACAGAATCTGAAGACAGGCTCCAGGCTCTGAGCTGTCAGCACAGACAGCCTGGGGCTCGAACCCAGGAATTGTGAGATCATGACCTGAGCTGAAGCCGAACGCTCAACTGATAGAGCCACCCGGGTGCCCCAACATTAAAAGTGTTTATCTATGGCTCAGTTTGTAGCAGAAAAGACCCTAAGAAAAAATCTGCAATGTTGAATTTACCCATCTGTGTCTAGAGCCAGGGACTGGAATTTGATGTACAGAAGTACTCCAAAGAGCCCACAGACAAGAACACATGCACTGAACTTACTACATCCCAGAGACTCAGATTTCTCCCCAGTATCTAACTGACAGTGGCCAGTCATGGCTCCCTGTGTCCTTTCCTCAACCAGTCCCCAGGAATCCCTTTACTTTGGGTATTTTTCTCTTCCGGAAATTCCGGGATTTCTTGTAGGGTTCCAGCTCCACCACTTCGAAACTGTGTGGCATTAGGCAAATTACTTATCTTTTCTTACTCTTTGTTGTCAAACCTGTAAAATAACATAATAATGCTCACCTCGCAGGTCCTTATAATAACAAATTGGGTATAGAAGGTATTAATACAGAGCTCGGCCCAGAGCGGGCGTTCGGTATTATTACCAGTAATAGCACTAATCATAGCAGCAGTGGTGATAGGCATAGAAAACCTGAGGGATTAGAAATGTTCATGGGAAATTTGCTGCAGGAGATAATCTCTGAATGAAAAATAATCCATATGCAATTCAAAGCTTAATAATGACTGGGGAAGAGAAGAGGTACAGACGTTCAGAATAAAGTTAATGATGTCACACAATAAAAAAACAAAAACCAAAGCAGAACATTGCTCTATGATATCAAACCATGTACGAAAACATCAAGAGATTAGTGACCTGGCTTTATGAAGAATTTGGAAGTAAATGCAAATGGAAATACAAAACACGCCATGCAGAAAATGACAAACCTATTAGTTTTTCCTCTCCAACCAGATGGCACTGTCTTGGCTGCCTCCCCGACTAACTCCCTATGTCCCTCGATCAGAGGTGTCTATGACATCACCGTCCCATGAGGGACTGCATGTCATTTGTTTACTTCTTGTGTTACAGCCTGTCACAACACAGCATGATGTCACTACAGGTCAGGCAAACCCCCTCCGGCCCATTTCTTTCAGTAGGCACAACAGTTGTGAAAAAATGCATCTCTCCTCTGTTTGCTGCTTAAAAGGCTTCCGGGAATCCTGATCTGGCCCACACCCTGTTAAGAACTACCTTTGAGCTCCCATATAGCGTCTTCCCAGGCAAACATGCTTCAAGGAGCCGGGCTCTGTGCTCACAAGCTCCGTGTCCTTCCTTGTCAGGCTCCCAGTTAGTTGGCTAAATCTTTATTGCAACTACAATTTCCCAAGTTAGATGAAGGTAACCACTCTAAGCAGGCGGATTTTGTTTTTGAGCGTGAGATGATGAGGAACCTAAGCTGAGAGGGGAATTGAGGCCAGAAGCCTGGTTCTGAGCTGGTACCAGGTAGGGCCCAGGGGTAGCCTCTTACACACAGATGCAGCTCAGCTCCTCGTTCCCTTCAGCGTAGGAGGGACAGTCAGGGGTGTTTGGCCTCGGATGGTCTCGGTAATGAACTCCCTCCCCCCCTTCCTCTCACTTGTGTTTCTCCTCCTCTCTCACATTCTTACTGCGTCTTCAATAACTACCTTCCCACTATCGCCCCTCCCCCACCCCACCACAAACTCAAGGTTTGCAGGTAGCAGATGTAAAGTCTTACACATTCTTATTAAAATGTCACAATGTGGCATGTCATCACTCTGTGGCATGAAGCCCAGCGTCCACCCGCCAAGTGGTCTTTCCATGAGCTGCCTGTGGGTCACTGTCCCTGCAGCCCCCCTCCTTCTGCGGGTTGCAGTCAGTGAGTGAGGTGGATGGCAGAAGGGACCCGCAGTACAAGTGCGGAGTTTCGTGATCATTCTCTGTGGAAACGGGACGCTTAGAGTCCTTCCCTGTGGACCCACAGACATGGTTCAATCTTCCTTTGGATTTTTCTAATCCAGGATTCTAGAGTTCGGAGTTTGCGTGAGCAAGAAAGAAGGTGACACTCAATTTTAAACATCAGTGTGTTTCAGTTTGGCAGCTTGAAAGACAAAGTCCTTTTATTTAAGGAGAAATCTTTTCGAGATGTATCGTGACTTAAGTTCTGGTTGGCAGCTTTCTCCATTGCCTCCCAGGACTGTCAAGTTCAGGACAAATAATAGCCCAGACAGAAGTGTGTGTCTACAATGCAAAAGATCACAGGAGATGAGGCTCATGGCCCTGCGTCTGGATTGGCTGAGAGAAGATCGAATGCTTTGGAATCAGAAAAATTGCCTAGCATTTTTGGCAAATTACTTAGATTCTCTGAATCTGTGATCTGTAACATGGAGACAATATATCCAATCTCGCGGGACTATAAAAATCGGTAATCAGATCATCTAGATTTCCAAAGAACTGGTCCTGTTGGCACAGTATTTTGGTAGAACTGATGACCGTAGGGGACATGCACATGAACTCTTAACAACTTCCTGCACGTATTTAGCTATGCAGGTATGTCTTCAACTTGAACTTATGACAAATGTTACTGGTTTCCTCATTTTTAAAGTTAAATGAATTAAAGATATCACACTCAAACACAGAGGTCGAAGAGGATGCTCACCCCCTTACTGGGGTCTTGGGTGAAAGGCTGGAATCTGGAAAACGTTGATACTTGCGTTACTGTAACTCTGACGTGTGGCCTGTGGTGACCGGCTTTATCACCATTACCATTGAGCGTTGTGACCTCGAAGACCTGCCAGATCACCTTGGCCGAGCCCTTCACATCACACACACAAGGAGCCAAGGCATGGAGTGAAAGGGACTTGCCAGGGCTCTCTTACCAACTGGTGTTTCACTATATTCTAACATCACCTACCTACTTCAGGCTCGTGGAAACTATACTCTCTAAGTCATACAAACGTTCACTATACACTTATTTACTCATGAAATCATTTGTTTGCATCCATTCTCCCTCAGATGCTACTTTTTTCAAGCACCGAAGGCTGAGAAAGAGAGCTCAGACACCACCCCAGAAAGCTGGGCAGCCTCAGCTCACGGGTGTCTCTGGAAGTCATATGAAGGAAGTTGACTTTATCTTGGGGACTTCGGGGGTAGCACCAAAAGGTTTTAAGCCGCAGATGTTCATGTTCGTTTTCGTTTTGAGAAGGCAAGCCTGGCTGAGGAGGGGAGATTCTATTCAAATGAAGCAAGCCTGAAGCAGAAGGCCAGGTGGGGCTGGTTTCCATATTTCAGATGACAAATGATGGTAAATGAGTTTCTGTGGAGAAGAACAGACGAGGACAGTCAAAGGACTCTTCCAAGCAGAATCACTGAGGCCTGGTGTTGATGGATTGGGGGTGTGGGCAGAGTAGGGGGACAGATCACTGTGCTGAAGCATTGCGAGAGCACTTTGTAGGGTCTCACTGAGTCCTCTTAGCCATGCCATGAGCCTGGCAACCTCACACTCAGGTTGTAGTGGATGGTTGAAATTCTGGACAGGTTCCAGGAGCCATACTGCAGACCCAGCTTAAACGGTCTTAAAGTGTAGAAACTCTTCACTCTTGCCTGGGTCCATTCTGTTCCACCCTAATGCAAACCAGAGAGAAGGATACTGAGATGAGGTGCACGTTTCTTTTTCACAGACTTAATGACCTGATAAAGACAACACTGCCCGTGTGACTCTGAGAAGCCTACCTAGTCTTGGATTCACCATACAACTTCTTAGGATGTTCTTCAACTCCTTGTGAAAGTAAATTTGGGCCTACAGGTGACCGTATGCTTCTAAAAACTGGTGTGAAACCACAGTGGCCATAAGAAAGCATCAGTCCATTCCTCAGAATATGAATGTAGACTGGAGATTTCTGCTTTCTCTCCATCCATAAGCATACATGCAAAATACACGTGAACTTTTTACCTATCCCTTTGCAAAACTAACACACCATGCTGTGTACATTAAGAAAATGCAACGTAGATATCTCTGTGAGTTCTAGGTCCTAAACAATGACTTTTTCATTGCTTTGAGGTGACCTACTTGGATCAAATAGCACTTGAAGCACAAGTTAGAGCCATCAACAAGCCAATAACTAAACTAATTATCAAGTAAATGCCAAGTAAGCTTAACTACCAGACCTTTTTTTCATTCTTTCCTTTTTTTTTCCCCAAATGGAAAAGAAGATCTTTCTCCTAAGTAGAAACACCATTAGGAGGTTTTATGCATTCTGCATTGTAGAATACATTCATATACATTCACCCAGAAGTCACTATTATTCTGCTTAATAATCCCTATCATAAGGAATGGGGGTAGATGTGCAATTGCAAATTTTTTAGCATGTTTTGTATGTTGTACATTTGAGCCTGGATGGGTCTTATTGATACTCCAAGCCCATTTAAATGGGACTAAGGTCAACCCCGCAGTCCATAGTATTGAGTGGCACTCCATTGTATTTGCTATAACATCTTTTTAATTCAAAGGAAGAAGGGATCCTGTATTCTGATCATAACTCTTATTAGCAGGATGAGACTGAGAGACTCAGTTTTGAAAAGAAGCTAAAACATCACATTCACTGTGCTCCAGCAATAGGCTATGGTACTGACCTTTTCCGGGTATGGGATAAATGATTGCACATACTTACAGTTTCCATCACAAAGATTGCTCTTCAATTCACACTTTGCACTATGATGCTCTTTTACCTGAAGCACGAATATCCTAGTGTAAATCTAGAATCTCTTCCTGTGAATGTGAAGCAGATAAACATGAGTGAGGGGTACCACTGGGCAGACATCCGGCTTATCCAAATGGGCCTCGAGGCACCTGAGTGGGTCCGTCAGTTAAGCATTTGACTCCTGGTTTCAGTTCAGGTCATGATCTCATGGTTTTGTGGTTTCGAGCCCCACGTTGCGCTCTGTGCTGACAGTGAGGAGCCTGCTTGGGATTCTCTCTCTGTCCCTCGCTCTCTGCCCCTCCCTGACTCACACTGTCTCTATCTCTCTCAAAATAAATACACTTTTTAAAAAATGGGCCTTAACTCTCTCTTTGTTATGTTGACTTCATCATGAAATGCATCCTGTCCATGGGTCTGAGGCTGCAAAATACAAATGCAAGCCTAACGGTCTGTTTAGAACTGTCTCAGGGCCCTGACATCGTCTGCGTAATTCTGTTTCAATGATGCCTAAAATCCCTCAGCGCTTTGCTGGTCTTGCCGGGGGACATCCTTTCAATCACAACTCCCAATAAAACCCTATGCTGGGTTTCTTGGCAGATTTCCTTGCTTTTTATCTTACTTTGACCTCAAACTCAGAAAGACGGATTTTGTCAGCTTGCCAGGACTCCAGCCTGGCTTTTTACATTTATGTTTCACATTGGACTACTAGCTGTCCTGCATCGGAGGCAGTGAAATCTTACAGGAATCATAGGATTCTTCGTTAGGTTACACTCTTATTTAATTTGCTCTCTTGTCATTGCTGCCCTTCCTTTCTGCCTCTTTTGCTTGGCTCGAAATAAGATCATCATGACTTACCCACCGTTCAACACCCTTAAGAGGCTAGAAGAACAAGAAGATAATGTCTGCAAATCATTTGAACCCTTCTGAAGAAAATCACCGCTTGAATTGTACTTAACATTATATTTAAGAGTACTTCCTCGCAGGAAAGGTAATTTTTCTAAAAGTAATCTTTGTAGATTTTATAACAGTTTTTCTTTCTCTTGCGTCCCATTAGTACCCATAAGTATTAACATATCAAAGGATACTTTATATCCACATTTTCTCTTAGTGCAATGTCATCATTGTTAATTTATTCCAAAATTTAAGAAGCTGAAAATCACAGAGATCTTACCATAATAGCTCAAAATCAAGATGATAATCAAGTAGCAAGGAAATTTATGTTTAAGTGATATATGTGTGTGTGTGTGTGTGTGTGTGTGTACACACACACACAGTAAAACCTTGGATTGCGAGTAACTCATTCTGTGAGTGTTCTGCAAGATGAGCAAGCATTTCTAATAAATTTTAACTTGATAAACAAGCGATGTCTTGCAATACGAGTAGTATGTGATGGCGAATGTCACACGATCACAACTGAGTCGATCTTCTCTCTCTCTCTCTCTGTGGGATTGTGGGTGAAGGTCAATGCAGTGTCACATTTCCACAAAATCCTCAAAAGGAGGCAAAAGCAAGCATCATTGGACAGGCTCCTTGTTAAAGTTGCATGAAAAGAAGAAGATTCCATTGAGCCGATAGAGAACAGTGATTCCATTAGTGATAGTGAAAGTCGTCGGACACAATCACCCTCCCCCTCTCGTCTCCCTCACACCAGCCATGAAGGTGTTCCAGGTAAGTGCAGGTTAATTTCTTTATTTTGCTTTATATTTTATATTTTCTTTATTATTTTTTATTATATTACAGTATTGTAATCATTTTTATATGAATATTTTTGAGCTGTGGAATGAATCACCTGAGTTTCTATTATTTCTTATGGAGAAATTGACTCTGATATACAAGCGCTTTGGAATACAAGCATGGTTCCAGAACAAATTATGTTTGCAAACCAGGGTTTTACTGTATATATGTGTATATATATATATATATATATACACACACACACACACACACACACATATACATATATATACACATAGTTATATACATATACATATCTTTGTATATATGTGTATATATATATACATATATAGTTACTTAGATACAGAGGTGGAGAAGTGGAGAGAGAGACAGAAAGAGATGGGGGTAGAGAGAATACAGGTGTACATATGGATGCAGAGAATGTGATACAGATATAGTTAATGTAAATTAACAGAGAAACACAGAGCTTATTGAAGCATTCATGTGGAATTAATACTTAGGAAGCAGTTGGTCTTGAATTCTTAAAAGTCTTACGCGATAATGAAAATAAATGGGCAAGCCAAATTATCGTGTAAAGGTGCGCACTTGGGGATGCGACTATAAAGACGAGGAAGGAAATGACTTCCACGAAAGAGGGGGAGTATGCCATCACACTCAGGCGGCTGCCTTTCTAGTCCCTAATATGGGTGGTAATGGCACCCATATGAGCAGCACCCATGTGCTGGCCTTGCACAACTCATTACATTATATACCTTGTATTTTACGTGCACGTCTGTGCCCGTGCTATATTTAACGTAAAATGGGGACGCCTGGGTGGCTCAGTTGGTTAAGCATCCGACTTCAGCTCAGGTCAGGATCTCATGGCTCAGGGGTTCGAGCCCTGCGTCAGGCTCTGTGCTGACAGCTCAGCACAGAGCCTGGAACCTGTTTCTGATTCTGTATGTCTCTCTCTCTGCTCCTCCCCTGCTCACGCTCTGTCTCTGTCTCTCAAAAATAAGTAAACATTAAAAAAAATTTTTAATAACATAAAACAATGGTTTAAAACAACTTCTTACAAGAAAACTGCCACAAGATGTGGGGAGCGAGGAGCTCCAGGAGAATGTCTTGAGTACACGTTCAGGCCAAGTCCACTGCCTCGGACTGCTCTCTTGTTCCCTCTATGGGAGCACAGCAGTGCATGGGAAAAGGATGACTAGAGAGGAGGCAGGGGCGTGCTTGTCTGGCCTGCAGAAGCCAATGGTGTCTAGGGCAAAAGGGAAGTCAGATGTGGTGAGGATGCTGGCTGACCAGGACCACAAGGGTTCCAGGAATGACTTCAGGGCCGTGAAGACAATGGTCATCAGGGACCCAGGCAATGAAAAAAAACACCACACAGTGTGGCTCTGGGAGAGGTGGCTTGTTACAAGTCTTTACTGTGCGTCCCTTGTGCACCAACTAAATTGCTGGATGGCGTAAAGTGGACAGAAGCATCGGAGAAGCTCCTGAAGGAAGTCATGGTTTACTGGAAGGAAAACGTTCACCCAGAAGAGTCACTTAGGAAGTCACAGGCCCCTAGCAGCAAATGCAAACTGTATGTCACAATAAAGAAAACATAAGTACTGAAGAGACATAGTAAAGACTGTACTGGGATACAATTAGTCGCTGGCTTTGACAATAATGTATGTGTGGTGTGTGTCTCTCTGTGTGCATATGCATGTGTGTATACACGTCTCTGTGTGTGTTTGTGTGTGTACGTCTGTGCGTCTGTGTCTGCATGTGTGTGCATGTGTGTGTCTGTGTGTGTGCATATGAATGTGTGTCTGCATGTGCATGTGTGTGTGCGGTGTGTCTGGAGGTAGGAGAGAGGTACTGATTTGCAGGAAGGATGGGAATGAGACCCCAGGTCGGCTGGGGGCTAGTCTGCATTTCGGTATGAGTGACGTGACAGATACAGTTGAGAAAGAATATTCACACCCGTAAGCGCAGGCCTGAGGGAGGGAGAGACGAACAGCAACCCGAAGTTTAGTCCCAGAGAAAGGCCCCGGTCAGCGAGGAGGCCTGAGCTCGGCTGTACAGCCACACTGAGGAAATGGTGAACAATCGATGAATCAAAGACATTTTAGGAAAACAAGTAAAGTCCCCTATTAGCACCAGCCGGTGGTAGTGAATGTGGATGGTCGGCATAGATTTTATCAGGAATATCTGGGAAAATAAAAAGAGCACCTTTAAAATCACGTATTCGTCTTTCAAAGCAAAACACCGGAAGAGGACAGCATTTAGGCAGCTGCTAATAACCGATTCTGTTAATTATTACCGGCTTAGTAACAGCCTTAATAATTCAATTTTTGTTTAATGACTAGATAAGAGTTTACCCAACCGTAGTGACTGTTTAATACTTCAAGCTCTGTTTTAGTGTCAGATTTGCATAGATATCTATAAAAAAAAACAAGGAAGAGGAGATAGAACATTTCTGTGTGCCTTCCTGGGATGAATGGCAATTTTTGTTTTTGTGACAAGAGGAAATAGGCTGGAATCGCTATGAAATTAGCAAAAGTTAGAATCGTGAAAATTGTCAAATGGAAGAGGCATGAAAAACAACAGCTCAGGCCTTCTTGTTTATATATGCAGGTTCCCAGCTGTGTCCATTGTGAAGGGAGAAAAGGAAAATGAAAGAATATTGGGTTTCTGCCAAAGAAGTAAATGGAATCTCCATATTCCATTTATTGCCATGGCCAGCTTGACTTCTATTCATAATATATTTAGTTAATGCAAATAGAATGACTTAGTCCTGGTTGGAATGAATAATCGTATTAATGCTCAGACTCGGGATGTCAAAATTGTCAGCCTCTTCGGCTAGATGGCAAACGCTTAGCTTTTTAAGGGCGACTTCTGTCCGATATTTGGGTGCACGTATTCTTCAGTTTTGGGGGTACCAATTCCCACCTCTCTCCTGTTTCAGTATGTGGCTGGTTTCTCGGCGATCCCTATAAAGGAAATACCCAGGGACACATTTTCCCCACTTCCTACCCCTGCTTTCCAGCTGGGATCCTGAATCCAATTATAAACCCATTAAAATGTATATAAATGACTGAAACCGTAGCCTGCCTTTTCAGAGCTTTTCCTTGCTTCTAGAAGAGGGCCCTCGCAATGGGACGTGAGGGCTGAATGCTGAGACAAAGCATCATTTTGGAATCTGGTTTCTATACATTTGATGCTATTCTTTAAAGGCGACCCACCTTCCCTTCCAGTTTTATGTTAAATAGAGGTGCTTAAATTTCAAACTCATGTATTTTCAGCCACATGGGAGAGCAATCAAACTCCTCTCATTTTTAAAATGAGCATGATGTAATGACAAATTTGTCAGAGCAGATCAGGGCATTAATATGACGGTGTGTTGGAAAAGATAGTTATTCAGGCCGACGCGCCAATTTGCAGAAACTTTTTGAAGGCTTTTAGACCGAGCGAAATGTAGCTTTTTACAAAATGCTTTCCCCCAAGATGAATGATTTCTCAAATATCTTTTCTAGATACTTCCTTAAGACCAATGTTCTTCTATCTGCTCAAAATCATTTTTTTTCCAGTTTCAGACCGTCTAGACAAAGATTTTTCTAGTTCTTAATTAAGGGAAATGATTACTTCCTTTTTTAAATTTAAAGGCACATTTTTTCTTTCATAACTAGCACTGCTCAAAATGAGAGAACGTTTGATGAGTTTCAGCTTACAGATGGGGGCCGAGACAGAGACCGCGTTAGCTGCGGAGGCCAAGCGCAGCCCACTCACCTGCGACGTGGTAAGCCTAGGTGATGGAATCAGCTGTGTCGAGCAGAAACATTTAAAGGACTCCACAAACAAGTGCAGGAGGTGACAAAGCAGGATTGAATTTGGTGTGTCAGAAAATTATAGTTTCTGTACAAAGAAGCATTCTGGCCTGAACCATCAGAGATTTACTGGTGTCTGTAGGATAGATTCCAAATCTCTCAGCCTGTGGTTTAAAGCTCTCTGAAGCCATATGTAGCCAACATTTCCTACATTCCCCTCCCAAATCTCTTTACAGACCCTACCCCATTTGGATTGCCCTTCGCGTGTGCTCTGTGCATCTGCACAAACACAGCGGAGCTATGTCTGCACACGCCTCTTCTGATTACTGGTCTCCGCTCATATTTCCAGATGCATTTCAGCTCCTGTCCACCAGCAAGTGCTCCCCTGACCAACCACACTGGGGAAAATGTTTGCCTTTTCTAAAAGCATGTAATAGCCATTTATAACTATCTGGTGACATCATTAATCCCTGAAACTTACGCTATAGATATTTATATCTTTCCTTGTTTCACCAATTAATTAAACACATTAAAATCACAGACTGCAACTTGGTCTTTGTTATACATTCAATGCATAGCACAGAGCAGACACTAAGTAAATATTTTTCTTATACTAACGGCCTCATCGTAAAGTGTTCTTTCCTGCCCTCATTGTCTTTCTGCAATTGGAAATCTAACTCATTCTTCAATACCATCTCCGCCATGGGCCCCTCTCTTGAATCTCCAAAATCGGAAGTAAACTAAAAATATGATCCAGAGAATTGACAATAATCACATCCCAGAATTATTATGTTTATGATTAGAAATCCATAGGTAGGGGCTCCTGAGTGGCTCAGTTGGTTAAGCATATGATGCTTGATTTCTGCTCAGGTCATGGTATCTTGGTTCATGGGTTGGAGCCTGTTTGGGATTCTCTCTCTTTCTTTCTCTGCCACCCCCCACCCCACTCGTGCTCTCTCCCTCTCTCTTTCTCTCTCTCAAAATAAATAAATAAACTTTAAAATAAAAGGAAATCTAGGGCTGCCTGGGTGGCTCAGTCGGTTAAGCGTTCGACTTCGGCTCGGGTCACGATCTCACGGTTCGTGGGTTTGAGTCCCCCATCGGGCTCTGTGCTGAACTCTGAGCCTAGAGCCTGTTTCGGATTCTGTGTCTCCCTCTTTCTCTGCCCCTCCCTGGCTTGTGTTCTGTCTCTCTGTCTCTGTCTGTCTCTCTCGCTCTCTCTCAAAAAATAAATAAACATTTAAAAACTTAAAATCAGTTGAGTTAAAAGTAGGGTATTTCAATTCTATTTCTGTCATGAACAACTGCAGTCACTTGATTCCAGGGAAGATTTTTCTCCTAGACGTTGGAGACTCTAACGACCCTTCTTCACCAGCCTGGCCCCTGCCCTTTCCTCTGACACTGTCCAGTCTATTATGGGGGAGGACGGGCATTGTCAAACCTATTTTTAGAAAATTCCATTTGATGTGGAACAGCACGCATCCTGTTACTTACTCTTCAACAACCTCTTCCCTCTGGCTTTCAAATATACACATTTGTTAGTCAGACAAATATTTATACTGGCCTGTAAAACATTTACCACCCCCCTGCCCCGCTTTCTGTGGCTCAAAGAATCTATAGAAATCTTTTTGTGCCCACAAACATGATTGATTGATTGATTGATTGATTGATTCAATGGTGCGCTTTGTTACGTTGGTACCTTAACTGTCTTACTTCCATTATTTTGGGGGGGCTGATTTGCAGCCGGGGAAATCAGGGGACTATGGTGTTTGATAACAGGCATGCACAGGAGCACTGGGGCTTGGTTTTGTTTGGGGGCTTCGGTGTTTGGGAAGAGGCTTTGCCTTTTATGGTCCTCCCATGTCTGGCCCCGAGGCAGCCGGGGGTGTTTACGTGTGGCTGTGAAGGCCAGGCAGGCAAACGTCTCTCTGTCACCTCCTACCTCACACTGCCTGGGCTAAGCTGCAAGCACAGTCTCTCTCATAATTTAGCAGCTCATCGGCCGCTCCTGGCGTAATCCAAGCTCCTTCTTGCCTCTGCTTTTATCTCTTTTGGTGGTGAGTTCTACTCTTCCTCGTCCTGTTTAACAGTCGCAGTGATTTTCTTTTCCTGGCTCGCCTCAGACCTGGCAATTATTAGCTACATCCTGTCCTTGGGGACCAGGCTGCTGGCTGCTGGCAGTGAATCAGAAAGGCATCCCTCAGCCTCTGGGGGTCACTCGATTTTATAAAACCACACTCTCCAAGAAGGGTTCTGCATGGCAATAAAGCAGGACAGAAACTGCGCCTCCCCTCCCCATGATGGGTCCCCTCCAGGCCATTATTCAGACCTCTACCAGTGTCTCCACTATAGGCAACTGGGCATGTCCAACCGCAAACGTGGCCGAGAATTGATCTGAAGGAGCTTCTGAAATTCGGTTTCCTTCTATGAATTTCTGGAGGCTCCAAGTGTGTGGGCTGTTACAGGGGGGCCAGGGTGAGCCAGGAGAGCCTTGAGTCACGGACAAAGCCATAGGCTGCCCATGAAGCTTTCCTCCCAAGGGAAAGAAAGGGCAGGGGAGGGTTTAACCTATAGCAGCATTAGAAGTGTCTAGGGGCTGGGGCGCCTGGGTGGCTCAGTCAGTTAAACCTCCGACTTCAGCTCAGGGCATGATCTCACTGTTCCGAGTTCCAGCCCCGCATCCGGCTCTGTGCTGACATCTCGGAGCCTGGAGCCTGCTTCGGATTCTGTCTTCCTCTCTCTCTGCCCCTCCCCCACTCAGAAATAAATAAACACACAAAAAAGAAGAAGATGTTTCTAGGGCCAGGCTTTGGGCAGAATGCTGTCCATTCTCAGGAAGAGGGAGATTTAGCCCAACTAAGCGCAGCACGGGTGGGCCCACCGGTCCCGCGGGCTTGAGTGCAGGGGGCGCATCTGACTGAGCCGATGGGAGATCCTCAGGCAGTTGCAAGGATGGGGGACTGAGCCAGGCTCTCACCCCAGCGAGGGGGTCATTACACCTCCAGGAAGCAGCCCTGCTCTGCACCGCAGAACCCGCACCTTGAAGACCTAGAGTTACTGAAGGGCTCCTACTAGACAGATAAAGGTCTCACTATTATGTTATAACATCCGGGCTCAGAACAGCCAAGTGGCATTTTTCCTACTCCCAAGCACAGTCGCCAAGGTTATTTGGAACTTTGAAGGCTTCTGGATTAACTCTTATTGGGTCACAACCTTCTTGTTGACTTAAATTTGGATAACGGTGCTGGGTGCTGACAGTATATTTTTTTAAATGATCAATTAATTGTCAAAGCTCACAACTGAGTCAGGATGCTATTTCAGCCTCTCCAATTAGCTAACATTCTCAAAGGTGTAAACGCCGGTGTGGATACGGTGGGGTAGGCACATCTCCTGGTGGAGATGTAAGTTGTCCCTAACTTCTTTCCGAGATCGTATTGGAAATATGTTTCAAGAGCTTTTAAAGTATTGATACTAGATGAATTCAAAGAATTGATCTCAAAGAAATAATGTGAAAGGTACAGAGGAGGAATGAGCTAGACACATTGTACATCCACATGATGAAATACCGTGCAATCACTTCAAGCCGGGCTCAAAATTATTCATTCAATATGCGAGTGGATCAATGAAAATATCAGAGGCTGATGCAGATATATATGGAAATTTAGTATGTGATAAATGTGGAATATTATGTCAGGAACGAAGATTAACAATGTTGATATAATTTGTTATAGGCGAGGAAACCATAACTTGTCTTACATCATACTTTTCCCAGATGGAGTATGCACACACATTCACACTCATATATATCAGTGTATTTATTTATTTGTGATTGTGTATACACACGCATCAGTTTATGTATATAAATACACCATAAATATATTTATATAAAATAAATGGATTTATAGACACAAATGTGTATGTGTGCATATATATTTATACCTTTTCATGAATTACAAGGAAATAATAATTTTATTTGTAATAAAATATTACAAATTTTTTTTGTAATATTGTGAGGGATGTTGACAGCCTTATAGGCAAACAGTAATTCCTCTTTGTCATAAAGTAATAAATCAGCAACACATCCATGTAAAATTAAAATACGTGTACATATACATATAGTTATCTTGTCTGACAAAATATATGGTGAATAGGATTCAACTGAGAGACAGCACACTTTAATAGAGAGACAATATTTTCAAGATAAGTAAGAGGCAAAAGCACAATATTCCTAATATGTATACAGTTTCTGCACATCGATAAAAAATATAAACAATCCAGTAAAATAAATCTTGCAGAAGACACGTGAAAAAGTAATACACATAAGGACATATAAACAGCTTTTTAGCATATGTGAAAGGAAAAGAGACCCAGTGGCCTTGCAGTAAATAAGTCAAATAAAAAAAATTAATTTATAGTTTGTTTGTTTCCTGTCATGAGGACCAGCAGTAAAATGGTTGCTGATGTAGATGATTGAAAAAAGTATGAAAAAGATGCTTTCCTACATTGTCTGAGGAAGTCCAGTTTGGAACAAATTTCCTAAGGGCAATTTGTTACCGCCTATCAAATTGAGCTGACATTTAAAATCCTCAATACACTTTGACTACAAATCTCCACTTATAAAAGAAATATGTTCTCCTAACTCTGTCTCCAAGTGTGCAAGGATATTTCTTTAAGAAGACTTACTATGGTGTGATTTCGAATAAGTAAATGTCAATGAGCCAAAGCGTCTACAAATGAGGAGACAGTTTCCTAAGTTATGATCATGTCTGTATGTATTATACGCACGGATAATTGAGAGATGTAATTTGAAGGGAATGCCAGCAATATAACAAATAAATCCTGTAACTGCAGCAGTTTTACATATGGAAGGCTTCCTCCCACCCCCCCAACCCCTGACCCTCCGGGCTGGCATGTGTTTCTGGTGGGCGAGGAATTTTCCTCCACCTGTTGATCGAGGAGGAGCCAACTTCCGCTTTGGGGGTCTGTCATCCTGCAGGGTCTCAGAGCCCTTGTATCCAGCCTGTGGCAGGGAACACGGGGGCTATGCTGGGGGGTGGGGAGGTGGTCCACTCACATTCTCTGCGCTCTGACATGTGCCTACACCTGCAAGGTGGGAACTCGTCTTCTCACTGCATGTCCAGGTCGGAGGAGCAGCGAGCGATTTTTGGCCCAAGATGTCAATCCCTGCCGTGTTCTGGCTACTCTCTGAGGGGAAGAAGAAAGAAGGAAAAGTTTCCCCTCCTGCGTCTCCTGTAAATATTGCCCTACTTCTGGGCTCCGGGCTTCCTGGCACCAGGGAATCAACTGTTTCTTTGGGTTTCAGAAGGTTTCCGGAAGCACACTGCCAGAGGTATTAGATTGCATAAGCCGAGGCTTTTCGTATGAGCTCAAGGGAGCGGGTGGAAAACCCCAAACAGATTCGACTTTCAGCCAAGCCAGGTAGGTGGCAGCCGAATCAAATTTAACTTAAAAACAATTCGAAATATAAAGAAACTGTTGTTTCTCAATGTGATGAAATAATGTTACCTGGATTTAACATCGCAATACGGAATGAAGAGACAAGCTTATATGAGCCGCAGGTAAAAAGCTTAAGGAATTAGCCAGGGGACATCAGGCAGCCACCACTCTGTGTTCATCCCCCCCCTACCTCTGGCCAGCTCACAAAACCGGGGGAAAGGAGAAGAGAAGAATACAATTCCCCCCAAAACTGGTATTTTGTGTCCTCTTAAAAAATATATATCCCCAATAAAATGCATCATCTTTGGTAAAAATATTTGCTGGACTTTCTTTCCTTATTTTAGAATGTTGTTTCCTTCCCCATCTGAAGGGGGTAGGGGATTATTGGGCACACTTCACATGTTTTTTGTGTTTGGTTTCTGTAGGGCCTAGAGAGCAACCGATTATCTTCAAAAGACACATCGGTAGTCCACACCTAGAGGGTGCCTGGGGCAGGAAGTGTCCCTCAGTGTACCCTTAAAGGACAGGAAGAAGTGACATTTACATGGAGACTCCCAGAGAGACCTGGGAGGTGGGAATATTGCAGAAAACATACAGCCACGTAGGGCGGAGCTCAATTTATCTCCCTGTGGGCGCTTAACAGTCATGTTCTGGAAATTGGATACATTTGGATCATATGGGATCTATGTTTACTCGTCTTTGATTCTGATATGCCCCTCTTATCATTTTCAAAATGTGATGCATCTTACACACCATGTGAACATCGGATGAGGCAGTGCCTATGTTCTTCCCTATTCTTCTTTTCTTTTTTTTCTTCCAAAAAAAAAAAAAAAGCCCTCTTGCAATAACAATGTATCTTATAAGCTACGGAATCTTAGGGCTAAGGAAATATGATGTTGAATATATTCAACGAGAGACCAAAAAAATAATGAACACAAATATTAATCTTGGTTATCTGTGGGTGATGGGATTGTGAGTGATTTCACGTTTCTTGACACTCTCTCAATTTTATAAAATTTCAGTAGAGCAAAGAAAAACTAATAAATGTTATTAAAAGTCTACAGAGTGTTCAAAACAAGGGATCTGGCCCGACATTAAACAAGATTGCAGATTACAAACAGCTGACAGTCACTAAATTCAATTCACGTCATGGCCACACTCTGGCTAGACATTCCCCTGGGGAAGTGACAGAAAGAGCCACGCTAATTGTGCCACTGAGGAGCATGTCTCTAATGCCCTGCCCGAATTATGCTCCGGCTCACCCTCGCTGTGCCTTACCCTTTGAGTGGGGCAACGTGCCCAGAGCCGTGAAAAGTAACAACTATACAAGTAAGCTGGAGAAGGCACATGTCATTGAGGAAGAAGAAAACCTATTGGCCCATTGGACACCCCGTGCTGCTAGGGTGTTGCGATACGCAGCTTTCCTGCTGCATTAATTTCAAAGAACACAAGTGATCCCCTGGGATTTCCAGAAGTTTTAAAAGATGGAGAGGAACAAAGTAATATGGAACATCATATAGTCTCCTCGGTATGCTCCATGCTTATTCTAGTTAATCCTACCAATAGCCATATGCATTTATTATTTTTTAATGTTGATTTATTTTTGAGAGAAAGAGACAGAGACAGAGCACAAAGAGGGGAAAGCATGGAGAGGTGGAGACACAGAATCTGAAGCAGGCTTCAGTCTCTGAGCTGTCGGCACAGAGCCTAAAGCAGGGCTCGAACTCATGAGCCATGAGAGCATGACCTGAGCTGAAGTCAGACCCTGAATCAACTGACCAAGCACCCCTAACCCTATGCATTTAGCATTAATTTTTTAATGTTTATTTATTTATTTTGAGACGTGTGGGGGGAGGATCAGAGAGACAGGTGGAGAGAGAGAATTCCAAGCAGGCTCCACACTGTCAGTGCAGAGCTCACTGTGGGGCTCAAACTCACAAACCATGAGATCATGACCTGAGTTGAAATCAAGGGTTGGACACTCAGCCCACTGAGCCACTTAGGCATCTCTGCATTTTGCATTATTATCTTCCTTTTACAGATGAGTTCATCCCTACAAGGATTTTCTTAAGATGATGCAGTTGGTGAACAGAAGACCTAACATTCCACGAAGCATCTGAGCCTAACTCCCAAGCTCTTTCTATTGCCCTTAGCTATTTCTAGAACATGGCTGGTCCTCACACTCCCTGCCCGACTCTCCTCACAGACCGCAACAATGTATAGACTGTCGTAGACTGAGCTGACCTAGATTTCAGAAAAGTCCATCTCAGAAAGTTCAGTATCCTTCCCCCCAACATTGCCTAAGGCCCCACATGAAATTCCCATTTAAGTCTCTAAGAGCTCTGTCTGGAGGCCAAGCCGCACAGCATGCAATGCCCACCCACACAGCACAGGAAAGAACTCCAGAGGGAGACCGTACAGAAAGCCCAGAGCAACAGTGCTGGGCCTGGTTCAAAACCAAAGAGAGAAGACCTTCAGAAAGAGAGAAGCCAAAGCTCATACTCAAAGAACACAGGGAAGTAGAAACAACTACTTGGCTCTCTGGTAGACCAGATGACTGGGCAATGATTTACTCCCTTCCAGCCCTGGGAATTTACCTATGTGAGACTCTCAGGCTGGAGAGAAGAGGTTTTCTCTTAAAAAATAAACAAATAAAATGAAAAGTCTGTGAATAGGTTTGTGCTCGAGGAAAGGCAGAGTTTTTTTAATAGAATAAGATTGACTTACTTTTCAGAATGATCATTTATCTTTAAACAGAGCACTTCTGCGATCATAAAGTCCTTTCCAACCATATTCTCTACAAGGTAAAACATTGAAACATTCCACAAGCCCTTAAAAAGTTCTTTTCATTGTTTATAAACTTGTTTCACCTGTGACATAAAACACAGCATACTGGGGTACCTGGGTGGCTCAGGTGGTTAAGCATCTGACTTTAGCTCAGGTCATGATCTCGCGGTTCCTAAGTTTAAGCCCCGTGTCAGGCTCTGGGCTGACAGCTCAGAGCCTGGAGCCTGCTTCAGATTCTGTGTCTTCTTCTCTCTCTGCCCCTTCCTCACTTGTGCTCTGCTTCTCTCTCTCTCTCTCTCTCTCTCTCAAAAATTAATAAAACATTTTAATTTTTTTTAAAAAAACAGTATAGTTATTATAAACATAAATTTAAGTAGCAAGATGACTGGATTGGAAAAATAAAATAAAAGAAGAAGGTGGATAAGCAACTGAATTAGAGTCAAGCAGGCATGTGTCTGTTAAGGACAAGGTTTGGAAGGGAAGGGGCACATCCAACATCCTGGGAGATGGTGATTGTCCGGCTCTTGGGAGGAAGAGACAACACATAATCCCTTCATGGGAACTGCTTAGGGAAAGACAGCAAACACATTTTATCTAATACACCAGCTCTTATTGATTATTAGAAGCTGCCTGAACTCCATGTCAAGGAAGATTTTGAGGCTGTGGTTGACTCAGAAGCAAGCCAGATGCCGCGGGGAGGGCGCCAAGTCATGGAGGAGGATGGGAGGCAAATGTATCACACATCCAGACTGAATTCCCAGAGAAATCTAGAAAATGCTTATCCAATGTCCAGATCCAAGGAAGTCCATCCATGGTGTATGTGGTGTGGAGAAGTAAGACATAGAATAGTCAGCTCCTCGGGGACATTTGAGGTTCATTTGGAGAGAACACCTGCTTAGCTGCCTCCTGGTCAGGAGAACAAGAAGAGGAGTGGTTGTTGGGACAGCAGAGAGCATCACATCTGAGACTCAGTAGAAGAGGCCAGCCTGCATTCCTACTGACAGACTGTTACCGCAGGACCCCAACATGGTACCCCCAAAGTCCATGCTGGGATACAGACCTGAGTGCATTATGAGCCTCAGGGAGGGCTCTGAGGAAGACATACATGCAGAGAAACGTTGAAAATCAAGAGATGGTTCCACGAGCAAGGGCGAGGCAAGAGGCCAAGAGCACAGAGCAGGGAGTGAGCGGGAGTTACACGGCTGGGAGGGAGGCCAGTGCACAGCCCTGAGCACCCTGGAGGGGCGGGTGCCAGGCCTTCTTCCCTGGACTCTCCCAGCACAGCATGCAGGTGCAGGCGCCATCCTGGGGCAGTGAACAGAGGCCAGGGCCCATCACAGGAAGGGTTCAGTGTCGATAAAGCTACAGAACGGATGATGCTTCTGCTTTTGCATTTTCTTCCACTCATTCATTCATTTAACACACACTTACTGAACACTATGTTTGAGGAAAGCTCTTTACTAGACACCAAAAACACAGTCAGTAAAATAGGACATGTTCTCAGCTCCAGGCTTTGGTAGAAGAAGTCAATTTGAGGGGTGTTTGGGGGCCCACCTTTCCTTCTGCCCTGCACTAAGCAAAGTTTACTCCATACTGGGTGTTTACTTCGCCACCACCTTACCAAGAACATTCTTCCCTTCTACCATTTGACCTTGAGTGCCCCTTCCTTGGCTACGAAACCATCTCATATCATCAAACTTCACCTTCCCTAACTGGTCTACTCCCACATACAACCCCAGAAACCACTTGGATTCATGGGGCACTGGCTGGCTACCTCTACCCTGTAACACATCTGTAATTTAACAAGAAGAAGAGACCGCCAAGACAGAAACTCCAGCCTTGGGAGAGTTTGCTGGAGAAGACAGAATAGGCGGGTATTTTTAGCTCTCTGGTTCTGTCTGTGCTCCCCAAAATACCCTGAGCAGTCAGCTACTCACGATGAGGTCTAAAAACACACCATGGCAAACCTACGGGCTGGTGATTACAGCACTGAAAGCCTAGTTTGCTCCCACAGTAATTTTTTAAAATGTGACCTTTAAGAAGCTTTTAAATATTTTCCCTCTATGCACGCATCAGCTAGTTTCTGAAGTGATTGTCTAGGTAATTATTATTATTTATATTAATGTTTGCATCAAATTGATCCTTCTAAGTAAAACTTCAATCATGAGAACATATTTGAAGTCTCAGTGCCAACCACAAATAATCAAATAGACACTGCATGTGTCTCCGAGTGTTCGGAGCTCAGACAAGCAGATTGTGCTGAAAGTTTCTCCACATTTGAGTTTCATGAGAACTAGGGCGTTTCGAGGCCACTGTTATTTGTTTGTTTTTCTACTGATCCTCGTTTTGCTGTTGTTCTTGTAGTCTAGCTCAACACCGGATGCTCAGAAAATGCTTTTTGACTTTTCAATAAATTGAATTGAATGGAAGCCTGAGTTCCTATCTCGAGGGGGTGACAATTTAGTTGGGGAGATGGGAACTGTACACGGAAAGTGAACTAGCATTCCAAGTAGCACATGATCAATGCCAAAGACACGGGCTGGCGACAAGGAGGTAAGGGCTCTGGGAGACAGTGAGAAGTGAGAAGGCAGAAGGTCTGAGGAGGGTCCAGGGAGCAGAGGGATCAGAGAGAGAGATTGCAGTTTGGAAAGGCTGTAGAAAGGCAGGGACAATAGTACCTCTGTTTCTGCTTAAAACAAGCAGAGGACAAGAAAATGTGACGTCAGGAGGGAAGGAAAGTGCAGTGTATTTAGGGAGTATGGATCAGAGGGCTCTTTTTGGATGACACTTGCAAATGATACTAGAAACTGGCATATCTGAGGACCTCACATCCAGGCAATACGTAGTTCTTGGGTGTTAAAAGTTAAGGAGTAGGCATAAACTGTCATGTGTCCAGATAATTCCCCTGGCTTCAGTGTAAAACCTTTCAGATATAGGGGAGTCTGGAAGAAGAGAGAGAATCAGGATGCTTTGTGGTCATCTTGGCCTAAGGGGACAGGAGCCCAGTGACCATGTGTAAGGAAGAGAGATGAGTTATTGGCACATCAAGGAGGAAAAAATGACAAGACTTCCAAGCACAGGAGAGAGTAGACACCAAGCACATGTCTCTTACTACTCTGACCCTCTGTGTGGCTGAAGGGTTTTATAAATCTCTTTAGGGTCTTCCTTCCCACTCCTGTCTTTCCAGGGCTACGATGCTTCTAGCAGCAGCTAGAACATTTATGGTGTTTAAGGTCTCAGCCGGGCAAGAAAGACCAGACTAAGTGGGCATGCAGATGGGACTCTGCAATTATATGAGGATATATAATACAAAAATGTTAATAGGGAATCGAGATCTTTCCTTAATTTTTCCTCTGTCCTAACTCATCAAGTTCGTATGGCCTCCAAGTGAGGAATGTAACAAATAAGCAAGAATTATAGAGCACACCATTCTGCCGTGCGATCACACACTCATGGCTGCTACCGTTGCCGAGGGACCAAGCCCTTTTGATCATACTGTTCAATGGGACAAAGCAGTCTTCCAGGAGAATCTAATTGGTGCTCTCCTAGTTGAGAAGAAGGAATTTAGTGATACCACAATCTCGTCTTTTCACTATATTGCATTTGGTGCAGGGAACGCAGTTTCCATGTTTTATTATTCTTTGTGTATTTGTAGGCTGCCATTTATGAAATGAGTATCTTGAAATGTTCTCCATTTGTGCATCTTTGCATTTGAAAGTCTTATTATTTCCAAATGAATATGTCTTCAGTTCTCCCGAAGCACAAAATTGCTGAAAGAGAGAAGTCAGCTTGCTTCTGTGACAAAGAAAATTCAGTAATGATGCTGTGCTTCATCTCACTGATGAAACATGAGGTTCCCACTGAAAGCCATGATCTTCATTTCAAAAGGTGGAACATGACAGACATTTAAAAGAATGTGCAGGGGCGCCTGGGTTGTTCAGTCAGGTAAGCGTCCAACTCTTGGTTTCGGCTCAGGTCATGGTCTCGTGGTTTCATGGGTTTGAGCCCCACATTGGGCTCTGTGCTGACAGCGCAGAGCTTGCTTGGGATTCTCTCTCTTCCTCTCTCTCTCTGTCCCTCTCCCACTTGTGCTCCCTCTGTCTCTCTCAAAATAAGTAAATAAACTTAAAATTTTTTTAAATATCCATTAGTTATATTTTAAGAACTGAGAAAAGCCCAAAATAGAAAATTATCCTGTCTTGGGGCTGGAGGTGTGAATGGAAGGGCTGCATGAGGAACACCACTGCGTACCTCGCCTGCTGGTTGCTGAGAACTCTCTGGGGTCATGAAAAAAATTCATGCACTCTGTTGCCCCTGCATTAAGGTGGGTGGTTTGCATAACCTTGAAACTCTTTCTTCAAAAGTGAGCAATATTTCCTTCCTTAATATCCGTTTAGTGCCTTTGTTTTACCTAAAACCGCGCTGCCCCGGGGGTTCCCTGGCACCCCAGTACCATGGGATTCCTGGAGCCTCCTGTCATGATGTTGAGTTGCGGGCAATGCTCTTGTGTTGAGCAAAAAAAAAAAAAAAAACACACAGAATTATTATTTTAAGAAATAGCTGCAGCCTGACCCCTAACTCCTCAGGGTCAGAGCAGTTTTACCTGGGGACAGAATGGCTTCTTTAATTTTTTGAAAGTACTTTGAGGAGCCAGGAAAGAGCCACACATTCTGCGTGCTGACTTAACTGGCGTTGGGTAGCCACCTTCAGGCAGTTCAAGAGGGTGATGCAGGGGGTTGATGAGACACCTGTGGGGAGGAGCTAGAGGGAAGGTCTGGAAAGAGAGAGTGTCACACTGACGGTGGATCATGCCTATAAGACCACACTGGTGACAGGGAATGAATGATGTAGGTTAGCATTAAGCATATGTAGTGGAACCAGTATAATTCACAGTCTGGATTTGGTGTGGAAGGAAAGGAAATCGCTGTATTTTTCTCCAGACCCTGCCTTCTCATTCTCTCCATAATCTCTCCTATTTCCTACCACTTGACTTCTTGGAAGGCCCCGTAGTTTTCCAATCACTTTCAGTTAGAAGTACAGTGTCATTTTGGAAACTAAGACTTCCTTTCAGCTCTGAAAAAGTGCATTTCAGGGTGACTTAAACTCAGCATCCTGTCCAAGCCCGTGGCTGGCTCCAGCCCTCCGCTGAGACGGTGGGTGGGCACCGCATCCCTTCCCTCCTCTGCCTCCAGCCCTCCCCTTTCCTGAGATGGGCTGGGGAAAGGGGCTGATTTTGAAAAGTGAAAAATCCTTTTACCTTAGCTGCCCTGCTGACAGTTCTCATACAGCTCGCCTTGCCGAGTCTGACATGGCAGGCGGGGTCCGGGGGGGAGATTCAGGGCAGCAGGATGGGACCGCGGAGACCTTGCCTGCAAGGATGCTGCACTCCCCAGCTGAGGATTCTGAGTGCCCCCAGTTCCTGCTTCTGACTGCCTGTCCTAGATTGCTTCTGGAATCTTCTCACACTGACACCTCTTGCTTAGAGGTAACCCAAACTCCCTGCTGGGTCTCCAAGGGGATCAAATCTATAGCACCCTTCTTCCCTGCCCAGATCAGAAATGGAAAATGGAAAAGTCAGTCAAGGAATAAGAAACAGGCACAAAGTTACCTTCTTACAAAAAGAGGCCAAGATGAAGAATTGGGCCAGGTGGGAACCCAGCAGTCATGGCCTCTATGAATGAAGTTGGGCTTCCCGAGGGGCAGGTGACTGCACACCGTCTCTGGAGGAGTGGAGCCCACCCCCTGTGCCCCCAGCTTCCCCATGAAGGTGGAGAGGGCCAGTACAGCATACACGTTTATTCTTCCATATTTACTTACTAGTAAAGTCACTTGATTTGCTGTAGGAAGGCACGGGTAAAGGAGCTGAGCAAAGCCAAGACCATGGCACCCAGAGAGAACTGGATGGAAGCACCCAGAATGAGGAAGTGTTTCCCTCCACTGAGCCCAAAAGAAATCCTGCATCCTCACCATGACAAACAGTGGGAGTGTAGACTGTCCAGCCCAACGCCTGACTGGCCTCCTTTAGACATTACCCCAGGTCAGTAACATCTACCAGTATCCATGCACAAGCCAGCCAGCAATATCCAGGGAAACATGTCCCGACTTTCCAAGGGCTCTCTTTCAGTTATCGCTTCTACATCCTGCTACTACCAAGCCACCCCTATCTCAGTGGCTTAAAAAAAAGTAAGCTCTTTTTAGGACATTAGTCTATGAGTCATGACTTGCCAAGGCTGGGTTTAGATGGTTTCTGCTCTCTGCTGGGCTCACGAGTCTGTGTGCTAAGGTAGTGTGGATGGCTTACTTCATGTCTGTCACCCTGTCACGGGCATTCCCTTGGTGGTGGCAGAGGTACAAGAACTTCTCGTTACTTTTGCCTCTACCATCCCACTGGCCGAAGCAAATTACATGGCCCAGTCCAGAAGGCAGAAGGAGACAAATAGGTTTAAGGAGATGGCATTTAAGATGCCTTAATAAATGAACAGAACTTTTCTGCATGACAGAGGAAAAGAAGCATCAGTTTGAGCAAGAGAAAAATGGTAAGATGGAAGCTCGATGTGTTTAAAAGATGGTGCATACCTCCGTGAGTTTAGACAGTGTGGCCAGAGGCAGGGATTGAATGGTAGTCTGTAGGACATGGAACTAGAAAGGTAGACTGGAGCCAAAGTCAAAATTATTTTAAATTTTTTTAATGTTTATTCATTTTTGAGAGAGAGAGAGAGACACAGCATGAGTGGGGGAGGGGCAGAGGGAGAGGGAGACACAGAATCCAAAGCAGGCTCCAGGCTCCGAGCTATCAGCAGAGCCAGACACAGGGCTTGAACTCACAGATGGCTAGATCATGACCTGAGCTGAAGTTGGACACTTAATTGACTGAGCCATCCAGGCGCCCCTTGTCAGAATCATTTTTAATACCACACTGTGAAGTCTGCATTTTATTCTCCCTGGTGGGAAGTCCTGAAAGTCTAAACTTTACCATGGCTCGTATTGGATTTGGCTTGCTCAACTTCTTTGGATTTGTGCTTTCAATAGTCTCAGTTATTTTTCTTTATAATTTTTGGGTTTCGTATTATGATGAGAATGTTCTTCCCTATACCAAGATTTTATAAATATTTGCTTCTTTAACACTTTGTTAATTCTATTCTTTAAAGCTAACTTTTAATCTATCTTTAATAAATTATATGATTTTGTTGAGAATACTACTTTCTTATTGCACATGGCTATTCAACCACCCTTTATTGTTTCATCCAGCAATTTGGAATGCGCCTCTCTTGCCCTGAGCCAGTGTAGGAACCCCCAACCCCTTTAATACTGAGCATGCCGGGTCTCCTTGAGGAAAGACTCAACTACCGTGCCCAAAATTTATACTCTTAACCTACAAAGGAATCAATTTATTAACTACCATCCAAAAATCTCCCAAGCAGTTGTAATTCCAAGGGAATGAAAAAATTACATCATTACTTGATCATCTTTAAAGGGATCTTTGGCCTCGATTGGAGTCCACTGGGGAAAAGAAAATACTCAGATTGGGAGATTACAGGACAATGGTGCTGAAATGACACTAATTTCAAGAAATGCAAAATGTCACCAGGGCTCAGCAGTCAGAGTAGAGGCTACCAGAAGTCAGGATCAGGTTCACATCTCACAGTGGGTCCAAGGGGTCTCCAAATCCACGCTGTGGTTATTTCCTCAGTTCCAGAAGACACAGTCAGAATGGACACACAAAACAACTGGCAGAGTCTGAGTATATACGGACCATATCCATAGGTATCATTGTAGATTTATAATATATATAATCACTTCCTATGATTATATAGCATATACTATAATCCACATATATGATTATATATTTAACACATAAACTCACATATAATTATTTTTATATATACATGTTTAATTTTACATATTTTATATTATATATAATCATATATAATTACATGATTCTGAAAGTTCTATCCTATTTCTGGAGTAGGTAAACCCATACAGCCAAAAAGCAAATCCGTAGTTGCCAAGGGCTAGGGCACTATGGAGATAGGGGGCTATTTAATGGACACGGGGTTTCTTTTGGGCAACAGAAATATTTTGGAACTAGATAGAGGTGGTGATGGCACAACATTGTGAATGTACTAAAAAGCCACTGAAATGTACCTTTTAAATAGTTGTGTGTTGTGTAAATGTTAGCTCAATACCAAAAAATGCACTTGTCTGAAAAAAATGTGCACAAATATGGTACAAATTAATGTGTAAGTAGAGGCATAGGAACCAATTACTCAGCTAGCTGAAGATAAAGGAAAGGCAGATAAAGCAGGGAAAGAGGCAGTGAGACTGAGCAAGATTTTGCTAGGTGATAATAGTTTGGGATTATTAAAACACTTGTCTTTCAAATAATTGGTACAGTAGGTCATGAGTGGATTTGAGATAAAAATATTTGTCTTCTTTTAACAATTGCGATAGTGAAAATGAGAGTTCAAATCTTTTGGGGAGAGATGATAAAATAACTTATTCTTGGTTCCAAATTTGCACCATCTAAGTCCTCCAGGGTCATTTGTTTAAAGTAATGGGCAATTTATGAATTTAAATATAAGATCTGGTACGTATATACTAGGACTGAAAGCCTACAAAAGAATCAATTTATTAACTACCATCCAAGAGTCTCCCAAGCAGATGTAATTCCAAGAAAATGAAATATATGAAAATTAAGTCATTATTTGATCATCTGAAAAAGAAATTCCCTTAAGCAGGGTTTGGGTTAGGTCAGAACAATTTAAGGCAGCCTTGTCCAGTAGAAAGATAATGAGCCATGCTGAGAACTGAGTTTTCTAATCACCGCATTGAAGAAAGTAAAGAGAGATCATCCATTAGAAGATTTTCTTTAATCACCTGCATCTAAAATATTATCATTCCTATGTATAGTGAATATACAAATATGGATGATCTATTTTACTTTTTTGGGATAAGTGTTTAAAACCTAGTGTGCGTTTCACTGATGTGGCCCATGGCAGTTCGAACCAGTCACTTTGCAAGTGCTCATTGGTCACATGTGGCCGGTGGCTGCCTTATTAGATGGTGCGGATAAGGTTTCCCATAAAATCAGGTCTGTATTTCAAAATGGCCAGATTGGGGCTGTTTTTTTGCTACGTGTGGGGTTGGTGAAAATGAGAGCCGATTGATTCCGTGGGCAAGAGGAGTTGACAGACCCAGTTACTCTTCACAGTCAATTTGGCCTTTAACAAAAGACCATTCCATTCCTGGCCCTCCCAGAACATGCTGGGTTTTTTCCAGGTGGCTCTTGTATCTCTATCATCCTTGCTAATAAACCTGCAAACCAGAGAAAAACCCCACCGCCGGACTTGAATTCATTATCTTCAACTCACACATCTGACAAGCTGTTAAAGCCGGCGCACACCCACTCTTATTATCAATTCACACCTTGCGCGGGTCAGAAAGCCCTTCCATTAACCCCAGCGCCGCGACTCTAGAACACACCGCCACCACGGTGCGCACACGTTTCATTAGTCAGCTGACAGCAACTGCAAGGCCACTTGAGATCCTTAAAACGTGTGAGGAGGAGACCACATTTGAATGGAGTCACTTCGGTGGTCCTGGGGATCAGGGAGCATATTTTCAGCAGGGAGAGCAGGCTTTAGAGGACTGAGATTCGGTGGTGGAGGAGGGAGCTTCGACCTGGGTAGATGTGCACACCCACACCCTCGAGCTGTTCCCTGCAAATCAGGTGGTGGGGCTCCCCCCACCTCGGGCAGCTTGCTATCCTCCAGACCTGGGCACACAGGACCCATGTCTTTTCTGAGTGCTGTTAAATTAAAGACTTTAAAAGCTCCTTGCGATGACAGGAATCTGACTGTGTAGCTTGATCTGTTCAAGGATGGAAGAGACCAGAAGACAGGAAGTATGCCAAGTTAGGCTGCTGTGAGCCACAGAGGGTTTGGTCCATCAGCACAGGGAGGCGGTAATGCTAGGCCAACCCTGGCATCAACCTCTTCACAAAGCTTCCTTTGAGGACTTTGAAGACTTCATTACTTACTGCAGGGCCTGAGGGAGGGAAGGGGGATTTCCAGAAAAGCAACCACACCATTTCAGTTGGGTTGTTTTCATAGGCACTGGAGTTGTAGAGCTTTGACACCAAGGATTTGTCTGAAGCAGGAAAATGTGATGAATTTTCGTATCAGGTTTATAGGTTTGGAAGCAAACTCTTCCAGTCCAAAGTAGTCTTTCCAAATCACACATTATGGACTTGATGGGAGATTCCTATAGGGCCACAGAGAAGAACAGAGTCCCTGGCTAAACTTCTTGGCTAAAATAACATGGAGCATCTATACGATAATTTGAGTATGCAAGTGTGCTCTCTTCTAGATTTCTATATGATCTGCTTTCAAATTATGTGAGTTCTGAAAATGGAAAATCTAAGTCAGACAAAATTTCACCTGGTGAACTACTTTTCAACTATGTCATAGAGTTGTATACCATAAGACCATGTAATTTCTTTTCAAGATGTGGAAGTTCAGTTTCAGGAAAAGGACTCTTAACTCATGGATGGTTTCCTACCGATTAGCATCTCTGGGGGACCATTTACTGGTAAACACACCCTGTCCATTGCCCTCTTGCTTACCCATAAAAATGGCGTGGTGGGAATAGAAAAGTCAAAAATCAGTGAATTAAAATAAAATTACACAAATCTGCCTCAGAATATAAAAGTTTTGCAGCCCTTCACCAAGGTTGATGTCATTGAGTGCTTTGGAACTTCTTGTGAGGAAAGTTCTTATATGTAATCTTATGTAATCCTTTCCCTCTTTCTTGCCAGTTGAGAAAACTGAGATCCCCTGAAGGTGATTCTTCCAAGGTTATGTAGTGCCGGCGATGGGCAGAGTAAGAGTGTAATAGTTCTCCTGACGAGGAAGCTATTGCCCTTTGGAGTTCAACCCTAAAAGTGCAAACAGACATATGAAATTCTGAGCCTGGATCAGTGAGGACTTTTTCATCCTGAGCAGCTAAATTGGCATGCTCCTACCCTGGCTTTGATCAGAGCCAGTGTTTTCTAGACATTTGTTCTCAATCTTGGCAGTGAATGAAAATTATCCAGAGAGCTTGCTGAAAATGCAGATCCTTAAGCTTTCCTCTCGGAGATTATTAATTATTTGATCCAAAGGAGGCAAGCAAATCTGTCTTTTCTATAAGTGCTTTGGTCGTTCTGATGTGACTGGTACACAGATGAAGTTTTGGGAATTGATATTTAAAATATGGCTTTACAAACTTTGAAATAGGTAGTATTTCTGTGAACTTGCCTGGAAATATCAGGATAAAGTTTTCCCTTTCACTCAGCGACTGCCACTCAAAATCTATCAAGAGAAGTGGGAAAAGTCCTGCACCAAGAAATGCCAATGGCCCCTTTACAACACACTACGGCAGAACTGATGTGGTCAGACATTATGGCTATTTTTCTATTTCGTTCCCCGACACTCGCCAGCCCAATCTCTTGCTCAAAACCAGCTTTTAAAAATAAGGAAATATAATGGGGGCACCTGGGTGGCTCAGTCAGTTAAGTATCTTGACTCTTGGTTTCCACTTAGGCCATGATGTCACAGTTTCATAAGTTCGAGCTCCACATCAGGCTTCAGGCCGTCAGCTTTGGATTCTCTCTGTTTCCCTCTACCTCACTGCTGTCTCTGTCTCTCTCAAAATAAATAAACTTAAAAAAATTAAAAAATCAAGAAAAAATAAGGAAATGTATTGACTCATGTAAGATGATATCTTACAAGGAGGGTTCAGGAAATAGTTGATTTAATGGACCAATAATGTCATCATTAACCCAATTTGTTTCCATGGGCTTCCTCTTACCATGGCCAAACTAGCTTCATCCATAGCTGAATACCCTCCTGGCCAGCATCAGGAAGTGATGCTAAATCATATAGTACCATTTCTGGGGACCAGAGAGCCACTTGGTTAACAGGTTGATTACCTACGATTTTGCCCCAGACCAGCAGAAGTGATTTTATGGGGAAGTAATGTGAGTCTGTGTGTATGTGACCCCAGGTTTTACCACGAAACCTACCTATTACACTGATGAAGCACCTAGTCTGATAGGATGGTACAGTGGCTGGTTATAAGCTGAGTTTGGTGGTAGATTTAGGTGGCACTGGTGACTCAATATAGTGCTGAACCAATAGATGATGTAACGTAGAGGTGAGGGGTCCCCCAGAGCTGGCATGTGTGAGCACAAGTCCAAAAGATGGAGGAATGATTGGCCTCCCTCACCATCATCTTATTGACTCCCTGACGGGATATGTGCTTCCTATACCTGTCGCCTGTAGTTGGGTCAGCAGTCTTAACATCCCAATGGGGAACATTTTTAATAAGGACCAGTAAAGATCGCACTGAACTTGAAGTTCTGTCTACCTTCTCTCCTCCTTGGTCTCCTCGGGCCATTGCACCAAGACACCAGAAAACAGTATTAGTGTCACTGAGCCCGATCGAGTGGCTCAGATAACTACGTAGGTGCCTCCAAGCCCAGTGAGAAATACGCACGCTGGGATGATGTCCGTCACGGGCAGGACAACTAAGGGCTCATATCCTTCCTTCCATCCCACCGAGGAAGCAAACCAAACCCCTCAAGCAAACCAAGCATAATGTATCCAGATAAATCTAAAACTGCAAGGGAATTCTGATTCGATCTAAGATCTAATACATGGTGTAAAGAAGATTGTATCTTTATCAGTTGTGGTCTCGAGATCAGCTGCAGCAGTGGGGAGTTCTCTTCTGCTTGGTCTAGTCTTGTCAGAAACATGGCGAGCCACCACCTTGAAGGGAATGCTATGAACTACTGGGCTTTTGCCTTCTCCCTCAGGAAGGAAATGAGGGCATTTTTCATGAAAAAATTCTCCTGGGATCTGGATACAGTGGGAGGGCTGAGCAGAGTCATGGAGGTGTGGGTTCCCTCTTTAGGCACCTCCTAACCCTTGGCCCTTTGCTTCCTCAATGCAGTGACATCAAATGTCATGACAGCCTCTCACTCCATGCCCGTCTATGTGTCTGTCACATCAGATGAGGGGTTCCCTACTGCAGCTGAGCAAAACAAAAACAATAACAAACAAACAAACAAACAAACAAAAGCCAATGGGACCCACTCAGGGCCCACGTGTGCGCAGTCGAGAGGGACAGAGGCTTACTCCCCCATAGAGTGAGCTTTGGCCAGTGGGAAATAGGAGCTGGTGGATTCATTCTCCTCTGTTCTCCGTAGAGGGTGTTCCCAAGGAGCCCGGGGTCTGTATGGCCCGTCTGAAGATGGCTCCTTGAGAAAACCAAGTACCCGCCATCTCAGCGATGCGCCTCCCATCTTTTACTTCCTGCTTCCCTGTCTCACCCCCTTTCTCCTCAAGCTTGATGCCCAGCAATTGTCCTAGGATTATACAGATTTGTTCTGAAACAGAGGGAAACAGAAGAATCCGAGTCATAAAAGTTAAACAGAATTCTGTAACTGAACTGTGAGCATCAGCAAGTCACAGGGAGAGAAGTGCCTGTAACTGATACAAACGGTCCAGGGCACAGAAACGATTATTCCAACTCCAGCCAGGGTGTCCCTGAATGGTGCGTGTTCCCACAGAACAGGGACCCACACACTGACCATGGGACAAATTTGTCCTGCCACCTGGTTTTGTAAATACAGTCTTACCAGAAGCAGAAGAAGCCACTCTCACTCGTTGGTGCTCTGCCTGTGGCTGCTTTCTAGATCCATCAGCAGAGCTGAGAAATTACAACAGAGATCGTACGGCTCTAAAAGGCTGATCTATTTACTAAGTGACCCTTTTCACAAAGAGTTTGCCAAGTGCTGCAGCGGGATTGGGCATCGGACCAGATGGAAGAGGAAAATCATTTGAACAGGATCAGGACACAAATGTTTCCCTTACACATGCTGCGTGAGGATTGCACAAGGCCTTACTTGGAAGGGATTGTAAGCAATTACACAACCACTCTGTCAATCGCCTGTTGATGGCCATGCATAGGCACATCTGTGAGGTCTTACACGTATACACGTTCAAGGGAAATCTAAAGGTTTAATACCTAACTCAACGTGTTGTTGTCTATGTTTCTTGAAGTCATCTTTTTCATCTTTGCATCCTGAGGACCTGGCATTAGATAAGCAGGAGTCTGATACATGTAATGTCATTAGCCATTCAAAATATTCTCAGAGAAGGCACACAGATAACTTGCACTATTTTTCAAATAATGTGTGAGAAAGGTTTTATCTGTCTTCCAAAGATTCTTGGACCAGCTATTTTAGAGGACCAGAATGAGGGAGTATTCATTTACAATTTTTAATATTTAATTTTACTTATTTTTCAGAGAGAGAGAGAGAGAGAGAGTAGGGAAGGGGCAGAGAGAGAGGGGGACAGAGAATCCAAAGCAAGTTCCACCCTATCAGCATAGAGCCCGACATGGGGCTCAAACTCATGAACTGTGAGATCGTTACCAGAGTCAAAGTCGGACGCTTACCCAACTAAGCCACCCAGGTGCCCCTCATTTACAATTTTGTTTTAAAAAATTACCCTGATTTTGTCTTCCTTCCAGAAGTGTGCTGAATCTCAAGATTGAGGACAAAGGGGTGCAGCAGGAAGGCACCCAAAAAGCAGAGCCTTATAAGAAAGACACAGGCCAGCATTCAGGTAATGAACCCCGGGACCCAGGACAGAGACGTTCCGCCTAAAATAGATGGACTTGCTCCACCATATCGGAATGTGGGGCTACCCCAGGGTGGCTCCTAGAAACACACCTGGCAGGAGAGGACAGGTACATTCAGAGTGCCACAAGGGGAGGGAAGTTTCTGGAGCAGTGACAGGATGCAGACTCAGAAGGAGACGCAGAAGAATCTTTCCACCTGGGACAGACAGAGATCTGTTATGTTTTAGTTTTACATTTTGGAATGAAAATGTGTGTGTGTGTGTGTGTGTGTGTGTGTGTGTGTGATATGTATGTATTATGTGTGTGCATACATGTCTGAGTGTGGGGGTTATGCATGTGTGTCTGTGTGTACATGTGTGAGCATGTGTGTGCACGTGTGCTGTATGTGTAAGTGCATTGTACGTGTGCATGCAACGAAGATATAAAATGCAAACCCAATGGGCAGGTTGGCACGAGAATCAGTGTTTGCTTGGGTACAAGTGGCCGATTTAGCTTGTCTCTGGGTTCACCGATCCTGGATGGAGTCTCTTCTGTGACCAAATGTCTTGTGAGGCCCCTTTCGGGAGCAGAAGGTGCACTAAAAATAGATTTACATTAGAGTCTCATTAAAAGTGAGAATAAGCAGTTCATAACTTCGGATACACCCAGCAGGATAATCAGTTGAATTTCTTGGGAGAAAATACAGACTTTGAAAGGAGGCAGAGCTCGATTCTGCCCCCGATGGCCTGGTCCCCATTTCCTCACGGCAGTGAATCACACAGGCTGCAGCAGGTCGTTGCAAGAATTAATGCAGCGCCTCGGAGGGTTATCTCAGCTGCCGCCCGCCTCAGGAAAACCCAAGCCGTGGAGATGCAGTTGGACTTCTGTTTAGCCTCCAATCATTGGAGAATGGGCTTCACTTTGCGAGGGGCTGCACATGAGCTAAGGCCAGCTCAGACTGGCACCCGGAGTGGCAGCGTTTTGCAAGGTCCCATTGGTTTATTCCCCTCGATGGTGCTCAGATCAAATACATTTAAATTCACCAGAAGTACAGTTACGCTCTCTTTAGGTTGAAACCTTATTTCCTGCTGCTGAGGTAGATGGTGTAGGTTCTAGGGAAAATGACTGGATAGGGTATCAGGAGGCATGAATCAGAGTCTGGCCCAAACACGGACTATTTGATCATACACAAATTGCTAAGGGTCCCCGAGTGACTGGCTGCGCCCGCAAAATGTGCTCATGTCGTGTGCCGAAAAGGTTACACTAATTGAATGAGATGGGGTATAAGATCTGTACAAATGAAGAGTTTTTTGTATGTCTAAAGTGAATTTTATTCTTATTTATTTATTTCTTTTACCAAAAGTAAAGTTATCCTCATTCCCGACCGCCATCGTTACGGTGGATTTCCAGCCTGGAAATCACATCTTTGGTGCCACACTCACCACTTTATAGACTGCGGTATCTTGGATAAGTCCATGTGACTTCTCTAAATTCAGATTCCTCCTGTGCAGTCGGGATAATTTCACCCACCCCATGTTAAAAAGTGTGCAATTGGGGTCGCTCGGGTGGCTCAGTCGGTTAAGCGGCCGTCTCCTGCTTTCGGCTCAGGTCCTCGTCTCACAGTTTCGTGGGTTCGAGCCCCGCATCAGGCTCAGCACTGAGAGTGCAGTGCCTGTTTGGGGTTCTCTCACTCTCTCTCTCTCTCTCTGCCCCTCCCCTTGCTCATGCTCTCTCTCTCTCTTTCTCTCTCTCTCTCAAAATAAATAAACTAAAAAAATATATTAGAAAGTGTGCAATTCCATGAAGCACCTGGTAAAAACTCACAAGTGTCATCTTCATTTCTGGTCCTGTCGTCCTCTGTCTAGAGAAAGGTTGAAGCATATTGCATTGGAGGCTCTTTCGGGGTAGAATCATCAGCTTTTGAATTAATGAAATTACGGTCAGGGATGGGTGACTATAATTGACTTTTGGCTTACTCGTCCAAGAAGCCCCATGTGGTTCATATCAACGATTTCCTCACTCGCTGTGTCCAATCGCTGCTTTGCAGGGGCTCTTACCTGCAGTGTTTTCTCTGAGTGCTGGATTTGTATTTTCTCCATGCGTCCCCTAACTCTCAGGCCAGTGGAATGCTTTAAGTACATCAAGTAAATAAATCACATAATTTCCTCACAGCATGTGCCAAGGACGGAGTGACTATGTCCCTGATTCACTGCACATTCAGAAAGATTACTTGGATTTGTGAAAAAGCAGAGAATTCCTCTCGTCTTGTCCATACAGAGGAAGGATCGAGAACTTCCTGCCCTTGACTCAACCCTCACGGCAGCTTTCCCCATTGTGTTTTCCTGGATTCTTTTTGTTCTTTCTAAATTTTCTTCCTTGGAACAAGATAGCTCAAAGCAACGCTAAACTAGAGATTCTTATAAGCGCTCATGAGAAAGCAGGACCTAAGGGGCATAGGGGACCCCGGAAGTTAGGTAGTTCAACTCGCCGTTTCCCCATAAAAGATTGAGTTGGAAGAAGCGATCTTTTCTCAGATCACAGAGCCAGCAGGTAGCAGTGCCGTCTATGGCCGGTTCTTCTGGTGTCCATCCGCCCTCCATTCTGTTGGGAAAGTTGCACAGGTATTTCAGATGTGCCTCTGGCTTCACAGACAGATACACGTGTTAGATTTTCCTTCCTGTGTTTTGTGTTAGGAGAGAATCGCTAGCAAATGACCAGCTAACATCCTAGTTTAGTTTTCTTTCTCTGTTTGCCCTTTCGTGCAGCCTCTTCTGACCCAGACATGGGAAACCAACCACTTCCTTAAGCTGAGCTGTCTCAGTGCTTTTTTTTTTTTGGTCTTGGCTCCTGAAATACCTCTGCTCTCTGCTGGCTTCATCTCTGGCTTTTATCTTTAATCCTAATCATTTCCAATCTGTAGTCTTCTCTCTTACTCAAGTCCCAACCACAATTCTACCTAGTCCTCCAATTTCTAAAATCTTCTACTCAAACTCCCTAGACTACAGTGAGACTTCTTTCCCTTGAGGGATCATCAGAGGCCAGTGGAAGGAGCAGGGGCTCAGAGGTCTGGCCGGTGTGAGTTGTTGGGGTGTGTACCTAGTCTGTGGAAACTTCTTCTTGGGAATCATCACCCACACCCACGTGCGTGGTCTTGGCAGTCACACTGACCCTAGTGGCCCCGTCCTCCAGCACAGATGAGGGAACTTACCGTTGGAGTCTGCACCCAAGTCATGCCTAACAGGTCGCATCTCCTGGGAAGTCATCTCCAGAATGGGGATTCACCAATGCCGATGATCTCTGTACTGTTTGCTTACACACCGGTCATGTGGAGTGGTGGTGAGCATACCAAGAAGGAAAGCCCGTGAGGGCAGGAAAGGGAGGGGGGGAGAAAGAGGAAAATAGAGAGAGAGAGAGGGAGAGGGAGAGAAGGGTGGGAAGGCCATTGTTCCCTCAGTTCATGGGGGCTTTTATAACATGCCCTCACTTCTCTGGAATTCCCCCAATAAACTCTATAAAAAATATGTTTTCAATTGCTTCGTCATGTCTCAATGACCCAAAATAATTCTGAGTAAGATACCCACCCTCCTCCTTGATCCCTCCCTCTCTTCCTCACACGTCCTGGCAGTGGGCCATTTTTTCCTCCCCACATAGACTACAACCATCCCTTTCTATTTCCTCTGCCCCTGCCCCAGGCATGTGGTCTTCCCATGTGAGGGAGCACCGGGATCCCTGCGGGTGTGGGGAGAACAGACTATGGGGCCGGATGCTTGGAGCTGATTCAGCAGGTCAGGGGTGGAGTAAGATAACTTTCACTTCGAACAAGATCCTAGGTGTTCTGGGTGGACTGTGCCTCACAAAAGTTGCATTGGCATCCTAAACTCTGGAGCCTGTGGACGAAGCCCTATGAGAAATAGGGTCTTCACAGTTACACTCAAGCTCAGACAAGGTCACACTGGACTAGGGTATGCCCTAATCTAATGACTGGAGTTTTTATTGAAGGGGTAGATTTGAACACAGAGACACTCGGGAGAGTTCCACGCGATGATAGACTGAAGTGATGTGTCTACCAGCCAAGGAACACCCAGAGAGGGCTAGCAAAGCCCCCGGCTGGGAAGAACATGCTGCAGATTTTCCCTCAGAGCCTCAGAAGGAACCAACCTCAAACCCCTTGATTTCGGACTTGGTCTCCAGAGCTGTGAAGGAATGGATTTCTGCTGTTTTAAGCCACCTGGGTTGTAGCACTTGATGGGAGCAATCAGACGCTAATCACCTGCTGATGCTGGTGCTTTCCAGGGACCCCACTTAGAGACCCACTGACCTACAGCTGGTCTCCAGGTGGTCTATTCCTCCCCCCACCCCGCCTTATACTTTTCCAGGCCCCTCCTACTCCTGCACACATGAGCCATTTGAAATACAGATCGGAAGTGTCATTGCCTTGATCACAAATAGGTTGAGTCCCTTAGCAAAGTATGGAGGATCTCTGTGATACAGTCACCTTTTGTGTGTGTGTGTGTGTGTGTGTGTGTGGTTTCCTCTCAGCCATACACCTGACATCCAAATACTTGCTCACCTCCTGGGCGCTGGCCAGATTCTCCACACACAACGGTCCAAACTTTAGCTTCAGGAGACTGGTCATTTGGCCGCGATTGCCTGTCTCCTGGTCTTCTAGAAACGTAGGTTCTCCTTCAGTGCTGAGCTAAAGGTCGACTTCTCTAGGCGTATGTGGGCATATGTACATTACCTGAGGTTGTGGATTTTTACACAATGTTTTGACAGCCTTAATCCCTCGACCTTTATATTATTCCTGCAAAGGATAGTATAAATATCATTTTATTTCCTGGAAGAAAATTCAAGTTCACGAAGGTCACCCAGGCAGCTGGCAGCAGAGATGAGATTTGAACCCAGATTGGAACTTCTGATTCCAAATCCAATGCATGACTACCATTTGTCTTATGCCATCAAACGAAAAATGTGCATCTACACAAGCATGCATTTCATGTTTTTGTATTATTCTCAATTGTTTATACTATAGATTCCATGAGAATAGTTGTTTTTTTAAGTTTATTTATTTTGAGAGAGACAGAGATAGCCTGAGTGGGGGAGGAGCAGAGAGAGAGAGAGAGAGAGAAAGAAAGAGAGAGAGAATCCCGAGCAGTGTCCATGCTGTCAGCAAAGAGCCCAGTTTGGGGCTCCAGCCCACAACCCATGAGACAATGACCTGAGCTGAAATCAGGAGTCAGACTCTCAACCAACGGAGTCGCCCAGGCGCCCCACAATCGTTGTTTTCGGATCTCCTAATATACGTCGCTCCACATCTGGCATGTATTAGGTCATTAGTGTTGGAGGGAGGGAGGGAGGCGGAGAGGAAGGGTGAGAGGGAGGAAAATGGAAAGAAGGAATGTCAGCATTATATCAGATTGGATAAGGCAATCACTTAAGGCATCACCTATCGACCTCACGAACTTACGCACAGTAGGAAGGAAAATGCAAATATACCTGTGTGCATACACTTGCACCTTACCTGCGTATATGGTGGTTTCCATGGGCTTATCATCTACACATGCTTGTACTCTACCAATTAACTTCTTAGTTTATCCATGAAGGTGCTGGTTTGGGGATGCTGTCTTCATATCAACATTTTTAATAAAAAATAAATTTCACAGCGGTAGGCCCTTGTAATATATACACTATTGTTCAGGTGTTTTTACGTTACTATTTAATCTACTTTTTAATATCTTGCAGCCACGTGCTGATCTCCATGAGAAACCCTCCCAATGGGACGTATACAAACCCAGGATAGAAATCAGCATTCATTCCCTGTTTTTTGTTTTTGCTTTTGTTCTGTTTTGAGAAACTGCCACTTTACTTATTAAAAAACAAGGAAACAAGAAACTGGCAAATTCATGGATTATAACCTTCACCGAAAATGGAAGATGCTGTTTTCCCAAGTCCGGACTCCTCCCGGAGCGGGTGATCAGACACCTTGCTGTCGCAGATGGTGGGGGTCTTTCTGAGAGCTGGGGGCGGGAATCCTGGAGGGAGGGCTAGATGCATCTCGGGCTTGCCTGAGCAACGCGATATGGCTCAGCAGCCTCAGGACTGAGGACCTGGACCTCCTCTGAGGTTGTGCCAGCTCCCCTCTTGCTTCCTTGTTCAGCAAATGCATCTTCCTGAGACGGTTTAGTGCGCTTCGTAAATCCTAGCGTTGGATCGTTCCCAACAGTCTGGCGACCAGCAGTCAGAAAGAGCCGGGGTCCCGCTCGGTGTTCTGCACGTGTCTGGCGGGGCAACAGCACTGGCCGTCGAGGACAGTCCGGGCACCGCGAGAGAGCTGTAGGCAGTGCTGTCTTCTGCCCCACTGGGTCCCAAACCACAAAAATCCCAGGGTCCCTTCTGGGCTCTTTCACCTCCAAGAGGAAGGAAGACTCGCCCACGCATATTGCGTGTGACCATTCCCCCCACCCCAAGTCGCGCAGACATCTGAGTACAGTTCATAGAAATGGAAGCAAGACCTGCCTTGACGGGGCACCACTTGCAGAAGCCTGTGGGCACATTTCCCTTTAAGACCTTAGTTGGGGGCCGGTGTTGACTGAGATTTGAAACTCCCTCCCCTGAGGGCTGGATGTGACATCATTGTTCTCTCCACACCAGCAGCTCAGCTTAATTAGTGGTGTGTCACTGGGGTGGGCCAGATTTTCTAGCTGCCGTTGGGGGAGGTGTAAAGTTGCAGCCACAATTGTCTGGAGAGGCAGATCCGGTCCAGGTTACTTGAGCCTGGCGCTCGCTGGGGGGTGGATTTCAGCGACTCATGCACCTTAATAAAAAAGTAAATAAGAGGGGAGACGTTCTCATGGATATGTGTTTCTAGGATTCCCTCTATCTTTTTTTTCTTTAGTGAAATTAGATCGTGTGTGATTTTTTAGGCTCCAGTCTGTAGATTGATTTTTTCTTTCCTCTCTATTTGCATATTTCCTAGGAGACAGGCTCCTATCTAATCAAGGATTAGGATTTGGAAGATCAGTAAATGTTATGCTTTGAAAATATCATTTTCTCCCTGAAAATTGAAGCAGTCGTTGCAAGCTTCTTCTTGTCACTACTGTGTTTTCCATGCCCAGCCGTAAATCACAGTGTATATAAATACTACGTGAGGGAGATGTATATTGGACGCTAAAATGCATGAACTTTCTCTAAATGCTGTCGAAACATACAGCTTGTAGTACATTTTCTTACAATATCTGCATCAAAATTCCTCAGAGAAAGAGATTAATTTCTCATAAGATACTCTCTATATATGTATTTCTATATGATAGACCATATACAGTTAACATAAAATTCCAGGTCTTTCTTTTTTCTATGTCAGGTAAGTCCAATGGTATTGCATTTTACATAGAATTTAAATGTATTTCTATGTTTTTTTAAGTTTATTTACTTATTTTGAGAGAGAGAAATGCGAGCAGGGGTGGAACAGAGAGAAAGGCAAAGAGACAATCTCAAGCAGGCTCTGCACCAACAGCATGTAGCCCAATGTGGGGCTCGAACACACGAACTGTCAGCCCGCAGCCCCTGTCCCTTCGGTGAACTCCCAGGTGGACAGCTGGGGACATTGGCCAACCGCTTCTTCTTGCCCCCGGATCCCCTCGATCGGCAGTGCCAGCGAGGGGCCAAAGGCGCGCTCGGCCTTCACGTGCCGCAGGAGAAGGCGAAGCCGGACTCCAGTCACCACTGGTGTGCAGAGCCGAGCCCGAGGACCGTGCGCAGCTTTGGGGCCCAGAGCTGGAGCCCTTTCCTATGGCCTTGACGGGGCAGCTGCTGGCTCACTGTGGGGCTTGAGCTCCTGGTCCCTGACACCAGTGTGTCACTCAACTCCCTCTGCCAGGAAGTCCACCAGTGCTTCCGCTGAGCACCCGCTCTCTGTGCTCAGGCTCTGCTCCAGCACATGGCGGGGGTGGGGGGGGAAGCAGCTAATGTCACCCGGTATGTGGGCCCCACTTTTTAGCGGCGACGCCATCCGGGCAGGGGTCCGGAACCAAACAGGCAGGGTGAGGTGACATACTGCAGACACAAGGGGACTTGAGCACACAGTGGAAATGGAAAGCATCGCCCTGGAAGGTGTGGGGCATCGGGAAGGGTCTGGGCACTCCCCACCGTTCCACAGGTCACGGTGGACGGTTTCAGCCGAGGGAAAACACAAGGAGTCTTCCTGAAGATTCTGGTTGGAACAGTTGGAAAACCCTGTATGTTTTGACTTGACGATTTTAGACATTTCTGAAGACATTTCTCTTCAGGAAAGGCATTTCTTTTTTTCCTTGCAGGATGGCAAGCTGACTCTATTTTCCAGGGCGCGTCGTTATAGGACTGGGCTGCTCCCCATTTTCTCCTTTTCCATTCTCCTTCACCCTCTTTCTCTGTGAGGCCGCCTTGTCCCCCAGCACCATCGGCCTTGTGCGGCCCAGCCTCACAAAGGACGGTGCCCGTGACCTCCAGCGTCGGCTCTCTGAGGACAAGGCAGCCTGTGCCTCTGTGGAGAAGACACGCACATCTGGGGAAGACTGACCGTGCAGTGGTAGGCGGTTCTAGAATCTGTGCCTCGAAGCTGACTCTGGGGAGAGCGGGGGTGCTTAGCACAGTCGTTTTGGTCCCTTGGCCTCTGGATGCCTTGACACATCGAAGGCAAGACAGACCTCTCAGGTCCTGCTCTCTGAGGTCACGAAAGCAGCTGTGTTAGCAAGATGACACGCACATGTCCTAAGATACGGGCACAGGCTGGACGAGGTTCGACGACTCTGCGTGGCACAGGCGTGTAGAAACCCCAACAGCCGAGGGGCCAGCTGGACACCCCGTAGGTGTGTAAGAGGAGCCGCCCGCCCTGCACTGGCTGCAGAGACGAGGTGGCGCGTCATCGCCATGAACACGGACTGCCCTGGCCAAGGGCGCGAGGGTGTCCCTGGGCAGCACCGACCATCGACTGACATTTCAATTTGCAGGGGTAAATCTGACCCCGAGGGGAAGCATGGGGGGCGGATACACTCGAAGTTGCTTTCTTCGGACGCTTTGCCACATTTTCCCTGGGCTAGAAAACGATTTTTCAGTCACTTGATTCCAGCACGCTGACTCTTGGGAAATAAAACCCGTGCAACTCGCAGTCAAAGTCACTGTGCATTTCCTGCGAGGCTGACAGAGAGGCAGGGAGCAAGGAGATGAGAAGACCATTTGTTTCTGCTTCCTCAGAGATGAAAGGCCTCTAGTGAGGGACCCTCTTCAGGTCTGCGTCCCCCATTCATCACCTCGCCCCGCAAATCCCTGCATAGGTCAGCGCAGGGGGCCCAAGTCACACTACAGGAAATGGAGTAATATGACCACAGCAGGAAAATCACAGCTTCGAAACCTGAATATGGCCATAGTGTTCAGAGTGTGAGAGGATGATGTATCTAGGGAAATCATTCTCACTTCCTGCCTGGCAATATAGTGGGGTGCGTGTGTGCGTGTGTGTGTGCACTGTGGGCAGGTTTTTGAAGTATTTAAAAAGCACTTCTTGTATTCACCAAAGCAATACTGCTTCCCAATGTATGTACGTATGCCAAGTACTAAAAACGGCAATAAAACTCTTGGTTGAGATAGAGCATTGGATGATAGATGATAGATAGATAGATCGATCGATAAAGGAACTTTAGAAATTCTGATGGCACCGTTGGTACAACAAGGAAGCTGGAGACTAGGAGTCTATCAGATACTCCAAGGTCAGTGTTGGGAAGTAGAAACTTTAACTAGATTACACTTCCCCTTGACTACGTGTCTCCCTCTCTTGGAAACTTGATTTTCCATCTGTAAGTAACAGCGGCAGATTACATAGCCACTAAACTTTCTTGCCCTCAAGTTCTATTGTGATTTTGAAATTATTGGGAGGGAAGATGGAGAAAAAAGAGGATTTCAGAGAAACAGATGGGCGTAGTGTTTTCATTAATGCGCATTAGATTTGCAAGGGAAGGCAGCATGGAGGGCTGGGATAGGATATCAAAGGTTGATTAAGTGTAAAAAAGAAGCATCTTTTCAGGCTGAAGGAAAATACAAATAATATGAAAATCACCAAAAAAAGAAGAAGAAGAAGAAGAAGAAGAAGAACGTGTTTGTTTGACTTCAGGCTAAAAGCTGGGTTGCATGGCTGGTATATATTTCCTTGAACTTCAGGGGTCAGACAGATGGCATTTCCCTAAAGGAGCTAAGGAGGTGTTTCTGGTCTCATGTTCTTCCAGAGAAGAGAGTGCCCCATCCAGAGTTGATGTCTACGTCTTCTCCCGCTGAAACTGGCAGGGATCCGTGACATGCTGCTTATTTATAAAAATAAATACAGTGCCCCGTTTCTTACTCACTGCAGCCAGCTCAGAGAGGGCAAGGCACCCTCTGCTGGGCGCTCCCTGCCAGCACACACCCTGGGAACCTGGCCGCCATGTTGGGAGGAAGCTGGGTCCACACAGAGAGGTCACGTGGCGGTGTCGGGCCTACGGACTCGATAACGCGTCAGCCACAGTCAGCATCACCCCTGACATGTGAATGAGGGGTCTGCGGAGGATTGCGGCCTGTGACCTCTGCTTACTGACACCACGATGAGCTGCTGTGCCAGGGCTCAACCCACACTGTTGAGTCATACTCAGCAAAAGTGAAGCTGTGAACTCCTGGGGAGGTTTGTCTCTCAACTGTGGGGACAGGGACAAGGGACTGATACCCGAAACCTAGACAGGAAAAGAGATTTTCACCTCTTGAGCCAAAACAGCCAAACCCGTAAGTGTTTGACTATTAGGTCAAAACTAAGTTAACCCAGAGCCGATGGATACTTTGGATCTCTGTAACTTCCTCCAGGCATAGGGTAGAGCCGGCAAGATTTCCTCACCTGGCAAAAGAAGTGCTTAGAACAGTGCCCACCTAGCACGTGCTGTAGGGTACTTGTCACATAAGATGAAAATAGACATGTCCTTTATGCATAGTGAGTGGAAGTAAGGACATCTCCCAAAGTCAAGGAAATGTTGTGAAAGTTGCTGCCCATAAGTCCCTGCTAAGACGTTCATGAAAGACATTGTCAAGGTTTCTAATCCCTGGAATTGCAAAAGTCAAGGTCCCTGGCTGACAGCACGGTTTCAAAATAGGCTCTGTAGCCTGCGGTAGGGAACCATTCCATTGCCCTAACTGTACCTTAGGATTTCGTAGGTGGGTTGAAAAGTCAAAGCTCTTGGTTGACCCCCAAGATCCAAGGGCTCCTGAGGAAATGAGGCCACCAGTTAACATCCTGAATGAAGACAGCCCTGGTTTGCACAAATCCCAAGAATATCATATTGTTCTCCACATCTATCTTTTAAGTCTCGTGATGCCAAGGTAATGTGAGGTGTGTGTGAGCCAGCGTCGCCCCCTCCCCCAAGTAAAGGTACAAATATTTTGGGGGCACCTGGGTGGCTCAGTTGGTTAAGTGTCCAACTTCAGCTCAGGTCATGATCTCACAGTTCATGGATTCGAGCCCCGCATCGGGCTCTGTGCTGACATCTCAGAGTCTGGAGCCTGCTTCGGATTCTGTCCCTCTCTCTCTCTCTTCTTCTCCCCCACCTTGTGCTCTGTCTTCTTGGTCTCTCAAAAATAAATAAACGTTAAAAAAAATTTTTTAATGATACAAATATTTAGGGGACTCTGAACAGCTTACAAAATTTTCCTATCTCCCCAAAATGTCTGCAGTGAGGCGTTATAATCGGGGGAATTGTGTGGCAGTGTCTTTCAATTAAAAAAAATAATAAAGTTCTTTCTATGAACATCAGCATTGGGCTCCATGCTTGTGTTTGGCACCAAGAAACCAGCCAGTTCTAAATTCTGTGTTTATTGAGCATCTAGCACATATCAGATATGGTAGAAAGTGCTGAAACTCAGAACCAAGGAAGGAGTAATTTCCTCCTTCCGGAAGTGACAGAGAGGGACAGACAGGTCAGTGAGAAGAGAAATAAGGGATTAAGAGAGAGAACCTAGGCCATTGGCCCCATGCTCGTTTCAGGCAATTTCAAGCAGATACTGATTTTTGTTGCACAGAATATTCTCTGCCTGGTCCTGAATGTAAATGAGACTCCATGTATCTCAGTTTCCCTCTGCCTGAAGACACTCATTCTTGAGGTTCATCTATATTGAACTTCTATCCAGTTTCAGCTCTGTGGGTCTGAGTCCCACAGGGACTGAACTGTGTCCTCCAAAAAGTGATGAGTGGTAGTCCGAACCTCCACTACCTGAGAGCGGGAGCTTATTTTGCAATAGAGTTGTTGCAGGCGTAATTAGTTATGCTTACATCATGCTGCGGTAGAGTGGGCTCTAATCCCATATGACGTGTGTCCTTACAAGATACAAGGAAAAGGCGTTGTGAAGTCAGAGACACAGGGAGAAGCCTGTGTGAGGACGGAGGCCCAGATGGGAGAGATGTGGCCACAGGCCAAAGAAAGCCAAGGGTTGCCGGAAAACTTCCAGAAACTAGGAAGAGACAAGGAAAGATCTTCCCTACAGGGTTCAGAGGGACAATGGCCCTGCTGACTCCTTAAATTTAAGGTTCTTGTCTCCAGATTGTAAGAGACTAAGTTTGGTTGTTTGAAGCCACCCAGTTGTGGCACTTTGGGCAGTGCCAGGAAGCCAACACCCAGGTGAAGGTGTCTGGAATCGGAACAGTCAAGCTCAAGCATCTCTTGACCTCCCTCACGCTGGGTCTCTAACAGAGAGCAGATGTTCAGCCTCTGCACCTAAAGCCCCGTTTTCTGTGGCCGGCATTAGGGGTGAGAAGAGAGTAGGTGGCTACTAGTGGCCTTTTGTGCCTGGAACTTTGGGCACGGACAGCACTTGGCACAGACCCCGCTACATAGGGAGCCAATGGGAGTCATCTTAGTCTCTTCCTCAGGACGCTGGCATTTTGACCGTCCCCTCTGATCCTGCTCTAGGACAGTGGAAACACCGCCAGGAGCCGTGACCAGACCCAGCTCTGTATTCCGAGTGTGAGGACACGCTGCAGTTTAATACAAGAGCGGAATAATTTTCCTCTCTCCTTTCAGTACAAAAGGTCATGAGAATCCTTTGCTTCTTATCACTGTTTAAAGTAAGTTCTGCCACTCATCGCCTGTGCTGTTGGATAAGGCATCGCATTGCTAAGCGCGCGCTCCTGAGGGAGACCGAGCTGGGGGCCAGTCCTAGCTCAGAGTGATCACGTGCTGTGTTCCTTGTTCTCTTCCTAAAAATGCAGTTACTGTGAGGAATGAAAGTGATCTATAGAAGGTGCCTAACCTCAGGACCAACCGACCGACGGAGGGCACCCCCAAGTGTTTTCTATTTGGCACGTTGAATGACAGGAGCTACTGTTCAACCTTTTAATATTCTAACTTCACTGACTTCGCAACAGCTCCTCAGGGTGGGCAAACCCCCTCCAGGGGGTAGGGGAGACAGGGGACATGTGTGAAGGCAGACCTGGTTCCTAGCAGGTGCATGGAGCAGAGGCCGCGCCCCCCACTCCTCTGCTCCTCCTACAAATGTGTATTAAGTCCCTTGGTCTGTGTTTTCGAGGGGCTCTGAAAAAGCTAAATTAATCTGCTTTAATAATTGTATAAACTGATAGAAAACCAAGTTGCCTATCTCCAAATTAAGCCGCCCCCCCCCCCGGGTGTGTTTATTTGCTGCCTGTGTGTTGGAGTGTATCGAGTGTGTGTGTGTCATTTACACGGCAGGTGGATGACCATCGATGCTAATGATAGTGCGTGTGGCCGGCGGGCATGCGTGCAAAACTTTTCAAGTTCTAACTCTATGACTCCATGAAGAGGAAGAATTTAATTTAAAAAAATTATAAATATTCTTTAAAACGATTGTTTTTCATCAAATGGGGGAAAAGGTACATTCAACTTACCAGGGCTGCTGTTCTCCAAACGTTTCCTGCTGCCCTTAATTCGCTTCTGTTCTTGCTTGCTGAAAACACCTCTTCTCACCACTCGGGTGTGCTGGGCAGATCTTACAGGGCCATCGGAGCATCCCAAGGCCTGTCTGGGTTCCTCACACACCCCAGACTGTCCCGGCTGGCCTGTGTCTGTCCCCATCACGCTGGCTGGTGGCCCGGACCACACTCTTCTCATAACACAGCCATTTGTCAGCCTTGCTGAAGGACAAAGGTGGGCGAGGTTCCCCACATTAGATAAATGTTTAAAAACTAGTAATTTCTGGGGCTTTGGGGTGGCTCCTTTAGTTTAAGTATCTGACTTCAGCTCAGGTCATGATCTCACAGTTCATGGGTTCGAGCCCCGTGTCAGGCTCTGTGTTGACAGCTCAGAGCCTGGAGCCTGCTTCAGATTCTGTGTCTCCCTCTCTCTGTGCTCTTCCTCTGCTTGCGTGCACTCTCTCTCTCTCTCTCAAAAGTAAATAAACATTAAAAATCTCTCTCATTTCCAACATTTTTCTTATATCCAGTAGGATTAAGATGTAGCTCAGAGACACACTGACACTAGCTGGACGTGGCAAAAGGCCTAGTACAGGATGGACATGAGCTGGGTAACTCAGGGTAGAAGCTGAAGCCCAGGTACGGCCCCAGGACCGCACTGCCAGCCCGGCTCCCTCGCCCTCCTCACCTTCGCCCTCCTCCGAAAATAATGCTACCCCTCCTGGTCCTTTCAGAGCCCGCCTCCATGCCGGCTTCACTCAGGTTGGACCAGCATTTAAACCTTGAAGGGAGTGACCCCGACGGTGGCTGTTAGGCTCCAGACTGAAAACAAATGGGGCTAAGGGAATCCTAAGGGAGGCATCCAGAACTTTCCAGGAGTTCAGAGGCACCCTCGGACCCAAGCCTGGAGCTCTGAGTAGTGTTCTCAGCAGCCTGCCCTGAGTGAGGTTCCAGCAAGCAGATGGGGCCCACGCTGGCCCTGATGCCCTGTCTTGGCAGAGTCGTTGATAGAGGGTCCGGGGCACTCCGCTGTTGTGGGCTCCAGACCCTCTATCAACGACTCTGCCAAGAGTGCCCCGCAGACCCAGATGGAGCCGGCTTGATGGCTCCTGGGTAAAAAACAGTCTGAGGTGCCCAGTGACCCTGCTCATTAGCCCTTCCTTCCTGCCAGGCCTCGGGCCCCGGTGGGCTTCTGGTCTGTTCCCAGCTTCAGGTCCCTCTTGCTCCTCACGCCAACAGGCCGGAGTGCCCTGTGCCCTCGGCCCTGCGCCCTGCGCCCTCCACTCTGCTCCTGCCCCTGCACCACCGTGCTGGGAGACAATGACCCACACTTTATTCCCTGGGCAGCTGCCAGATCTGCCCACCACACCCCAAGGTCGAACCCCCTCAGGGAAGGAGCCAACACCTCCACGCCCAACGCACCCTTAGTTTTCAAAGGCATCGCTCACTTTTCTTTGCTGCAGCTTTGAGGGGAAGCATCAACAGCCCACCTGACAGCTGAGAAAAGTGAGACCCTGGTGAGCTGGGCCCGCAGAGCGTGCAGTTCTCAGGTTTAAATTGCGATTCAAAGTCAAGCTTATGTCAAGAGGCCGGCTCCTTCGGAAGGACTCTTGGCTTAGCTATGGGAAAGGGACACCAGGGCCCGGGGTAGGACACAGGCTGGGATCCCACAGGCTTGGGTGGGACCTGCTGGCTGAGCGCGTGCAAGCGTGTGCAAGCGTGTGCAAGCGCATGCAGAGCCAGGTGGCCGGGCAGGAGCAACGCGGTCACAATGGAGCCTTGGCCAGGCAGGGCTGGCACACCGCGTGCATTAGCCACCTCTGCCCTCTGCGTCCTCTGCAAACGGGTTACCAGAGCCAAACCAGTGAACACAAGTGTGGTCTGGACAGGGTTCAAATTCCCTCCACACCCGCTGCCCCACGAATGTCTCTCCTCCACGTCTTCAGACACACGCATCATTTACTTGATGATGAGTAGGTCTGGACTGCCGTCTAGGAAAAACGCACAGAGATTATTTTGCAAAGGCTAAAAAGCAGGTGTTCTCGAGCTTATCTGAATATTTTGAGTAAATCCCTGTTTTGAAATGTAAATGATTCTGCAGTCTGTTTGGTTTGAGATAAAGCAGTGAACAATGAGTTAATCCTTGTTTTATGCGGTTCATTACCAGAAGCCTGTGACCGGGCCAGACACCTTTTGAAGCATAAGGGAGGTCATAGGCAGGTAGGCAATGCCTTGCCCTCCATAAATCGAATTTATGAGATAGATTATGTTGGATATAAACGGACCCGGGTATAAATGTTTTATACGTGCTTACATATGCAATACAGAGAGATGATTGCTTTAAATATTTATTCAATATTAAACATCTCAGTACTTTATAAAATTGTTTCGTTCTTGTGCATGCAAAAGCAGATTTTTTTTTTTCCTTCCCAGGATAAAATTGAATGTATTCATCTCTGAGAAACACGATTTAATCTTCCAGAGTGGCAATGGGAAGGAGTGGAATCTCTTTGATTTTTTTTTTTATTATTTTCTTTAAATAGTTGCAAAGGGAAAAAAAAAATTGAAAACACAGTAATCTACCCAGGCCGTTAAATTAAATCCTGTCAACATTCTCCTTTCTCCTCTCATGTCTGTCCAAGCAAGCAAGTATGCCTCAAACAGCAGGAGGACCTCGGAAAAAGAAAAGGTGGTTCAGGAATCTGGTAAAACAGACAACTTGGGTTTAGGGAACATTCCCATCGCTGATACCAGAGTGCATCGTTTATAAGGAAGCAATTGCCAAAAATTATCTAATTCTGAATTCTTTGCACCCTTGTTCTGGGATGAGATCTGGTAAATGCTTTTTTTCATTATTGATCCCCCGCCCCCCGCCTTCATTTTCTGTCTTTGTGACTTCCTTTCTTTTCACTCCTTTCATTTCTTTTCTCCCCTCACCTACCAGCTTCTTATTTCTGTCTTCCTTTTCCCGTTTTATGAGCACGCAGCCCCTGTCTGCTTTGGCTTTCTGTGTCAATGACACCCTTGGGCATGGAGTTTTCCCTTTCCTGGTGCAGAAGCGGCTGTCTCCTGCTCTATTTATTATGCTTCTGGATTCCAGTGGATTCTCCTGGCACCGGCTGGACCTCGAGCATTCCACGCTTCTGCACACTGACGCTTCAACGGGAGAGGTTTCTGCTTTTACGTATCCTCTATGTGAATAGAATACTTCAAAGAAAGACAGAGACTTGGAAAACACGTAGCTTCTCTGGGAACTTGTAATAAGGTTGGCATTGAAGGGCATTTGGGGGTAGAATCCAAACAAAAAAAAGTACCCCTTTCCCCTGTGTCCCGAACGGCCTCCTGTGGCAACATCTCTGCCTTGTCTGCTGAAGACCAGGGCTGGGCAGGAGGAGCTAAGGGCTGAGTCCTGCATCTGGAATGTGGAGTCGTGAGTACATGTTTGCATAGCTTATTACTGGGAAGTCCTGTAGGCTCTCAGACACGGCTTAAGAGATATGTCAATTTGTTTTTTATTGATTCTATTTTTAATCGGGAGTGATGCACTAGCGGCATTATGCTTCGGCTTCTACTGACTCCTTTCTGATGGCATTAAAATGTGCAAATCCATATTTTATTTATAACCAAAGCAGTGCCATTAGAATTACATCAGGATCCCGGGGCTGCTCAGACACATGCCCGTCACAAGTGGATGTGACCGTGAATGTGGAGTCCTGACACCTCATTCGCAGCTCTTAGAGTAAATCCATCTGAAGATATCTGATGGCAGTCAAGGTCACAGCAGCCGGAGAAAACAAATGAAGACCTCGAGGACACATTTACTAAGTCAGGTGGCACCTACCCACCAAACCGGCTGGCTCATTGAGATTGGATGGATTGCTTCCTGTGGACCATGGACGGATTTTTGGGTTGCATCGGCCACTGTGATTTCTCAGGCCATTTCACTCTAAACAGTTTAACTGTTTTGTACTTGAGACTAAGAACTTTGGCTGAACAACCACCTATCTAGTGAGTCTTGGTAAGGGCAGAGAGCACTGAACAAATTCTAGCCCCTTAGATATCATTGGAGCAGAGTTTGCTTGATTTCAAGGCAAGTCAACAAAAACTATTTTTTTCAAAGTTTATTTATTTACTTTGAGAGAGATGTGCTGGTGGGGGAAGGGCAGAGAGAGGGAGAGAGAGAGAGAGCGAGAGAATCCCAGGCAGGCTCCACACCGTCAGTGCAGAGCTTGATATGGGGCTCGAACCCATGACTGTGAGATAATGACCTGAACTGAAACCAAGAGTCGGTCGCAGGCTTAACCAACTGAGCCCCCCAAGCACCCCAACAGAAACCAATAAGTACTTGCTATATTCTGGGAAGGATGCTGGGTCCTTTATACAAAACTGGGTTTACTGTGAGGCTACAGAGCCTGAGCCTCAGGTCTTCTGCTGGAAGTGGCTTTCTCCATGATCCTGGGAGGGACGCTAGCAGTTCTGTAATCACAGTGTTGTGTCCATTTCCTGAAATAAGCCCCCTCCTCCAAATTACATTAGCTTCAGGCCTTACGAAAGCTCGATGCACCTTGATCTATGTGTTTCACAACAATCTTACAGTCGTGTGAATTTGACACTGATTTAAATAGACCCCATCACACCAGAAATCAAAAGAATGAATTGAACAACGAGTCAACTATCAAAATGTGCTATTTCTACTGAACCCCAGTTTGGCACTTTTAGTGGCACAAAACATCCTTTTTGATTAGGTTTGCTGATTTGAAGTGTATTGGTTTTATTGCATTTTTGTATTGAACGCGTAAATGTTCTATAGTTTGATAATACTGTAGGCATAGAGCTCTATAGATGATCACAGGTTTGTTACTATATAAAGTACGTTCTAAGAAATTCCTTTAAGTTAACAAAGGAGTCAATGGGAATTTCCCCCTCTAAAAAGAAACAATACTCAGGATTGCAATATACCACGGTAGCCTCAGTCAGTGCTCAAGGAAAGGAGCTAGAATCAGATTGACATGCTTGGCTTCGTAATGGACCTAAGATCTGAGTCCAAGAATGAAGGACCCTTCCTGGTCATGAGGCATCATAGATGATCATTTCCCACTTTACCACCTCCTAACCCTTATCTTATCGATTGATTGATTGATTGGCTGTGATTGATTCCTGGGGTGTGCACGTGGCCTGTGAGCTGCTTATGAGCTACAGCACAAAGCCGTGACAAAGGTAGGACTCGGTCTTTGTGCCTTCAGACCCCCTCCTCCCCCAGCCGCCCCTGACCAAAGGCAAGCGTCCAAATTCCTTGGCAGGGCACACAGCTGTCCATGACTCCCTCTCTGCCCCATCCTTGCGTCCAGTCTAACTGGCTGCCATAGGCTCACGGCAGGTGTCCCCTGCTCCACCTGCTTTCCAGTGCTCTGGACAACCCCCTCTCCCGCTGTTGTCCACCTGCGTCGGACCCCACAGTCTTCACGCTGCTGCCTCTAACCCCAGCAGCCGGCATCTGGGAAGGGTGGCTCTTCTTCCAGGCACTGACTCCAGCACCATCTCCCAGAGGGCGCCTCTTCTCTCCACCCTCCACTCCCTGCATGATACAGATCCCTTTGAGGGCAGCTCAGATAGCTCTCTCCCTGACGTCCCTGGTTTCCAGAATCTCCATTGCATTACTTGAATACAGGACCATCCCCCCTCTTTAATTATCCGTTCCTCTAGTGGGCTCATCGATGTGCGAGTGTTTTGGCTCAGCATCACTGGTTAAGATGCCCGTGGTCTGAGTACAAAAATGATGGAATGGTGTTTTTAACATCTTCCAACTTTTGCTTGAAAAATTGATTGTGTAAATTTCTTTAACTTCTGACTTGTTTTGAATCCTGAATCCAGAGTGTTGAAAGTTGTCAAGAGAGGTGACTGCCATGAAGTAGGGCTTCAAAATGTTTCTACTGAATGAATGAGACCATGAACATCCCCATATTTCTCCAGCATAGACTGTCATGGACCCACATGCCACAACTTATTTTTTTTTAAGTGAGTCAATTTTATTTAATACGATTTTTTTCTATAAGCCGATGCAAATGCAAAAGGGCATTTTTCTCACCCCAGGAAAGAATAGATTTCTAGAGTCTGCTTTTAGTAGGAGGCCATTTTCATTTCAAAACAAGTGTCTGCAGGGGTGCCTGGATGGCTCAGTCAGCTAAGTGTCTGACTTCGGCTCAGGTCATGATCTTGCTGTTTGTGGGTTCAAGCCCCGCATTGGGCTCTGTGCTGACAGCTCACAGCTTGGAACCTGCTTTGGATTCTGTGTCTCCCCCTATCTCTGCCCCTCCCTCACTCGTGCTCTCTCTCTCTCTCTCTCTCTCTCTTTCTCTCTCTCTCAAAAATAAATAAACATTAAAAAAATTTTAAGTGTCTGCAAAAGTCAAATTTTGCTTCTTTTTCTTCTTCCTTTTTTCTGAGGTAAGTGACTGAACCTTGTCTGGGGAGGAACGTGACTCTGTCATTATTGCTAGTGCTGTCCCCCTGATTCACGGATGTTTCCATGTGGGATTCCTGTGTCCATGAGATAGAGTGACCGATTCATAGAATTTTATAACTAGAGCCAGAGACAAACATAAAGAAAAGTACATTGAGGAATGTTTAGACAATCAAAGAATTATAAATTCATTCTGCTACTGATATTTCTTATCTGACCTTCACTGGGAGAGAGCATAGGATGGCCATTATAGGCCAGATGCCTGACTTTGAACTAAGACTCTAGAGGGCACAGGTCTGTGGCCTTGCCTGGCCTCAGCATCCTCATCTGTAAAGTTGACATTAAAATAGAACCCCATCACAGAGCTGCCGTGAGGTGGTGCATCCAGTGAGTGCTCACTAAATATTCGGTGTGATGTAGACCTGCCTACACGGAGACATTTTCCCCACCCGACTGTTCTCGAACTTACAGTGCATAAAAGTCAGCTGGGAAGCTTATGAAAAATACGATTCCTGGACGCCCTCTGGGTGGGTCCAGTCCATCGGGTCCAGTGTGGACCCTGGAACCTACGTCTGGGACATGTCTTCTCAATGATTCCGATGAACGGTCCATGGCCTGAACTTGGAGCAACAGAAAGCCACCACGTCACTGTCAAAGCCACTCTGAAAGTGAATGCAGTCATCTTTCTTTCCACTTCCTGATTATTTGCTGTCAAATGCTGGTGCTCAGAGCTTGGGCTCTCCGGGGCCCATGACGTTGTCAGGCAGCATTTCCTAGACTTGCCTAGTGGGTTCCCCTTTGTGCTGGGCCTTCAGACTTCCACCAGACTTGGGCCCTCAGAGCACAACCTCACAAGGATGCTTCGTACACACATGACTTGATGTGAGAAAGGTCTCAGGCTGGGAAGTCAGACAAATGTAGGCTAGGACCCGCTTCTGTCCTTCATGTTCTCTGTGTGTGTGAAGGAAAGGGGTGAGGAAGGCAGGGACGAGGGAGAGAGAAAGGGGAGAGGCTTCCATAAAAAATAACGGTAGCAACGTGTGCCTCAGAGGTTTTCTCGTGAGGTTTAAATGAGATGCAGAAAGCATGTCATGGACCCTGCTTTCGCGCTGGTTTCCTTCCTGGGGTTTTCCCAGCCGTGACCCGCCCTCCTCAGGTCAGCACCGCTGCGGACTCTTTCCCACCCACTTAACACTCAATGATATATGTGGGTATTTATTGCCGTTTATTTGGTATACGTGTCACGGTTTTGTCCTTCCACTGGATCATAAGCATCCTGAGATCAGGGACTGTGCGTCGAGCCTGTCTTGTCTTCCACTACCCATTCTTACATTTGTCCACGGCCCCTGGGCCCCCACCTACTTTCTCTGTCCCTGCGAATTCTCATCCGTCCCAGGTGATAAAAGAGGAAGCAATAAACAGACCACAGATTCAGTTCCTGACCTAAAAGACAGGATTACTGGGCAAGCCAGAGCCAAGTCATTCAGGTTCACTGGGAAATATCACTCAATGACCTGCTGGTTGCCAAGAAGCAGACAAAGAGCCTTCCAGAAGTGGTCAGGGCTGCGGGGAGTTATGAGCGTTGCTTGACATTTTCTGCCCTTAGTACTCAGACCTCATCTTGCTTATGCCCTGGTCACCTCCTACTGTTAACTGGACCCCGTCACAGCTGGGCACTCTGTCTGCGGCCCCGAAGTGAGACTCACTTGATAGGTCCCTGTCTCAGAAGAACAAGATGGTAATACACATGTCCCAGGGTCCCTGACATGGTGCCACTGTCACAGACACTGAAGGCACCCAGATACTGGTTGAGTGAAGAACAAAAAGCCTAACAGTTTGTGTGTCCAACTTTTAAGGCTGTATCTTAAAATGAAGAGATGACACATATTTAAAACCAGAGCATTTTTGTAAAACCAAATCATGCATATGCTAGGGCAATGCTCACAAAATATTCTTCGGTAATTTAAGAGCTGTGCTCCTGAAGGGAAGAGGTCTGAGGCCTCACTTTGTAGGTTTGGCTCCGTTGGAACATTCTCAAGCTGTCTGGGGACACGGTTGCAGCTGTGATCTGCCTGCCCCAGGACTCCTTCCGAGTCCCCATCTCCAGAAAGGAAGGCGTGTTTGGAACTGCCCCTCCCCCCCCCCCAGCATCCTCATCACCAGCCCACAGGAAACATGGTGGGATTCTCCTAAGTCTCTCCTCTCTTAGGTCTCAGAACTTCTAACCCTGCCTGTAAGCTAACATCTTAAAGGAAATATTTCTTCATAAACTAGAGGAAAGTCTCTCTGGGTAGGCAGGGAACCCACCCTCGTCTGTGAACACTGAGTGCCATTTTCCTCCACCCCCCGCCCAGAACATTTGATTTATATTAAGTGAAACAGACTATCTTTACAAAAACATATGAAAGGGTTTTTTCATAATCAAAACTCTATGTGGCTGAAATGTAGCTCATTTTCTCAAAGGGTTCCAAGTAGATCACAATCGCCTGCGTGTGTAACTTTAGCTAGTGGGTCCCCTTTTCCCTGTTGGGTTCGGTTCTGGATTCGTCACATGCAGGGTGTAGCCAGTTTGGTTTGTGCTGGAAAGTAAATCTCTACCAAAGACAGAAAGACAATATGTGACCAGTTTGATTTTCCCACCGGCAGGCTCTTTTTTAGGGTACACTGAGATAAGCCACCTCCCAAGATCCCCGGTGGAGGTGGGTCCCTAAGCCCTGTATTGTAATTTATAATAACAGGATGGATGATAATAACAAGAATGTGTATCATGTATCAAGCAGACCTGTAGTGTTTCCTATACATCATCTCCATTGGCCCCATAAAGAGGGCAAAAAAAGGTAGCCTTAGTCAATTAAGTATGCAAACAACGCAGGTTTTAAAAGTTTCTTCTAAATCAGAAATCTCTTTTTTTTTTCCGTCATTGATTACAAAACCTTATTATGGCCAATGTCAGCGGCCATGTTTTCGGGACATCAGAAATCCTTCTTTTTTTTTTTTTTTTTGTTAGTAGGATGCTACCTTACTCTGACTGGCAACATCTGCCCAGACCTCGCGTGCAATTTTGGATAGATACTCTTGTCCGACCCCTTCCTCATGAAGGTGTTTTCACGCCTGTTATGGAGACGTAGCTGGGCTCCTGGGGCTAAGACTTGCCCCCAAACCTTCTTTCTGTCTCCAAATAGCTAATATCCATTTTCTTATCCCAGATCCTTTTGACTTTAACTGAAAGAAACTTCTTTTTATTAGAGCCAATTTTTTTTCTAGACCATGTAATAAAGAAAGGCTTAGACTGGATAGAAACAAATGTTGAAGACCAACCAGAGGCCTCGGGCGTCAGGACCCGAGTCCACGGCACTAGAATAATTAGAGAAACAGGGTCCACGGTTAGAATTGCTAACACTGCAAGCTAATGAAACACAGACCCGATCCGAAGCCATATTCTATTAGAAGGGATTCGTTTGTAAGAGGCAGCTTAGTGGTAGCTGGGCTACAGTTTAGGGGATTTTGATCTGTCCTGGTGTCACAGGTCTCTCACTTCCCCAAGCTGGGTCGCCATTTCTACAGACAAAAAAATAGAGCGAGAACGATTTCCAAGTTGCCTTTCAAATCTAAGGATCTGCTAAAATCCCTCGCCTATTAGCGTCCATGAGGATTAACCCTCAGTACAGACTTATTCCTGGTTTTGCTACGACAAATGTTATTTCTCCTGCTTCTAGACGCCAGGTTATCATGCAAGGCTCCAAGTGGGCAGGTGTCCCTGACACAAGACCCCGTTCTGGGACCGAGAGATCCAGACAACACGAAAGCAACACAAACAGGTGTCAGATCAATTCAGACCTAAGGAGTGGTTCTACTGAAGTCTCAAGTTTAAAAGAAAAAGATGAAAGAAAACTGAGCGCCAAGGCAAAGCTTTCTAAATAGTTTTCTTTCTCAGTCTTTGGCGCTGACCCGGGGGACCCGGGGGGCTCTTTTCCCTGCCTCGGGAGCAGCCCCGTCGGGAAGATGGGACCGCTTACTTCCATCAGAGCAAACAGAGAGAGGAAGTCTTCCCAGGACCAGCTCAGAGGACGTTGCCCAAAGTCTGAGGGAAGCTTAGGGGAGATTCACTGTGAAAATATTTGGGTTTTCTCTGGAATCACAAATGCTAATTTCACCCTGAGCGAGGGATCTTCATTTCTTCTTTTTTCAGGACTGACTTTGAAAGGCCTCGTATGGAGGTTAAAATAAATGTCCTAGGAGACCTTGGCGCCCACAAATGTATCAATATTTCAGTGGAGGCCCTGTTTCGCCATCCAGGCTAGATAATGATCATAGCTCGTACTCACAGCCCCCAATTTACGAAAACACAGCTGACCACCTTCTTTAGGAACCGATTGTGTTTTTTAACTTGAAATGCATTTTTTAGGGTAAGGGCTATAACTTTGAATAAAGCCTCGAGGTAAAGGGACAAACGCCTATCAAGGAACGAGATTTTCTTGAGAGAGAGATACAATTTATATGTTATATATATGTATGTATTATATGGCTATGTAATGTATATTACTTGTATATCACATATTATGAACTATATTTCATATACTTATTCAATATTAGCGTATATTAAGTTACTTCTGTTTATACATTTATGTAGTTATTCACACAACATTTAATATATTAAATAATTACATAGCATAGATAATCAGATAGATGTGACTCCCTGAAATAAAAATACACTTGACTTAAAAGAGAATTTCCTGTATTGACCCCCGTGAACACCTCCAGTAGAGCGAGCAGCCTGAACTGACACATCGAGCGAGTATGCGCCCCAGCCCTGAACGTGTGCGTTTTCTTAGGCTCTTAGAATCACACACACATCGCCTTAGCAGTGAGTCACCCCATTGCTTTCTTTAAAGTTCCACAGAGATTTTCCACCGGGAAGGAGGTTGGGGAGCAAAGAGTATCAGCAAATGGGCACAAAGAGGCTTTATCAATTCAGGGAGAAATTGCTAATCCAATCTAAGGGTTTAGAGTATTTTAATGTCCATTTATGATGTTAATGCAGGTCAATTGGCATTCATTCTCCCGACTTTTCTTCTTTTCATTACTCCTGAGTTCAGGTGGGGGAGGTGTGCTCCGCGTTTGCCATTCAGGTTAGGACCTTGGGATCAGCAAGACCCCCTTCCCCTCTCCTTCCCTGGAAGGCCGCATTGTCTTTCTAATAGAAAAGCCAACCTGGAAACAAAAGTGAAGGTTTCTCCACCTGGAGTTCCTTGTTATCAGCCCGGATTCCTAATTCTGAATGGTATCTTAAGCTCTAAACCAAAGCTTCTGCTTAAGGTTCCCAGGCAATGACGCCACCTCTTTCTCCCTAGAGACTCAGAACAAAAAGCCAACCTGAGCAAGCCTTCTGCATTTCCATGCTTACGGTAGCGTATATAACAGGGTTGAAAATTTAAGGGAAAAAAATATGTGTAGAAGGCTGGTCACCCCCCAGAAAAGTCACTGCCGACATCTTACTGCATTTCTGTTGACTCCTATCTTCCACGTCTTTCTAGAAATACAGTTTTATGTCCTACTTGCTGACCAATAAACCAACAAAAGGAAAACTTACTTCAATGTCAGCAGAATATTTAGAAGTAGTATTTAACAGAGGAAAGGAAAAGGACATCCCCGGCTGCCCAGCCAGCCAGCCAGCGTTTGGCGACAATCTCCTTGCATGTCCTTCCTGGGAATCCTGTTGGTGTACCGCTCTTGCCCATAGTCCTCTTGTAAAGTGTTAGGCAAAATGAGGTCATGCTATATGTAGAATTTTGTTGCTTGACTTTTCTCACGTAAGAATACCAGAAGCTTCTAAGTGGTGGGTGGTCCAGAAACACAAGGACTAAGTTACCATCACGGTCTGGGGCTGCCGTTTTCTGCCACCTTCCTTCCATCTGGGCTTTGGAGAAGCGGTCGTTAAAACTCCTGGCCAACCTTGCCAACCCTCCGGGCACTAGCACCTGATTCCCTGCAGTGGAAGGGCTGAGGAAGGCAATCCTTTTAACATCCCAGAAGGAAAAACAAGACTGTTTGCTGAGCTCCGACTCCAAAACCCCACTAGACATTTGGGGGGGAGGGGTGCTTCAGAACCCTCTAGCAGGAGTAGGGCAGGGAGCAGGGAGAGAGAGAAAGAGAGAGAGAAAGAAGGCTGGGAGAGGGGATGAGAGAGCTAGAGAGAGACTCAAACAACCCAAGTTTGCTCAGTCACATAAGCTTTATTTCAAAACGGTTCCAGAGGCCGGGGTGAGGAAGTTGCGAGCCCCCAGCCCGCTGGCCTCCCCTAATGCTTGAGGGTGCTGTGGGCGTGTGCGGGTGTTCCTGGCCTGCCCTGAAATCTGACCCCTGCGAGGCCACAGGCCTGGTCTGATGTGGATGGGCCTCTGGGCTGGCTTCTCCTGCGCCTGCATCCGGGGAGGGACACACAGAACACTTGTCAACTGCAGGGTCCAGGAGATGCTGTGTCTGCCGTTCAGGGCGAGGCGCCCTTCCCTGTGTGGGGAGCCGGGGGCTGGAAGGAGGCGGAGGGCTCAGAGCACAGGCACAGCCCCTCCGACTTGGCTGCTGGTTGCAGACCGACTGAGCGACCCGGGTGCTGCCTGACGCTGCTGACAGCTTGCAGGACAAGTCACCGCACGCCTGCTCTGTGACAGCTGTGTGGTCACTGCCACTGTCCTTTCCGAGCAGCGTCTAGGACCCTGTGTGGACGCACGTAGGCATATGGGCACGTTTAATGCACAGGCATACAACTCACGGGCCATTATTAACTTAAATTCGGGGCCACGGTTTTCCTTCTAATATCAGGAGCACCATCAGTATTGACGGATCGCGCACGTCTCTAAGATGTGTGACGGAAAAGCAAAAGCATCAACACAGTGGCTTTTGCATCTTTAACATGCAACAGTTTACACTGATGCCAATTTTACGAAGTTAAGATATATTAAAATTTTTTTTCTAGTAGCATTCAATTTTTTAATGCACAAAACATCATAAAAAGCATTATGATATCCAAAATACCATACACTAGTTTAATAAAGATCTACTTTTAAAGGAGACACATGACAAAGGTTCATTATTGTTTTTATTTTCATTTCGCTAATTTAAAGATAGTTTCTTTGACTTCTGTGTGGGGAAGACATTTAAAAATATTAAGCTGTTATTTTTAAATAAATCAATGTTTCTTTTCCAACTTTGTTATTCTATCTTCTATTAACTTATTTTTAAATCCCCCAGGAGGTTTTCAGTTTGAAGGGGAAATGTAATTTCCACGCTAACCGATCAAGACGTGCTGCTACTTTCTTATTTTTTAACCATATCTTGTATTTATTTCTTTAAGAACATGACCCCACTGCATCTGTGTGTTTCTGTGATAGAACCTGGGTGTGGGATGCAGTGTGTGTGTTGTTGTGTGTGGGATGAAGTGTGTGTGTGTGATGCCCCGTGTGTGTGTGATGCCATGTGTATTGTGCCCTGTTGTGTGTGTGTGAAACCCTGCGTGTGTGATGCAGTGTGTGTGTGATGCCATGTGTGTGAGATGCCGTGTGTGTGTGTGAAACCCTGAATGTGTGATGCAGTATGTGTGTGTGTATGTGTGTGTGATGCTGTGTGTGTGTGATGCCGTGTGTGTATGGGATGCCGTGTGTGTGTGTGACGCCGTGTGTGTGTGATGCCGTGTGCATGTGTGTGTGTGTGATGCTGTGTATGTGTGTGTGATGCTGTGTGTGTGTGAGATGCTGTGTGCACGTGTGTGTGTGAGATGCCGTGTGTGTGTGATCCTGTGATGTGTGATGCCGTGTGCGTGTGCAAGATGCCGTGTGTGTGCAGGGATCTAGAAAGAAAGCTCCCTGCCTGTCGTTCTCCACAGAATGGAGTCAAAACTTCAGGCAGCAATTTAAATCCTTTCAAGATGTTCCGAATAAAGCAAGTTTTCAGGGTTCGCTGCTACTGCTTCCCAAAAGTAGCTTCCGCCGCAGCCAGGCAGGGCAGGGGGAGCCCTCAGATGCAGCCCCTCTTCAGTCTCCCTGTGCCCCGCTCCTCGACCGCATCAGCTGGTCACAGCAGTGCTGGCTAATGACGACAAGCACGCGTGGGCGCTGTCAGTGCACACACACGTGGAGGAAGTGTTTCACGTGGGGGCCGACGGCAGACCATATGACAAGCTGCTCAGAGATCAAATACGATACATACGGGGCCTTGATCACTGAATTTAACAAGACAGAGAGCATCTGTGACTTCAAGAAGGGCAATTTCCTTCGAGTCATGTAGGCAAGAGCCTGCTTTCAGTGACCAGAGACGGACCGAATGAGGGACACTGGATGCAAAGGGTGTAGACAGTATCCCAGGGATCTGCAGGTAAAGAGGGAAGATAGGAACACAGCGGTAGCTGGAACAGATGTGGGATCAGAAACGACTTTCTGTTTTTAGGAAGAGGGAAATCACGGCCTGTTTGCAGAGGGAGGGGTTGTCATGGGGGGTGAAGAACCTGACGAGTTGGTCAAAATATAATAATGGTCACAAGCAGACAAAGGAATATGGGATCGAATTCCCACTGGGTTTGTCTAAAACAGGAGCGTGGGGAGGCCATTTAATAGATGGAGGAAAGGCAAGTGTGTGGTTTCTTAGTTGTGCGCTGGTAGAAAACAGAAGCTCTCCTGGGATGCAGGAGGCAAAGCCCTCAGCTGGGAATGGGGGGTCGGGGTGAGTATTGCAGATTTGACAGGAAGGGGGAGGGAGCCACCCATCTAGGAGCACAAACAAGGAATCAGGAGCAGACACGGCTTGTTGGACGCCATGGAGACCCCAGTGAAGAGAATGGTCGTGAATCTAGAGATAGATCTGTCCGTGAGGGTAAGGAGGTCCCCTCATCCGTGGCCAGCCTCCTGGGTACACAACAAGTAGGCAGAGAATTCGATTCTACCAGGGTTTTCATGAGCAAGGTCGGGCTTGTGTAGACAGCTTGCGTAGACAGCTTGCATAGAAGGCTTGCCTAGAAGGCTCATGGAAAGTAAACGAGAGCAGGAAGGAAGTGAGGGATGGGGCAGAGGGGTTGGGTCAACTGCTCCTTTGTTCCTTTGGTCCTGGGGACCTGAGCTCCTCCCAAAGGCCCCACCTCCTATTATCATCTTTAAGGGTAAGGATTTCAACCATCAGATTTGGGGGTGGGGATAATCTAGTTCCCATATTTTCTGCTCGAGAAATTGAAGAACGATCAGAAGAGACCCTCCACGCCCCCACCCCACAGCCGCCAAGCCTTGGTCAGCACACATCCTGACCTTCCTTCATGATGGAAGGGACTGTGCCTGCTCTCCGTACAACCAGCACTTCTTTGAGGCATGTGTCACCTGCTTTTTACGTTTCTTTTTAACACAACGACGCTCTACAGCAATTTGTCCCTCTGTCTCTCTTCTACCACCACTTTCTCTCTGTTTTTGCCCAACCCCATCAACGTAGAAACATGCCAGACTCTTCCCCATTGGGGAAAAAAACAATGTTCTGCATGTCACCTTTTTATCCAATCATCACTCTTCCATTTCTCTATTTCCCTTCATAGCAAAGCTTTCCCAAAGGTGTTTGTACTCGCTGTCCCCAGCCTCCCACCCCATTCTGTCTTGCTTGTTAACCTTTCACCCCCCCGCCACTGCCCCCAATGAAACCGCACGCCGATCACAGAGACACCTGCTGCTGATGTCACCGCAGCTGTCAGGGGTTGGCAGCAGCGTCCGGCCAGACCCGTGGTCATCCGCTGCCTTGAAGCACAGTCTTCACTTGTTCCGAGGGTCACGCTCTTCTGGGTTGTCTCTTTCCTCACTGGTCACTCTTTAGTGGTCCTTCCTCCCCTCCCTAATTCCTAAATGTTGGGGTACCCCAAAGCTTAGTTTTCTGTTCGCTTCCCTTTTCCATGTGTGGTCCCTCCATGGGCCATGTGACAGGGAGCGAGGCTTTAAACACACCGGCATTGAACCTCCGCCTCTTCTCTGAGTTCCAGATTTGTTCTCCACCGCTTACGTGGCGTCCCCACCTGAAACTCCAGTCAGAATTGTCACACCCCGCTCCTCCTGAGTCTTTCTTTTGCATCTATACATGTTGTGCATTGAATCATGCCCCCCATCCATGTGTTACTATACGCACCACCCCCCCCCAGTTCCTCAGAATGTGACCTATTGGAAACATGGCCATTGCAGGCATCATCAGGGAAGGTGAGGCAGGGCCACACTGGAGTCGGGGGGACTGGTGTCCTTACAAGAAGAGGGTGATCTGGACACGGGGACACACAGGGACAACAGCAGGTGAAGATGGAGGCAAGGGTAGGGGTGACGCCTCAGAAGCCAGAGAGACCCCCAGAAGCCAGGAGGGGCTGGGAACAGAATCTCCCTCAAGGCTTTCAGAAGGACCAGCCCCGAGGACCCCTCGATGTGAGACTCCTGGCCTCCAGAGCTGTGGTGACGCGTGCCTGTGGGCCCTCAGCGTGTGGAGGTGTGAGGCAGCAGCCTTAGCAGACGCGGTCACGTGGTGCCGCCATACTCTGGTTGCTCGAGGCCCGAAGCCCACTCACCCTCGACTCCTCCCCTCACACGCCCACATTCAATAGCCACTGGGAACGGGACCAGGTCTTGCCCCCTCCACTGCTCCACTGTGGACCGAGTCCTGCCCTCCTGGAAGGGGCACTGGCCTCTTACCCACTCCACCTGTTCCGGGCTTGCCCTTCTAGCATATTCTTTACATGGCGCCCAAACCGTCCAAAGGAAACTTCCCGGATTGCATCATTGCCCTTCTCAAAGAGGTCATCACTTCCCAGAGCCCTTCAGAATGAAGACCAAAATCTTCACAAGGGCTGAGAGGGGTCTCAGACTTCCTCCTTCCACCCCCACCCCCACCAGGTATGCTGTTCCAGAGGCATCGGCTTAGCCCTGCTCTGCCTTGAACTTCCCCAAAGCTCATGCTCACACACAGCAGGGCTTCGGTCCTTGCTCGTCCTTCCCTCTGCCTCCTTCCCCTTACCAGCTCTCCCTCGTGTGTCTGCACCATCACAAGCTGTCTGTCTCCCTTCCTTCAAGAATTTGCTCGGCGAACCTTATGGAGTGACACGCGCAGAGGACAAGGATCTGTCCCTGTTGAGAACAGAGCTCAGCACAGAGTAGTGCTCTCTGAATTGTGGGTGAGTGAACGTGTGAGTAATTAGGGACCCCTCCAAACCATTTCCCTCCTCTCGCTTCAGGGTTTGGATGCTGAGTAGTAATGCTCTCCACCCAGGGCCTACCAGAGAAACACACCGGCCTTGAGCCCCTGTTGGCACGATTTCTGGGGGTCTCAGAGGAGAAGTCAAAGAGTGAATAGTCTTGAAATCAACCTTTCCCCATGATTGCTTCCAGAACACCGGCACAGCCCCCTGGAGAACTGATGTTCGAAGCAGAGAGCCGCCGACCTCTGAGTGAGTGGCTGCAACATGCATTTCAACTAGAAGATACTTTCTGCGCTAGAAAGGCAGCTTGTAAGAAGATGACTACTATAGATCATTCACCATTCCAGAACATTCTTCATGCTAAAAGTCAAGCAGAATTTTCAAAGCAATTTCCTTAATTATTTTCTCATGTTTGTGCGAGCCCAAATTGTAAAATTTGGAATTCTGCAATGATTCCAGCCATATTTCTATTTGACTATGTTTCAAAAAGAACGAATAGCCACGAGATGAACATTTTGGATGCTGACCGTTCTAGAATAATTGTTAAAGGCAATTATATCACAATCCTTCTTAGCAAAACTTTTTCTATGAAATGATTTTTTTCAGACGGACTTGGTTTTCCTGGGTTTTTTTAGATGCGTGCAACATTTGATAACGCTCAAATAGATTATACCATACTGATGTCTATTTTGTTTTTCCTTGAAGCGTAGTGGGTTTGTTTGCACTAAAAATAAACCATGATTTTGGATATTGTGGTCATTTGAATGCTGTGTATTAATGAAAACAGCCTTTGTCTTGCCATTCCCGGGAAAAGGAGGAAAGCAAGGGAGTTTGGTGAGGAAGACAGAAGGGATTTCTGTCGCTGGGGCTTCATGAGCCCCCGTAGCGGTGAGAAGGTGACAATTTCTGTCCATCTGACTTCTCTCCGGGAGCCAGCTCATTACTGCCCGCTTGGAGCAGCTGCTGGCCCCCTCGGGCATCAAGGGGACACGGCAGAGGTTCCTGAGTGTTAGAGGTGACCCACGGGCTCAGCAACACAGAGTCTAATTGAAAATTCGTTACCTCCTGGACAGGCCTGCGTCATTATTGCTTCTTAACTAAGCAGAGAGGGCGAAGCCCCCAAATTTGTTATTTTATGGCCAGAGCGGCTCGCTGGGCCCCCGCTTCACAGCGTTTTATTAATTTGTGTCCTTTACCAAAAATAAATGATTTTGGAGCCAAGCTCGTTATTTACACATAAAATAGCATAAGGAATCGAGCTGACATGTCAGCAAGGCAGAAGAAAAAGGCTACAAAGTTGGTCCATATTTAATGTCTTTATTTTTATGACATCAGCATGTCACTAAAAGTCATTCATAATAAAGGTTAACTTGTCTCCACTGATACCTTTAAAACAACTGGGGTAGAAGCTGGAGCTAATGAAGGTCTTAAATACTCACTCATGTTAACCTCTGGCCAGGAATGCTGCATATAAGGCTCTGATTAAATCCAATAAGTCCCGTGAATGACAGTTGTTAAAATACGTACACTAAATTGCTAAAATTAGTGCTTATTAAAGTCTGCAGGCCACTATCTTATCCTTTGACTTTTGGCAAGACAGTTGATAATATCCTAAGTCTATGGAAATATTTCCCTGGCTCTCTTTACAATGCCAAATAGTAAATTTGATTTATAGCATGTGAGTTCCCATGTATGAAGTATCAAGAGGCCCAAGGTGTATGCCTGTAAGTTCTAGAATCCAGAGCGCGTTCCGTCCCCATAGATACACAGAACTCATGAAACGGATTCTTGCTGAATTTCCCTCAGCTTTAACCAAGGTCGTTTCTTACATTTATTCCAGAGGGAAGAATTTATTTTATTTCCTGGAAAAGAAACATAAACCAGGCCACTTTTTGCTGAGTATATTTGGTGAAAACTGAAACAAAGCTTGAGCTACCTGACATGAGCCAAGGCAACGCCAGAGTCAAGGGCTTCCAAGAACACATGTGGAGTATGACGGAAAATGTACACTGATATTACATTGTTTCCATAATTTTCACAAAACGGCAAGGTTTCTGCCTATGAAAATCCAGAGATGTCACTAATCTCTCCAGAGATACAGTAATAAATGTATAAATCAGATGAGACAAAGAGGAAAAGTGGGAGCTTGAAGGGGAAAGAGCCGGAGATGGACTTTCTCTTGCACGGTAAATGGACAGCATGTCTTCCAGAGGGGACCTGAAGGCTTCCATCCATTATTTAACTGGAATGTGTTTGGGTGGGATAATGTTTAATTTAATGTTCTGTGTGATCAGAAGATGAATCAGAACTCTATTGGTGTAAAATCTCTTGCCAAAAGTTCACTTGTAAAGTGAACTAAGAGAAGCTTACCTTCTGAACATCACCGCATCTTTCTCCAAAGACCGAAGACTGTTCAGATTCTCAGCCTTCTTGTACGGAAGCTCAGACGTTATTATTATTCAGGACTGGCTATTTCTCTGTGGAAAGGCTAGGAGATTCAGCAATGCCATCAAAATATTGCTCCTACCTTTCTTTTTCCTCTTTTTTTTTTTTTTTTCCTGATGAGATGACTTTATTGTTGGGTTTAACCATGGAAAGAATACATGTTCTTTTTTTTTAATTGTCAAAGGGAAAAGTTTAAATAGTACAGTAAAAACCATCCAAAATTTTTCTCACCTGGATAACCAATGGTGATGATTTTGCGGACAACTGAATATCTTCCATAATTTTTCCAGTAAATAATTGGTCGTGCCTGGTCTCAATTTCCCAAGTGCGAATTACATTTTTATGTTTTCTGGAGTTTACCCGTGTTTGTTTTTGTTTGTGTGACTGTTACCTTTAATCATTTGCTATATGGTCTTGTGTTTTGCATTCTGTTTCTTGCCCCATTTAATTTGAGGGGATTATCTTATTTATGCTACTAACAAACCAATAGTGAGCAGAGGAGCATTTATCCTTTCCATAAAAGAAAATAATATTAGGATATCTACATTCTTGCCTACTTCACATCTGAGGCTTGGCAATGAAGTTTTCAAATCTTTTCCTCAGTCTATTATAGTTAAGTGACTTTTGCAGAATTACACCTTATGTGGGATTTGCTCCTACTTGGAGCTATTCCACATCTCACGGATGAGACAAAAATCATAATAATTCTCAAAATTAGCCTTGAAAATTCCCTAGGAAGTTGTATTCCTGGAAGCTGATCAAGACTTTCAGTAAGTTGACCAAATTCAGGCTTTCCTTCAAAATGTTGAACACAGCAGTTATTTTTGGGGTTAATATCAGATAGTGGCTTGCTTTCAGAGACCCCACGGTACCAAGTAGCTCTCTTCAATGCTGGACCCACAGCACAGAAGATGCTCGTGGTCTGGGAATCACATGACCTCAGAAATGCCTCCCTTCTGACCCCTCCTGGGCACACAACCTGAGATCTCTGACAGGCAAAATTAATGCCACTAAGTTAAGGTACCCAATCCATTGGCGGGGGCGGGGGTGGGTGGGTGGTGCTCAAGCACATATAGCTGCATTCGGTCAATGCACCCCTGTTGCGATATTCATATTACCATGGGTTTCTTCATGAAGGATGACACTGACATATTAAAACAACCACAATCCCTAATTATTTGGACTGAACTTCATGTATTAATGATTTCAACCTCATTGTCAGATCTTTATATCACAGTTTCCGATTTGTGGATTATTTATTCCTATTATGCTTTTATACAGACATCCAGGAAAGGAAAGTAGAGAGAACAAACACCACCTCATATTGCAGATTTGGGAATTTGTTTTCATCGACTTCACTTGCAAATAACAACTTGGGTGCTTTTAATTTTCAGTGAATGCTGTAATAATATTGCCTGTCTCTCGAGTTCATTTCTTTCGTTACAAAAACTCTATGTCTTAAGATGTTGTCGTCAAATAATCTTTTATTTCAGAGACGCTTTTTTTAAAATATTCTTGAACATATGATACGTTAGATAAAGTATTTATTTCCTGATGTTAATCTTCCAAAATATACCGTTAATGCATTCTGCATATCATGTTTATTCTCCTCTACTTCTTTCCCAGGTTGTTTGTCTTCAGAAGGAGACAATGCTTCATCGGCCCCCACCTGGGTCCCAAATCACCGTGGGTCAATGTTTGTCCCTCCCCTCCTGCCTGGCCACCTGCCACCATTTGCACTAACCCTCTGCAAGGGGGACAGAGCGCTGAGTGATGGGGTTCACGTTATCCGTTCAGTAACTCAGGCCTTCTGGAAGGTGCAGGAGGCGCTGACCACAATGGGGCCCTCCTATTTCAGGCCGCAATCCCTGAACTACAAAAATGTAACCTAATCTTTTATGTGTGTTCTCTTTGGCTGGTGTCGATCTCTTCCATTCAGGCTTAGAAGCCATTGGACAAACCCCAGCCCTATATCTTAAGGGCTCCTTGTCTAGCGGACAACATCAGTTTTAGTTCTGAAAAAAGGTCCTCAGAAAATATCTCATGTTTTCCCCTGTCCAGCCCCTCACCGTCACTGTTCCCAGGCTCCCCTCTCTCTCTGCTTCAGTCAACCAGGGGTCATCCTCTCTTTTTAAATTTTCACTAAGTCTAGTTGGCATATGTGATGTCTTACTAGTTTCACCCTGGCTTGTACTTGACTTTCCAACTCTGGTACCTCTGCCTCTGAAGGTGCTGTTGGACATGGTGGAGAAAGGACCCCCAAGCAGGGGCTGTCCAGCCTCCTCGCTGGCCCCCTGGGCCCCTGGCTTCCCCTCCCACCAACCAAAGTGAGCATCACAGCCCTTCCTCCACTGATTTCCTATTCCACAACAGCACCCTCTTAGGAAGCAAAATTGTGTAGAAATTTCTCATGCCTTCTTTGTTTTATTGCTTTTGGTGAATACTCCTCAAAATGCATGCTATGATACAAGTGTGATCCCTGGCTTTGAATCAGGAATCTTTTTTGCCATTTTTACATTGGATTTCTTGGTTTGCTTTGTGTGTTTTTGGTTTAGTCTGTTTGGGTGAGAAGCATATTAAAAATCCGTGCTGAAACTACCAATGTTCCTCGAATTCTCTCATTTCTTCCTAACAGTCTGTTCATGCTCTCGGGATCCAGAGGATTTATTTGTTCTGAAGCCACTCAGCCCATGTGAAATTTTATACGTCCTTGTTAGGCCAAACTCTAGGAGTGCGAGCCCCTGTTCTTCTGCTCTGACTTCACTGTCCCCCATGAGAGCCCCACCGGACGCCCACCTGCACCTTTCTCCAGCCTGGAATCAGGCACCTACCCCTCTGCCCCCCCAGACTCCAAATGCCCAGTACTCCTGAGAACTCTCTCGTGCTCAGCTCCGGGTGGTTGTTGGGTTCGTGCACCCTAGCAACCGCTGAGGTGGGGAAGAGTTGCACCTTCTGGCTGACAAGTTCGATATTTTTTAAAGTTTATTTATTTATTTTGAGAGAGAAAGAGAGAGAGAGACAGAGCGAGCATGAGCAAAGTGGAACAGAGAGAGAGGGAGAGAGAGAGAATCCCAAGCAGGCTCCTCACTGTCAGTGCTGAGCCCGGCACGGGGCTCGATTCTACGAACCGTGTGATCAGAACCTGAGCCGAAATCAAGAGGTGGACGCTCAACTGACTGAGCCCCCCAGGTGCCCTAGACAACCACAATCTTAATCGGTGGATGTCTGAGTTCCCTCACCTCCCATGAGGAGAAGTAATCAGATACAGAATAGTCATCTCTACTTGTACAAACTCCTTTTAAATATTGTATCTTTGATCAATGCTAAAGGTTCTCTTCAATAGGCCAGAGCTGGACACTGAGGGGACAGGCAGTTGGAACACCTGTCCGTAGGCTCCGTCCGCATGGATCTAGCTCTTCTGTGTAGGCACAGTTATCTGGAACCTTGAACATAAGGTCCTCAGCTGGAATTCCAGAACAGCTGGAAAAGTGCCCTTTAATATCCTCACACTAGGGTTTTGCCAAGATTGCCCCTGATGGCTTATCACCTTTATTCCAGACAGGGTGTTCTTGCCTCCTGGAAGGGCATCCTTGCAAGGGGCACAATGCCACAGCAAGGCACCTTGTGTCCTATCGGGAGACAGATGAGAGAACATGGACTTTAAACATGAGAGTCTGTCCACGATGCAGGAGACCACGGCTGCTGGATGGGCCCAGTGTTGCGGAAGTTGTTTACCCGAGCCCAGCATCTATGTCCACTGGCATAGATTTACACTCCATCGCTCAGGACAGCTGGATGGGACACCGCTAGCCTACCCCTCCCCACCCGGGGTCGGAAGTTGTCTGGAGGAGGAGGTGATGAGTGAAGGGGACAGTGGGAACACCTGCTGGAGGGAGGGTGGGAGGCGGGCAAGAGTAGGCACGTGGATGGCCAGAGGGAAGCTTGCCCTGTGTCACTGACAAGATGTGTTGATTCTGGGATATGATCCAGCATACATTCACCCTTGAGCACTTTCACTTCCATTTAAACACTCTTGTGTCCATTTAACAGATCGTCTCCCTGTTTCCAGTATATTCCTTCCCCTCCCGTCCCCATCTCATAGCCAGTCACTCTAGTGGAGAAGCCTTTCCCAAAACTAACAACACCCAGGTTCCATGAAGCTCATTACACTTGGCCTGGGTGCTTCCAACATGAAGCATTTGCCTCATAAAACCCACTATGTGCTGCAAAATGCCCCCCAATTTAGAATCCTTTATGGATCTAAGCTTGGAACAAAATAATCATTGATATAACTCAAGAGCCAATTAGGATTTGGAGCCGAGCTCCCAAAGATCCTAGGGGTTAGGCGTTTCAAGGTTTGATCAGAGAAACCAATCAATTCAAAGGTTTGGAAGTGTTCCAGGGCCCGGCCAGAGAAGCCCTGCTGGGTGGGAAGCCCGGCCCGCTGTTCTGAGGTATCCGACCTTGGACCTCGTAAATTCCCGGGGCCCCACTTCCTGCCGCGACCCCTCCTGGCAGCCAGGTCGTCCCACTAATGCCTTTTCCATGTGGGCCAGGCGGAAACCGCCTTTGGGGGTGGGGGGGGGCTGCATATCTGGGTCATCACGAAGTGTCTCACGCAGACTTGCCTTCCTAAAAATGCTCTCAGTGCAGTGGGGCCTGGCAGACACAGGTGTTTCTGTGTGTGTGTGTGTGTGTGTGTGTGTGTGTGTGTGTGGTACCACACTGAGAAATTTCCAGTGCCTCAGACATGCATTGCCGTGATCTGCACCCTTGGCTTCTTTCCAGGACAGGGCTTAAGAACTCAAGCCAAGCAGTGGCCAGAAGAAGGGGGGAAGAAATGGCAGCTCTGTTCCTTACATCAGAACACGAGAACTATAATTTTTAACAGACAGTATTGTGTTTGTAGGTTAGTGACTTACACCCATTTTGCAAAATCATCTGTGCTTCGTGCTGAAAGCCGGCCTCAGAGCATCAGCAGGGCTGGCCAGGCTTCTGGGTCAGATTTGGTCACTGGGGTCCTGGTGTGAGGCTGCCTGGGCCTCTCTGCCCAACGGTAGGGAAGTTGTGTTGTTGCAGGGGGTCCCAGGCAGCCCGAGAGCACAGTACTTCCTCGTAGGCCGTCACTAGGGCACTTAGGTATCTGGGGATGGTTTCCGAAAAGACCCACATTTGGTGATTTCTCCGTCACCCAACTACTGTTGTGATTAGGGATGTTTGCTTGGATGTATCGCAAGTATGCTGGAGATGTGCCTTTGGGGAAAGAATTTTCCAGATCATGTCAGAATGAAACTGGAGGGAAGTTTTGGGTGACGGCACCATGCTGGACCACAAGCCAACAGGGGCTTGATAATTAACATGCCAGGTACCCCTCCTGAGCACATTACCACGTAACGAGGTTGTTAAAAATATTCATATAAATGCAGATAATCCCCCCGCTCTTGGCCAGCTGTATCAGTGAGACCTTTCCCCAGAACCCCAGGCTCAGACACAGCTGGGCTGGAGTTCAGACTTCACATGTTCTAATATGTGAGACCAGCTGTCTGGCTCCGGTTCATCAGGCCAAACTGTCCTCGCAGCTGCTAGCAGATGGCAGGCGATGCCACAGCCATCTGGGGTCACGGCGATTCGCCCTCGGAGGCTGAGACACCACGTGATGCTGAGGTCCCCGGACACCCCGGCCAGACTTCCTTCTGCCACATGCTCATTGGCCACAGCCTGAGTCCCTAGTGGACTTCATTTCATCTCTCGTTCCCTCTCCCTGAAGCAAGACACGGACACATGGACTGTCCTGTGCAAATCAGTTTTCAGAAGCAGTGTCAAAGAACATTGCCTGGAGCCACACGGCAGCCTGTATGTAGCCCGGCCGATGCAGCGAGCAAGGTTCACGCCACCCAGAAAGGGCCACTGCACGTCACCGCTGTGTTGGGGGCCGGTTCGCAGCCGAGGGGGAAAGTGCCGCTTACACGTCAACCTGGGAGAAGGGAACCGCACTCAGGACGGAGTGAGCTGCTGCCCCTGGAGTCAGTCCTTGCATCTGTTCAGTTAACCATCTTGTCACATGGTTGGAGTAGAAAAGATGAGAATAGGTGATACCTGATTTAGTGGGGGTATTTAGACTCAAACTGCTCCGTCCCATGCAGCAGCCACTAGCCACTTGTGAGTGTTTAAATTTAAACGTAAATAACTAAAAACGGAGTTCCTATGTGGCCCCGATGCGCTCACTCGGCTAACGGTTACGTGTTCAACAGCTACGTGGGACCGCACGTGCAGAGAGTGCTTCTGGTTTCCCGGGCACTGTATTGGGAAACGCTCGCCGAACAAATAGCAAGCACTTCAAGTTGCCCAGTGCAACTCGTTGGGAAAAAATGGATAAATATACAGGATGGACTTTAGCAAGAATGTATTCAATGGACTGGACGGATGCTAAAGGAAAATTCACTTTATTTCAGACCTCAGAATGTGAAGGCCCCAGTGAGCTCTGGCCAGAGGAGGAAAGGAGCTTGTTTCTGAGACAGCAATTCTGTAGAATCCGAGAAAAATGGGAATGTTCTCTGGGGAGAGCTTACTAGTAGGACAAAGAGGGGGAGCTTAAAACAAGAGGGCAAACATTCATCGTGTGCCGCTCTGTGTTGGTCCTTGTGTTGGGTGCTGCGGATTTAGCTGGAGCATGAAGTGCACATGGACCACAGCGAGGCCCAGGATGGTTGCTCTGTCTTTCAAAGGATCTTGTCTCTTCATTCCCAGAACAACTTCGTGAACAAGGTAGGTAGCAATGCCCCTGCTTCATGAAGGAGGAAACCAGTGCCCAGCTGGCCCATTCGTGGTAACAGGACCAGAAGGGGAACTTGAAGGATGATCTCTTCATGTCCTGATGCAGACCCGGAAAGCTCCTGCAGATGTGAACCTGGTCTGCTCATGCGTGGTGTCCCAGAGCCTAGGGTGTAGCTAGTGCTCAACTATGAACTGTGAACTTTGAACTATGTTGTTCAAAGAATATGGGAGTGAATTAAATCCTAAACTGTTTAAATCACAAAACAAAGCCAGATAGAAGCTTCAAGGGGACTGACACGGTAGTGAATGCCACAGCTCATGGTAAATATGACCTTCTGATCCCCTACAGAAATTAACAACTCCAGAGGAATGATGTCTGATGCTCTTACTGCCATCCTCCTAACACAGAGTCTAACAACAGGTAATTGTGCATCTTGAACCAACTCCCTGAGCATCCAGCTAGACCTACGCCCCACTGGCTGCCCTGGGCGTATTCCAGGTAGAGGTTCTGTTCTCGGCTACGTGCTCAGTGCAGCTGTCAGCCCAGACCACATCCTGCACTTCCGGAAGCTGGGCAGCTCCATCCCGGGACTTCCTGCTGCCCCCATTCTGCTCTGCTCCTGATAATCACCAGATCCCATATCCTGACAAACGTCCTCCTTCGATCCTCCTACATGATCAGTGAAAGGATCCAGGAGTATGTGGCGTTTGTCCCACGATAGGATCCTGTGGAAAGGTCACTGGGTTTAAAGCCACAGGAGCCGAGTGAGAGTCAGAAGAAGCCCCGATGAACTTTGGGCTTCGAGCCCGTCACCAAGCTCTGGATTATCACTTCCTCCTCTGTAAGTCAACAATGCTATTTTCCTCAAAGTATTGATTCAAAAAACCAATGAGATAATCATGAAAAAGTGCCCAAGAGATAAGAATGAGTGACGATAATTGATACACATATTTACTCGTTGACTATTACTTATTCGTATGCTTGTATTCCCCTCCCCCAAACAAGCTGGTAACTGCTAAAATGTGGGGCTATTTTACTACTTATTTTCCCAATACTTCAACACAGTGCCTAAGACACAGCTGGTATGAAACATGCTATATATTTGCATTTGTGTATTTGTGTTATATAATAACAGCCAACGTTCATTTATCATTACACTGCCTGTCATTGTGTCTGAGATGCTAATCACAGGCCATCATCCCACACTCCCCTTGCATAACATCTGCTTTGCCCACAATTCCAGCTGCCCCAAAGGTCATTTTTTTAAATAAGCAATATCTGTGTTTCACCCTGATCACAACTGACTAGGCTGGTGGCGAAAGCAAGACCCTGAGACCTGACCATGCCCCATAGTCACACATAAAAAGAAAAACAGGCAGACCAGCTCTCAGGAACTTGATGTAAAGAAAAGAACAAAGCTATCTGTTATCGGTTGGGTGTTGCAGCCAAAGGCCGCATGAAGTTGAGGCTGGAGAGAAATGGCTTCCATATGCTTGCCTAAGTTATGGAAAAGAAACCATGAGTGAGGAAGTAAAGGGAACGAAAGAGCAGATGTGCAAGAAGAATCTGAGATGCCGTTAAGTCATCACCCCTCCCACGATTCAGGTTTCAGTTCTAAATCCCAAGAAGCTCCGGCGCTGTGGTTACATCTTTGGGTACCCGTGCCATTGTTTTGATATTCTTGGGATATCTTGAGTGATTCTTTGTAACTTGGATCCATGGGGCCCTAACCAGAGCAGGTGAGGAGGTAGCAGGTGGCACAAGGCACAGCTGCCTGTCTTGGTTCCAGTTCACTGCTTTGGTCACTGAGTTAAACACATGAAAGATAAAAGAGAAGGTACTAGCAAGTGGATGCCCCACAATTTGTAAAGACTTTGGTCCAGAACCTCTATGGAAAACATTCTTCTCTTGATCTGGTCTGGACTATATGTGAGCCCACATGTATTATTTTTCTCCCTCTAGCTCAAGACAAAGACTAGAAATTAGCTAGGGTTGGTTAACATAGAGATGCAAATATATATATAGGCTAAGATTAAAGTTTCTGTCTCTCCCATGTAGCTGTCCAATGAGGATATTCCTGGGTGGAGTGGGTCTTTTCCTTGAGGGGATTCCAGGACCCAAACTTCTTCCATGTTAATGATGTCATTGTCACCTGCACCTAGCTGGAGAAAAAGTCCAGAGGATGCTCTGGAAGCCTTGAGGTTTCCTCTCTCTTCTGCTACGTCCTGTTGGGGGACACCGGCCACATGGACCAGCTGTAAGGAAGACTGGAAAAGTAGTTCCTAGCTGCATGTCCATGATGGAAAGGGATCGTGAATGTTGGGTACCAGCCATCTGTGTCATAGCCCTGCTTTCAGCCTTCTCTCTCCTAAGCCCAGCCCTGGACCCCTCCTCTGCTTTTCTAAGGAAATGAGCCTCTTCCAAACAAGAGAAACCCCCAAAAGCAAGAACAAAGAGGACATAGTTCACAAGAGAGAAGAGCAATCTGCGACGGGGACTTATAGTGCGAGAGGGACGTGAAACATCTTTCTCACTATGAATTCCATTGTTGGCACCATGAACTCACTGTGTCCCCAGGACTGAAATACATCTCACAGAGCCCCCTTTTACAGAAAAGTGTGGGAAAAGTGAGGTCTTCAACTCCTCATCCATATTTGAGGACACCATGAACATTTGTTACTTACAAAAAGTTTCCATGCCATTGGCAGTCATCAAGAAATAGGTATGATCATCACCATTTCATAGAAAACTAAACTACATTTCAGGGAAATGAATGGAGTGGCTAGATTTCACATCCCTGGTGAAGAGGGGATTTCAACCTGGGTCTTCTTACTCAGTCGAGTGCTTTCCACTAACCTGTTCTGATAATAGTTTAGTAAACACCGTGCTTGAGCCTCAGGTCCTTCGTGTGTTCCAGAAACCTGCACAGGCTGGCAGGTCTGGGGCAGTGGAACCCTGGAGTGAAGGTGTCCCAGGTGGCAGAACGTTGAACAGCTAGTCTCCACAGCCCCTTCGTGCCTGATGCCTGCTGGCTGCAGGGCCCTTCACTGCTGGCTGTGGGAACAGTTGAGAGGCTCCTGGTCAACAGCACCTGGAGAGGTTTTGTCATCAGATACTAATCACAGACCCTGTCTCCGAGATTCTGTTCATTGTTTCAGCCTGGTGGAGGCATTATCATCAATTATTCGGAATAAACCACACATCCAATTCACAGAGGATTTGGTGGGAACTTGTGTCCAGCCACCGGTTCCGTGGGCTTCATAGGAGAACTCTTTTCATTATTCTCTGCCTTTAAAAACTTGCAACTTATTTGGAACGATAGGCCGATGAACATCTACTGGAGAAGAAAGAAGGAAGGCATCCCTTCATTTCACAGACGTGATCTGCATCCCTCCTATGATCTCACAGTTAGGGTGTTGCTAGAAACAGTGAAAAATCCCATGTGGTCCCGCCCTCAGTGACCGAACATCTCTATTGTCCCTGCCTCTGTCTTACAGAGGTGATCACAATTGCTAGATAGTTTCAGTTGGGAAGTGGCTGAGATTCCAGAGCATGAGGATTCCTGGCCTGCAGCCAACTTACTCAGAGCCAGGTAAGCACCAAACCAAGAGCACATCTGGTTGGCTCCGAAACAGTGTCCTTGTGATTTAGATGATGGAGGTGTGCTGGTTGCTGCTGGCCTGCCTGCCTCTGTCACAGGTGTTCCCTCCCACTCCATCCTGACCTTTTCACTCCTTACTGGCTTGTTTTTGAACATGTTCTGCCCTGGCTTTTTTGATTCCATGCACTCCTGGTTCCCACACTGCCTCTGGCTGACGTTTCATCTCCTCCTCCTTCTTCTCCTCCTCCTTCCTTCTCCTTCTCCTCCTTCTTGTACCCTCTGCCAAAATATTTTATTATGGAGTAGATTCTAGGACTTCATCTTCATTCTTCTTTCTCCAGGGTGGTGGCCATCTACTTGATGACTCCAATCACCATCCATGAGCTTAGGGCCACCCACCCAATCTCTTCTCAGCCTTTGTCTCTTATATCAGACTCTGGGACCATTGAGGTCCACACTGACATCTTGAAGACACTTTAAATCCTATAGATTCCAAACAGAATGTTGTCTTCCCCGTCATGAACCTTGTTCCTCTTTCTGTGCTTTGATCTCAAGAAAGAGACGCAGCACCAGTAGCCGTGTTCTTAGCTGATCATGGGAGAATCGTGGCACCAGTCGGGATGTGCAGAGTAGGGACGATGAGACATTCCCTTCACAGACAGGAATCTGGCCTTGAAACGCTTCTGCCCAATTCCAGATTCTCATGAGGAACCATAGCCCAACCACTTCTTCTTTTATCTCTTCTATGTTGGGAGTAAAGGTGGTTTTAAAAATGATGAAAACCATTAGGCTACATGATCTTCACTCTCCTACCCTATTTTGAAAATACAAATGTGAGAAAAATTGTAATGATAAAACAAGAAACTATAAGCTCAACCTAATCACTTACACACAAAAAGATTCTGTTATTGCCTCCCCTTTGCCTTTGCATATTCTGCAAACGAAGGACATTATTTTTTGTTGCTTTCAAAAAGTAGAAGATGTTGGGGCGCCTGGCTGGCTCTGTTGGTTGAGCGTCTGAGAATTCTCAGAATTCTCTCTCTCTCTCTCTCTCTCTCTCTCTCTCTCTCCCTGCCTTGCCCCATCTCCCCTGCTCTGCTCCCTATCCCCTACTCACTCTCTCTAAAATAAAATTAAAAAAATAAAAAGTCTAAAAAAATAGAAGCTGTAGAAATTGAGTCAATATCTAGCTTGCTGATTCAGAAAAAAGAAGAAGAGGAAAAAGGAGAAGGAGAAGAAGATGATGACCATTAACCACAGGAGTCCCTTTCAGATAGTTTTCTTTAATGAGGTGATCAGCCACCGAAAAGTGCCAGATGGAGTAGGAGGGGAGGTCTAGGTGAAGAAGACTCTTCCCACCAGGCTGAAAACACCTGATCTGGTAGCATTTGCATCGTAGCTGAAGGTGGTTCTCCTCAAGTGCACACAGCCCGTGTGTGAGGGCTCACTGCTGGGTCCTGTCCTGATGGAACTTTGAATGCAGAGTGTGCTGCTCAGAAAGCATATACCATCCCAGCCCATTCCATTCCATTCCATTTCATTCCATTCCATTCCATCCCATTCCATTCCATTTCTTCCAAAGCCCCATTGTAACTCGCTTGATTTTTTTTGTTCCAGTGCGTTGAAAATAAGGTATCACATGAGTAGTTTTCAGGAAATGATCGGACCAAATAGGGCATTAAACAAAATGCATTATTGAAGGTTAGTCTACTGCTTAACATATATCCTCTCTCAAATGTGCATTCACGTAGAAAGCTACAGGGGAAGAAAACACAAGCCGTAAAAAGCTGTCCAGATGCATTCTGCTTTTTAAAACTGGGAGATGTGCAGAGAAAGTTCAGCTTTTAATATTTCAGAATAGAGGACAGCCTCTCCAGTATGATTTTCTTTCCTGGCTGTTTATTTGTGCATCATATGCTTTAGATGGGTAATTCTGTCTTCTTAAATATGTATATTTTTCTTCAAGGCAAAACATTAATCGAGGTTAGGACCTAATTCTAGTAGATTCTGTGTGTGTGTGTGTGTGTGTGTTTTAATTGCAGTTTATCCACAGCCCCACCATCACCAAAAATGCCTTCACATTTACAAGATGGAATTTTCCTGACTTGCTACTTCCCTTTTGATTTACGGGGACAATGAGGCCTGAGTTGTTTCCAGTAGTCATTAAAATTTAACAGAACTTCAAATAAAAAAGGTGTTCTGCACCTTCTGATATTTATTTATTTATTTATTTATTTATTCTCCATTTGCTTAAAAAGCTGACAAAATTTCCTAGATCTGGTTACAATATTCTCTCCAGTATTTTTATCCCCCTTTCATGCTTGGTACAGAGCTAATTAGTTTATTCTGCCCCTCCACACGAATCTTTTACCAAACCCCAGTGGCACCCTGGCTTTCGCATGCTCTCTCACCAAGGGTGCGGGAAAGCAGGTGCCTAGGTGATGGATTGGGGTTCCCAGAAAGGTCTTGTGACATGATAATCCTTTATGGGAAGGGGGATTAAAATGTGACACTTCTACAATCTTCCCTCTTTGCAGTGAAAATTTCATTTTTCATCAGTTGGCCAAATAATTCCATGTGCAGTCATCCTTAAATTAATCTTGAATTAATGTTTAAAGCTTCTGCCTCCTGTTGTATAATTTGCCATAAGAAAACACAGGGCGGTCAGTCTTCCATTAGACACGGGTGAGTGGGGTCAGCAGACACCCCTTCCAGACTCACAGGAGGCCCCCCCCCCCACCGTCAGTGGCAGTGATTGCCCTGCATGTCGGTGGCAGTCATTGTCCTGCGTGTCGGTGGCAGTGACTGCCCTGCAGATCGCAGGGCTTGGCAGTGGCTGCGGGCTGAAATCTTAACCGGGTGCCTGGGAGCCAGGAGCAGGCTGTGTGCAAGTGGAGCCGGTTTATGACCCAACGTGCAGTACTGAAGCCACAAACCGTCCGTCTACCCTCAAACTGATCTGTCGCCCATTTAACAAGCTGAGCGTAATACAGCCCATTTTATGCAGAAAGAGGGAGAAGCATTTCCTGCGGGGCTGGTGACCTCATACTTTGAGCGCAGCCTCTATGAAATCAAAAGGAAATGCACACGTGTCCATTTCCTGTGACTCCGGGGCTCTGCGGGCAGGGGACAGGCTTCCTGCTTCATGTCCACTTCTTCTTCACGTCCAGCCAAAGTCCTGACATTTCTTCTTCCATCCTCTGCCTCACGGTGAAAGTTCGGGACAGGTCCCAAGTTTACTCACGTGGCAACAGAAGAGGGTGTAAGAGTGATCGCTGGGGACACCGGGCTCCAGCGCTCTGCAACCTTCGAGCTTGGCAGAGCACAGTTTCGTCCTGCGCTGGGCGGTTCAAGGGCTTCAGTCTCCGGAGGGGTCAGTTTGCCTACACCAGAGAAGAGCTACTCAGAACCCAGGGGCGTCTCCTGATCCCAGAGCCTGACACAGGAGGCGCTGGGCGGAATGAGCAGCTGGCCCCGGACAAGACCATCAGTTAAACAAACTCAGTGAGCTCAGCTGGTGACAGCAGTGGGGGCTTCCGCTGCTTTCGGTGGAAGGGTTTATAAAAGCAGTTTTCACAAAGCCCCTTGGATAAGTGAACAGTGTTCACCAAGATCAGCCATGCACCCTGCGTGATGCCGGGTCCTCCCTGCCTGTGTGATGCTGGGTCCTCCCCACCTGTGTGACGCTGGGTCCTCCCTGCCTGCGTAAGCAGCCCCTTAGGTCTGTGCAAGAAAGGCTACTGTTCAGGGCGCCTGGGTGGCTCAGTCGGTTAAGTGTCCAACTTTGGCTCAGATCATGATCTCACAGTTCGTGGGTTCGAGCCCCATGTCAGGCTCTGTGCTGACAGCTCAGAGCCTGAAGCCTGCTCAGATTCTGCATCTCCCTCTCTCTCTGCCCCTCCCCTGTTCCCACTCTGTCTCTCTGTCTCTCAAAAGTAAATAAATGTTAAAAAAAGAAAAAGAAAAAGAAAAAGAAAAAGAAAAAGACTCTGGTTCTGCCCACAGCAAGGAGATTTAAGCTCCTAGTGGCAGGGGCTGGAGGTAGGGACAGACCTGCTCTGCAGGTCTGAAGGAGAGAGAAGTCTTCCGGCAAAACAAGCAGGTGGGGGATGAGGAGGGACAGAGGGGACAATTTGTTTATCCAGGCGCTGGGCTGGAGGAGACTTCTGCCTGTGTTTATACTGTCAGACACCGCAATGGTGGTGCTAGACTAGAGGATTATTCATCTAGTCCTGGCGTATTGGTCTCCGAGTCCAATCTGAGTTCTCAAGACATCGTCCAAGTGGCAGAGCCTTGCCTACACACTTTACGACTTACACACTTTACAACTGTCCCAAGAAAACAAGACCCTAACACAGCAGCGGAAGGCAGTCACCCCCCCACCCCCGCCCGCCACGGGACGTCTGCATCAGGGGTCTGTGGGTGGCTGGTTTGCTCCGGTAAGTCAGAGAAGGAGGCTGTCCGGAGGCTGAGCCCTGCCATGGCCTCCACGCTTGGCACGTTTTCTCATTGACTCCTCAAAATCCACCAGCGAGAGCCCACAACCTTGCCATGTTGCAGGAGAGGAACGGAGGGGCCACTGCGTATGTACGGTAGAGAAGGGGCCCTGTCTCTTATTGACACTGCACCCAAGGTTCTCAGCTTTGTTTGTTTTGCCTAAAAAATGCAAAATGTAAATATCCAGTGTTAGACCTCACTTTCCTACTTCATTAGTATGGAGGTCAGAAAACGCACCATTGTCAAAATCAGGGAAAGCTAAACATTGATAGAAAAGATTATAGCATCTCTGTCATTTTTAAATTAAAAAAAAAGAAGTAATGGATTTTGTTTATATTTTTAATGGAAGAGGTGAGGAGGTAGGCTGGTGTTTTAGAGAGGTCTCAGAATGCTTTACTCAAGCGTATCCCTTTATTCATTTATTTTTTTAAAGTGTATTTATTTATTTTGAAAGAGAGAGAGAATGCACAAGCAGGGGAGGGGCAGAGAGAGATGGAGACAGAATCTCAAGCCGGCTCCATGCTGTCAGTGTGGAGCCCGATGCGGGGCTGGAACTCACCAACTGTGTGATCATGACCTGAGCTGAAACCAAGAATCGGACGCTTAACCGACGGAGCCACCCCGGCATCCCTTTGAAACACACGTGTGCAATACTCCATGAACAGAGGAAACAAACCGTCTAAGGAAAAGTAATCCAGTCAGCTGAAATGTCTGCAAAGCCAAAGCATCCATCCATGCTCGTCCCCTGCGAGGGGAGAGTTCCCTGGACCCACGTCTTAGTTTACGCTCCCGTGGCTTCAAGTTCGGGGAGCTGGCTGTGCTCCTGGGGGCGCACAGCGATGAAGAGGCCAGCAGGCTCCTCCGGGGGCTGCAAAGCTAACCTGAGGCCGTGGGCCCAGCTAATAAAAACCAGGCCCACAAGGCCAGACACCAGGCATACAAAATCCAGCCTCAGTTATTTTATTTATTTCTTTAGTTTTCGTTCTCCAGATGAACGCTCCTTCCAGCTCTGATGCAGAATCAACGAAGACATTGTAAAAATTAAAAAGGGTGGTTGAAGTCTCGAGGCCGCTGGATCTGAGAGCTCAGAGTGTGAGAATGTGAACCTGGCAGACAATTAGGATCATATTTATTACTCGCAATTTATTATTCACAACGTTCGAAAAGAGGAAGGATGAGAAGCCCGTGCTTATGACATCTGCTTTTCTATCCACAGAAGAAAGGGGGTCTCCATCTCGTCCGAAACTGGCTATTAGTGTGTATGTATTTTCCCCATGGTTGTGTTTTTTGTTTTTTAATGGGAAAAAATATCCTTGGCTTTCAAGCAAAAAGAGGCAATAAAAGACAAGAAGTAGAGGGGGAGGGAAGGAAAAGGACAGGTAACCAAAGGAAGAGTGAAAGCCACCCATGGTGCTTCATGCCCGTCTTTCCCAGTCTCCAAAGGTGGGGAGCCCACAGTGACCCCACTGGAGGCCCACTCCCCCCCGCCCCACATCCTCCACCCATAGTCTGCAACTGTGAAAGGAGCAAGTCTTTGACATGAGAAACTCGCGAGTTCCAATCCAGGCTCCCTGTTTGCGAGCCCTGTGATCTCAGGCAAGCATTCCCTCTGGACAGGAAGGAAAGGCCCACGGCTTCCAGGATGGGTGTCGGGACTAGCAGGACCGTTAACACGCACAGGACCTTGACCACGCACAGAACAGGTCCCTCGCGTACAGCGGCTCTCAGACTTCTTTCCCGTGTTAGAGAATCTGGTGAGCAAATATCAAGATGGGACACTCTCATTTACTGCCTACCTCAGTTGGTTTGTCAAGATCACAGCAGATCTAACTAGCAATTCCCATACATTCTCTACCAGTACGTGTACTTTCTTTCTTGTCCAAAGTTTCTGGAACTTGTCAAAGTCCTGGAAAAAAGTGGCTTTTGCAAGGAACCATTGTGGCATCAGAGGGACGGCCCTGGACGGTAAGAAGATGCAAGATCTGGCTCTGGTCGCAGTGCTGCCACCCTGAAAAAGTCACTTAACCGTCCGGAAGTGAGCAAGCTCAGGGGTACACACAGGACAGCGTAGTGTGTTCCCACTCAGGGTGAGGTGATGGGCGACGCCGCTGTTGTCAAAGCCTCTGAACCCCTGCAGTTCCTGGAACGTGCAGGGTCTCGTCCATTAATACCATGTGACATGAAACACGGGCTCATCGTTCACTAATTCAGTAAATATTTGATTACACAGTTGTCATGGACTGAGTATTTGTGCCTCTCCCCAACTTCTCATATGGAGGCCCTACTGAAACCTTGACTCTCAATGTAGTGAGATCTTTGTGAGCTTGTGGTTTAGACAAGGTCATGAGAGTGCGGCTCTTGTAATGCGGGGTAGTGAGCTATAAGAAGAGACACCAGACAGCTCTCCCCCCTCCCTCTCCCTCCCTCCCTCCCTCTCCCTCCCTCCTCCCTCTCCATCCCTTCCTCCTTCTCCATCCCTCCCTCCATCTCCAACCCCCTCCCTCTCCATCCCCCCTCCCTCTCCCTCCCTCTCCATCCCTCCCTCTCCATCCCTCCCTCTCCCTCCCTCTCCATCCCTCCCTCTCCCTCCCTCCTTCTCTCTCTCTCTCCTTCTCTCCCTCTCTCCCTCTCTCTCTCTCTCTCTCTCTCTCTCTCTCTCCTCCCCCATGTGAACACACAGCAAGAAGGTAGCCATCTACAAACTAGTGAGAGAGTCCTCACAGGAACTGAATCTGCCAGCACGTTGATCCTGGACTTCCAGCCTCCAGGGCTGTGAGAAACAAGGTCTGTTGTTTAATGGCCCAGTCGCCATGGTGTTTTGTTACGGCAGCCAGAGGAGACCAGGACAACCATGTACCCGGCACTGAGTCAGACCCTGAGGAGCATCCCGTCAGATACAGTTGTATTCATCTCAAAGAGGTAAGAATCTGGCCAGAAAGTATGTTCCCAAGACTACAAGGAATACGTTTTACAAAACCGCCAGATTCAGAACACCATAACTCAGAGGCAGGAGAGAGATTTTCCTGATTAACCTGACCCCAGAAGGTGTTAAGAGAAAGATGACATTCTGGCAAAATCTAGAAGGAGGGATACTTTGGCTTTCAACAGAGATGGATGGAGTGGATGGGTGGAGGAGGTAGAGGGAGAAAAAGGGGTCACGTCTGAAAGTGATATTTAAAGATGACTACAAAATGTGAGAGATTTTTGGAAAAAATTACAGATTGTAAAAAAACACATCAAAATTGGCTTTAATTTTGACCATACAACTTTGCACTCCCTTAATTAATTAATTAATTTTTAATTGCCCTACTGTATATACCAAGAGAAACATGTTATATTAAAGAAATATATATCACAGAAATAAATGTAACCAGTTTTCGTGCACCAAGGGAAACTACATTTACAGGTGCTTGAATAAAATTAATAATCAAGCAAACCATACACATTGGATGGCGATTAGTCACAGACTCGCCCATAGGCATGACTCAAAGCCTTGACTAAACCCTGTAGGAAAGTCACTTCTCTTCCCCATTCACCACCGTCTGAATAGGCAAGAGACTAATTGTATCCAGGACCACTCCTTCTGATTTCATCCAAAATATTGATCTGAAGCTGGCCGGTGACTGGTTTTGTACAATGATGAGAGCACGGGGATGCAAAAAGCAAAATGGAGTTTCGATTCTTAAACAAATCTCTGGGATTCAGTGTCCTTGGGGATTTCAAAGAGAAAGGAGATGAAATAGATTTCCATTTGCAAAGGATACTTCTTTTAAGTTTATTTATTTATTTTGAGAGAGAGGGAGGGATAGAGGGGGGAGGGGGGAGAGAGAGAGAGAGAGAGAGAGAGAGAGAGAGAGGGAGAGAGAATCCCAAGCAGGCTCTGCAATGACAGTGCTCAGAAACCATGAGATCATGACCTGAGCTGAAACCAAGAGTCAGCCCTTTAACGAACTGAGCCACCCAGGTGCCCCTGCAAAGGATACTTCTAAAAACATGCAGGGGTGAGGTGGGGAGGAAGGAGTTCCCACAGATACCCCACCCATACTGGGCGGTTCCTGACAGCCACATGCTGAAGCCTCCAAAAAGCTGTAGTGAAGAGATCTGTCACTCTCTTACCAAGTTTCTTTGGTCATCGGACCATTATTTGTATTAATACCCATGAAGACCTTAAGGAAGATAACTTGAAAAACCACTGGATCAGAATCATCTTGAAGGTTATTTTGAACTTAACAGTCTGTGTCTCTAGTTCCCAATTTAGAATCCTTAAAGTACCCGGGCCAGTTTACATAAATCAGTTCAATCGTGTGTTAAGTTTCTCTCTCAGGACAAAACCAGGTTCTCTAAGTCATAGCCTAAAGGAAGAGCAGCCAACCCCACTGGCCAGGGCACCTGGGACGTGCATCGCAGAGCCCGCCCTCGGTCACCAAAGGCTTTGCTGCTCCAATACCCTATGGATTGTCTCCATGAGGGAGGCAGACAGACTGTGGGCTCTGTGCTACCTTCAACGCTTTTGAAGAGAAGGCTGCAACTTGGATGTTATATAAAACCTGTCCACTTAGAGAATGTTGACGCATCATTAATTGGAATAACCCTCTGAGGTGGTATTTGCTGTGGCCCAGGAGTCATTTGCTGCCTTGGGCTGGTGGCCCTGTCTGGTATCTCCAGCCATCTGGGCCTCAGCACAGGAGTCCCGCCCACTCGCCTGTGGAGTCTGCTTAGCTCCCCAAGCTAAGCTGTCCCCAAAATACCGCCGCCCTGCGTTCACCCGGCGTTTTATGGTTCATAACTCAGTTTCTCGATCATTTGTGGAGATTCTTTAAAAAAAATGGGAGAGTCCGAATTTCTTGGAAAGGGACTCGGGACCTACATATGTAGTGAGCCCCCCAGAGATTTCCCCGTGTACCAAAATGCAGAACCCCCACTCAAAACAGCCTTTTACGTCCACCCCAAAGTGGGGAGTTTTAAGCTCCAAGATAAACTTTGCCAATCATTAATTCCAATAGTTTTTGCTTCATTCCTGGAGAGAAAAAGGCCTAAGGAATGGACTTTACTGGGAGACAGTGGGGGAATCTCACCTAAGACCGACCAACATGGCAGACGGTACTTTGTTGATCGTTCCTGTGGCTCCATTAGGTGCTCAAAGAAGACCGATCATTTCCTTTGGCATAAAACTGCCGGGCAGGGCAGACACAGCACAACTGATGTATGGGAACCAGCCTGGCTTCCCAGCCACATTTCAGCGGAAGGGGCATTCACCCTACACCATCTTCCTCCAGCGTGCAAACGTTTAAAGTCACTGAAAGGGACAGGGAACGTCACAGAGTAAGAAGGCTTCCTGTTTCAGGATGGGCCCCAGCTCACCTCGCCCTCACCTCCAGTCAAAGCACCATCTGGGAGCCCAAACTTGGCGTGTGGGAGAAACCAGACATAACCAGGAATAAGAATCTTCTCTCAGGAGACCAGCTTTGTATTTGCCCGTTCCTCTCTTAGGCATCAGCTCCAGTTTAAAGGGAAGGTGGTGCGTGAGTTTCCGCAGGTCTAGAAGGTCCTGTTTCATTTTCAGGAGACCTGAGGCACACATGCTACCTTATTCCAAGTGGCCGGAGAGCTTGGGTCAGCCCCAGAATGGCAGCACTCAGTGACTGAATCCAGAAGTACCGATGTCGGGCTGGTACGGAGGATCAGGCCTGTATTCGGGGGTGTCCACCACGGGGCCTCCCCGTCACCTTATACAACACACATTTTCTTTTCAAAGGGAGGAAACGGAGGTTGGGGGCTAAGTGACCTGTCCCATGTCACCTGTCTAGCGGTGGGTGAATCAGCCAGAGCTCGGGATGCCCTCACCTCCACAGGGCACAGTGAGGCCCACAGGGAGGTTCACTAAAAATTAGGAAGATTCCCAGTGACTTCTTCTTTTTTGTTTCTCTTTAGATAAGGAACACAGTACAAATGATAAAATGAAAATCACATCATTTCTGGGAGTGCGATGCTCTGCGATTCTAATAGAACTCCTCCAGAAGAGGAAGAAATAAAAGGTGAAAGAACATTTTAAATAAACCCGAGTGGACATCGTTCTTCATTGAGCGATTGATTGATTAGGAACTGGGCAATCCTCAAATGCGACACAGACTTCAGCCTCTTTGTCAATCACAAAACCCTGGGCCCCACTCTGTGTCACAGCCAAAAATGACCTCAGCCGCTTGAAAAGTCCCATCCCCCCAGCAATCAATCCAGAAGCCCCCAGGTGAAAATGGATTGCAAATTGAAAATATCCAGCAAAAATGGCAGGCGTTTCTGGCCAGATAAGAAAGCTCTAGGCTCACAGGTGACATTTACAAAAGTGCTTGTTCAGAGCTTGGGCCATTTGCATGCGATTTTGTGTGTGTGTGTGTGTGTGTGTGTGTGTGAGGATTGCTGAAGTCCCTTTTCTAAATATTTGAGGGTAAATCACTGCAGTTATTATCCGTATTCAACACTGAAATGGCCCGAACCATTGGCAGAACAGAAAGTTTCCTCTTCTGCACAGAATTAACACAGGCGTGCGGGCAGCCCGAGCGCCCGGGTGCAGTCCGCAGCCTCTGCATTTGCTGTGTCAGTGCAAGGATGGGATCACAACAACGCCAGCCCTCCGCTCCCAGCTCCTGGCCTGGCTGTCTGCCGTCACCACTCGGCCCTGCTCTCAGGTGGGGTTCCTTTACCCGGATGACACTTCCCAGCCCCGATATCTCACCTTCTTGCACGGAGACTGTTTGAAAACCCATTCTTAATTGGTTTACTTTAAAACGCGCTCTTTACAGCTATTTGGACCAAAGGAATGTGATCCTTGGCTTGTTTAAACAGTATTCGACTCATGTGAAACACATTACTCACATCAAGCAGGGGGATTAAAGGCGAAACCTTTACAGTCAGGAGAGAAAAAAAGCACGCGTTGACCTGGATTTTTTTTTTTTTTTTTGGTCTCCATAAATTGAACATAGCTCAAGGCACCGCCAACGCTGGTGGGCACCAAGCACAGGGGCCGGGGGGCTGAGGCCGGCCCTCGGAGGCTGTCAGATCAGAGCAACACCCGGCTCTGTCCCTCCCTCCATGGAAAGATCCAGGACTTTGCATCCTATTCCTTACACCTGGACACTTCTTAGACCTTCTCCGAGGAAGAGTTCACATTTCGAGACTAAATCTGCCATTGATACCTGTTTCTTTTAACTTGCTCTATTGTGTGTATCAATATAAACCTCTTTATTATGCGTACAAAGAGATGTCATTGTTTGTGTCATTTCTTTGCGTGACAGCAGTTGCGAACTGAAAGAGTCATTAAACATCACGTACTCCAAACGTGTCAGTTTCCAGAATTCTGGGACTCCGGTCCCCTGCCCCCTTGCCTGGGCAGCAGAACCTTCAGTGTATATTAGAATCTTTCAGGGACGGAAGGGTTCTGCCTCAGTTTCCACCTCTGGGTCCCACTGTAGAGACTCTCACTCTCTAGGCTGAGATGCATCCAGGAACCAGCATTTTAACAGGCTCAGCTTCTGACTCAGACGGTCTCTCAACACACTGTAGCCTGAACATAGGTTACCTACCTTTCAATTCATGATAGCTATTTTTTTCCAAAATAATTTCTTGTTCTTATAATTAACCCAAGAACAATATGAATGGCCAAGCATTTCCTTTTTCAAAAATTAATTTTCACTCTGGTAAAATAGTGATAGATTGTAAGCTTGCCGTTTTAGCCATTTTTTAAATGCTTTTATTTATTTTTGAGAAGCGCAAGCAGGGGAGGGGCAGACAGAGAGGGAGACAGAGGATCCAACGCGGGCTCTTCACTGACAGCAGTGAGCCCAGATGTGGGGCCCGAACTCACAAACTGCAAGATCATGACCCGAGCCGAAGTAGGACGCTCAACCGACTGAGCCTCCTAGCCGCCCTGATTTTAGCCATTAAAGAAAGTTTTTTAACGTTTATTTATTTTGGGGATGCAGAGAGAGAGACAGAGCATGAGTGGGGGAGGAGCAGAGAGAGAGGAAGACAGAATCCGAAGCAGGCTTCTGGCTCTGAGCTGTCAGCGCAGAGCCTGACCTGGGGCTCAAACTCACACACCGCGAAATCATGACCTGAGCCGAAGTTGGACATTTAACCAACTGAGCCACCCAGGTGCCCCAAAACCATTTTTCAGTGTCATGCTCCTGTTGTCTGACCACCACCACGACTATCCATCTCCAGGACTTTCCATCATCACAAACAGAAACTGCTCTCTTTGAGGAGCATCTTGGGGGCTCAGTCAGTTAAGCGTCCGACTCTTGATTTCAGCTCAAGTCATCATCTCCCTGTTTGCGAGTTCCAGCCCCGCACTGGGCTCTGCACTGACAGTGCAAAGTCTGCTGGGGATTCTCTCTCTCTCTGCCCCGCTCCTCCTCAAAATAAATAAATAAACTAAACAGAGAAGTTTAGAAACTGCATCATTGAACAATATCTCCCCATCCCTGCTCCGTCTGGCCCCTGTGAACTCTCATCTACTGTCTGTCGCTATGAATTTGTTTTCCTTGGAAATTGCAGACAAGTGGAATCAGACAAGATTTGTCCTTTCGTGTCTGGATTATTTCACTTAGTGTCATGTGATTCTTACGTTGCAGTATATGCAGTGTATATCAGAATTTCGTTCCTTTTCGTAGCTGAATGATACTCCATTGTGTGGACATGCCACGTCCTGTTTATACACTCATGTGCTGATGGACGCTTGGCTTGTTTCTCTCTATCTTTTGGCTCTTGGGAATAGTGAGGCTACGAACATTTGTGTACAGGTATCTAATGAGTCTCTGTTTTCAATCTTTTATGTATATGCCTAGAAGCAAAATTTGGGGTCATCCGATAATTCCGCGTTCCACTCTTTGAGAAACTGCCAAACTGCTTTCCCCTGAGCAGTCCCTTCTGTAGATCTGATAGCGCACCCGTCAGGCTGTGGTCCTGGCACGTCACACATTTATTTAACAGGCAGACATGTGATCGTGACTCTTACATTTTGCGTATTAATATCCAAACTCATTCTATGAAGACTTGAGCTGACTTTCAAGAATATATAAAATAAAGTAGAAAATATGAATACATACACAAGGTCGATGACATAAACAGAAAAAAATATATATATATATTCAGGCCATAGGAGCCTACACAATGGGATTCTAAGTTTCCTGGAAACCAATTGAAAAGTAACATCATCGGGGCATCTGGGAGCTCTGTCAGTTAAGTGTCAGACTCTTGATTTTGGCTCAGGTCATGATCTCAAAGTTCTCCTGTTCGAGCCCTGCGTCGACACTGCGCTGACAGTGCAGAGCCCGCTTAGGGTTCTCTTTCCCTGTCTTTTTGTTCCTCTCTGCTGGCACACTCTTTCTCTGTCTCTCTGTCTCCCTCTCTCTCTCTCTCAAAATAAATAAATAAACTAAAAAAAAAAGTACATACCCCCCCCAGGAACCGCACCACCACCGACTCCACGGGGTGCCTCTCTGCCTGTGTCCTCTCTGCAAAGGATGTGTGGTCTCTGGTCACTACAGTGAAGAGCCAGACATCTAAAGAAAAACTATTTTTTCGTAAGTGAAGAGCATTTTAAATTTTTATTTGTCCAATCGCTCTTCCGACTCAAGTGAAGACTCGGGACAGAGGGCTCTGGGCCACTCATCTAAGCCTTTGTGCGTGGGCCCAGTGGCAGAACAGCCCCAGGAAGAAACCTTGTCAGGCTGTCTGCTGGCCATGAGACTTCACTCCATGGAGGTGAGGCAGAAGCAGACAAGGCAATTAGGGGGTAACAAGGGAGACTCAAAATCACTCACTTATATATGTGATAGAGTTTGGGAGGCCCAGGGTAGATAAATCACTCATGTCGCAAAACATGTCTACAGCAGGTTTTCAAGCAGAAACAGAGATGGAGTTATTAAAGGCATCACAGCCCAGAATTTGCCTTTAACTCACCTATATATTTTTTTGTTTTATTTTAAAGAGAGAGAGAGAGAGCATGCAAGAATGGGAGAGAAGGGCAGAAAGAAGGAGGGAATCCCAAGCAGGCTCCACACTCAGGGCAGAGCCCAACCTGAGGCTCGATCCCACGATCCCTGGATCATGACCTGAGCCAAAACCAAGAGCTGGATGCTTAACCGACTGACCCACCCAGCACCCAGTCTGTAACTCCCTTATAACCGTGGATCTGGCTGGGGCGTCAGGGAGTGTGGGTGCGCACACAAAGACGGGTCAGGGACGTGAGAAGGGACATACAGACACACGAGACACAGGTGGACTGTCAGCCTGATGAGGGCAGAGACCACATCTCAGGCTCTCAAATCCCAGCTTGGAATGTGCCCGCTAAGTGTTTGTAGAGCTGAACTGAATCATGGGTGTGGACATTAAGCCTTCAATGCAATAAGGGTGTGAAGATCCTATAAAGTCAAGGGCAAAACCCAATGGAAAAAGGGCGTTCTGAGAATTCCCTGGAGCACCCAATAGTCATGGTCATGGCGACGACTCGGAAAAATCCCATAGCTCCCCTATGCCTCACTGGGGCTGCTAGGGGCAGGATGTGCACCCAGAGCAGTGTGACTGCAAATTTCTGTTTCCAACCCTTTAGTTAGTGGTTCATTTTTTTTCCCTATGCAAGAATGACTCTACAATAAAACATTGCCATTTTTCAGACAGTTACTAGGACTGAAACTTGAATTTCTGCCAGCAGAGTGGGGTGACCAGGAAAAACAGGTAAGAGTAAAACAAATAGACTGTCAAAACAAAGCAAAGAGTACAGCAGCAGCTATGTGAAGTCAGGGCAGGAGCCCTCATGAAGGAGACGGCGCAAGGGGGACAGTGCGCGCGTCATAACGTGTCAGTCAATGGTCAATGTCCAGGCAATCGTCTGGTCAGGCATTGGCTGCTGAGAGATTCTACTGGAATCTTTTGGAAAGATACAGCCCTAAAAGCCTCTCTGTTAATTCCTGAGATTTTGCTGGGTAGGACTTACTTTCATACACAATCAGTGATGTTAAGTCCTTCTCTTTCAAATAATGTTTATCCTTTGCAAATAATTAATACCAAGAGTATTAATTTTCAGCTTCTCAGAGACAGGCTCTTCTTAAAAGTAAAACTAGACAGGATCTCGGGAAACAACCCGGTCCGTCACACTGTGCTATTGTGTGACGTGCATGTGCCCTTTCCATCAGTGCCCGGTAGGAGGGGACAGGGGCAACTCGGCTGGGCTGGACATCCCGGCCGCGGTCACCTCCTCCCCATAACTCTGCAGCAACTAGACGCTCACAGAAGGGAGTCGATCCAGGGCGGCTACGACCAGTGTGAACGTGCACCTGTGTCTCTGAGAAGGAGGAGAAGGGTGACCTGGCCGGCCCGTTCTCCTGTACCAAGCAATTTCTCAGAAAGGAGCTTCAGGAGACAGGAGGTGATGATGAGTCTGCAGAGAGTCCCCCAGAGCCTGGGCTGGAGTGTCTGTGGCCACCTCACAAAGCCCTGGTGACCTGGGGCGGGAACCACGGGAAGGACACCCGCGGTGGCTCTGTCTGCCCGCCTCACCGGCTCACACAGCCCCCGCATGCCCTTCACTTCCAGAAAAGTGCAAAATGCAGAGAAGGCAAGTTATATGTGAGTGTCCTTGTTCGAAGTGCATGCAGGGAAAGGGCCACTGACACTGGGGCTGGGAGGCCCTGGAAAGGTGAGGACCACAGAGCCCTGTCCGGGGAGCGGCCCAAGACACAGACGCCCCCCATGCACCTGCTTGGCGGAAGGCACGTGGCAGAATCAGTGACGGTCTTAGCCCGCAGAGCTCTGGACCTCTGGGCCTCACCCTCGGAGAGACCCTGGCTTTAGAAACATTCCATTTCCTGGGCTTCTCCGTCAATCCAAAAGACAGACTTGTCCAGTTGGCACACCACTAGCACATTGTTTGTACCATTAAGCCTGGGCCTTGAGTCATGTGGGGCGGCACCACGCAGGGCAGGACTGACCCCAGTGAAGTCCTGTCATTCCTGCCGCCCCACAGTCTTCATGGTGGCTGGATGGGTGTCATGGGGTGGGGGCTGGGGGTCCTAGGCAAAGAGGAGGGAGCCGCAGAGTGCAGGATGAAGCCCGATCGAGGAGGGCCTTTCTCCCATCCTCTGCTCCTTCTCCTCCGAGAAGAGCCACGTGATGAGGGACAGGCATGCATGTCCTTCAAGGAGGAACCCAGGAAAGGTCAAGGGGCAGCTCTTTAATAATCTCCCTTATTATTTTGGGATGGGGGTGTGGGTTTTCACCAAATCCTCAAACATGGCACTGTAGTCTCACTGCAGTTGTTGAAAACTTCTCTCCTACCCCCCTAGTGCATATGGCAGGAGCAAAGTCCTTCAAGAACAAAGTGAAACAAAGAAAAGAAATCTGGAACATTAATTTGCATGAGTGGAAATGCACATGGAATTCTCTTTACTCCTTATCTTGGACCAACAGACCGGCCCACTATAGTCTTTTATTCACTCTGGGGCCTATATGTGTGTGTGTGTGTGTGTGTGTGTGTGTGTGTGTGTGTGTATTTATACACATTATTTTTTTTACGTGAAAAGACACCCCCCCCAGAATCTTTCTAAATGCAGAGTGGGCTTCTGGCATTTGCACACGCATTCTGTTTTCTGTGGGTGGGGGGGTCATCGGTCTCTCCCCTGTGCACATTGGATCCGGGCGATATGCTCAATCCCCAATAGCTGCTTCCATGCCCGAGGTCACCAGCTAAAATGTGTTGAGCTCAGTGATTTAAGATCTTTAAGGCCCTTTGGCAACAGACATCCACATTTTGGCTATAAGTTAAAATTAAATTGGACTATAAAACAGAAAGACTTTACTGTGAGGTCTGAAGTTTGGAACCCAGGAAATGCATAATGTTTGCAATGAAAAATAAAATAATGAAATTTGCCAAACTTAAAAAAAGTTTGTGTGTGCGCGCGCACGTGTGTGTGTGTGTGTGTGTGTGTGTGTAAGGAGTCTGATTTCAGTTTAACTTATCTTTTCTGTCTTGCCCTATAGGTCTATACTTGACTTAAAGGAAAATGTATTAAATTTAAAGGATTTGTTATTTCAACAATAGTGTATATTTTTAAGGTGTTTGGCAAAACCCTGCTACTATTTTCTCCAAGAAAGAAAGTCAAAGTTAAAACAAACAATAGCAACAAAGATCTCATTAGGTCTAATACTTGATAGATTTTACTGCAAAACCTCAGATTTCAACGGCAAATAAACTAGATACGCCCCGTTTAGGAAAGAGTGACATCACAGTAACAAACGGCTATTCTCCTTTACCTCTATTTGCCTGTGCGAAAGACGGAACACAGGACGCCCCAGGCAGCTGGCCAGATGGCCCCCCATCGATGAAGATGAAGGGTTGAAGGATTCGCTTGGAAGACAAGAGAAATCTACTTTTCTTATATGTTAACTCAGGTTCCAAGCGACTGTCATCATAGTTGGCAAACCTTCCTGGTCTTCTGCGAGCAACTACCCCACCTTTGTTTCATGAGAAGTGGGTCTTTCAAAGTAAATGCTATTTCTGGAAAACGTGGCAGAATGTTTAAATTTCTACCTTCCATATTACAAACCTTGCCCTTCCAGTAAGCGGTAACAACACTCCAAGAAAGCTATGAAAATAAACAGGGTTTCGTTTATCTCTGAACTGTCTCAAATTTCCAAACAAAGTACCTTAACTTACGCAGAAATCGGAGATCAGCACAGCAGAGGAATACAACAAAAATACATGGATAAGGCCCTCTCTCAAACAAGCACCGTTTTTGTCATGTATTGAATCAAAATTCAACGTGCAAACTCAGAGCCCCTTATGTATACATACATGAACTGCATTCAAAAACCACTTCGATTTATCTCCAGATATCTCACACGATGAAGTTGGTCTAGTGTCAAACCTTGGCTCCCTATTTCTGAGCAGTGACCAAAGTTTTATAAATGTACACTTGTAGCTTTATTTGGGGATCCCCACGCCAGCGTTTATACGAGCGGATTGGAACCCCTCCGCGCCTGAGATAAACCCACCAGGCAGGGCAGCCTCTGGGTGATGTGAGCTCCGACCAGATGGGCTGTTTCCACACATGGGCTCGTGCACACCCCACTTCTCTGGGGTTCCTTTCACTACTTATGATGCTTACATCTCCGCAAAGAGAATTAATGCACGATGGTCCAATCTGCAGTGTAAGTGTCACTGCAGTCACCACGCAAGGCGGTGTTGGAAAAGTCACGGCACACGGGGACGTAACCCAGCACCAGGACGGTGCTGTCCCGGAAGCTGCCAGACGCAGGCTCCCTGGTCCTGGCAGTCACATACGGAAGCAGTTTCTGAGAGCAGGTTCACCGACTCAGGCTTCCCCAGGCTCCTGAAGGGGTCTCATCTGCAGTTCTGGCTTGAGTGCCACCCCTCCGTCGTCTGCTAAGTGGACGACAGCATTTCTAAGAGTGCTTACTCGGGGAAGGTGTGTGCTGTCTGTGCTGTGTTATCACAGGGGGAAAGGGGGTGCGGGGTACCAACAAGTTCTGCCGGAGCCTAGCATACGGGACCCAGGCCTCTGCACATTGGACGTGCTCCAAAAATCATCACCCACGTCCCTCCTACAGCATAAGTGATAAATAATAAATACAGGAATACATGAGCACATAAACAAATACGTGGAGGGGAGGAGGGACAATGGCAGGGGAGGGTCCACATGGGGAAATGGAGGATGTCACCAGCCAGAAATACTCTGAATGTTGGAGCAAAGCCCCCAGACAACTCTGCTTTGCTCTCACCACTGATCCCGGGGGCTTATCAGTGGGCATCTAACACTTCCTCGTGTGTGTGTAAATGTATGTGCATATATATGCATACACACATAGGCATAGGTATGAATGCATATACTAAATTAACCATGTTTTTATTTTAGAGAGAAAGAACTCAAGTGGGGGAGAAAGGCAGAGGAGGAGAAAGAGAGAGAGAGCATGCACATGCATGAGCGGGGCAGTAGCAGAGAGAGAGGAAGAGAGAGAGAGAGAATCCCAAGCAGGCTCCATGCTGTTGGCACAGAGCCTGAGGAGGGGTTCAACCTGACGATCATGAGATCATGACCCGAGTCGGATGCTCACCCAACTGAGACACCCAGGCGCCCCAATTTTAAATATATATATGTGTGTGTTTGTATATATGTTTGTATTTCAGGAGAGCATCGTATTTGGTGCTGATATTCATTGCTTGTGAACCGTGACAGACATAAACACACCTAGTAAAATTTCACTATTTGTGTGAGTAACAGGAAGAACCAACCATCTGGCGAACTTCGCCCCAGTCAACGGAGGACATTACGCTAAACCACATAGACATTTCAGCGCCAAGTGCCATTTCTTTATTGCCCTTAGACAAGTGAGATTTCATTTTAATTGTTGACGACACCGCATGGCACACTTGTGAACTTACCACATGTCTCTTTGCAAAAACGATGAACTTTAGAAACGTGAGAACTCTCTTGTGTCATTAGCCATGAAAATGACCTTTTCCTGGAAAGTGACTGGAAAGTGACTGGGGTCACTGTGACAGCTCCTCTAACTCCACCAACTGGAAACCTGGTTTAGGGGTAAATTCATTGTCAAGCTCTTGGCGTGATGGTGATGCACGGATATTATTTAAATGGCATCTCTGTGGTGTGCAGAAAGGAGATAGCATCTTGTGTTTAATTTCTCCTTCTCCTTCCTTTCTACCTCCTATTTATTTATTTATTTGCTACAGAGTCCTGCCACCTAGTTTTCTGTCCAAATACAGTCATGAAATCTTATTTCGTCTGCTCAGAAGAACCCAGCCATGTTGAAAACGCAATATTCATGGAATAGCACTCATGATTCATAGATTGAATTATTTCACGAGTACTTGCCCCTGAAAATATTTGGGGTCAACAGTCTCATAAACCCAGAGAACTGGGTCCAAGGATTTTGCCGCTTCTACTTCCTCCTAAGCACTCATGTTCGATCCTCAAAAAAAAAATGCTTGTTGAATTGAATTGAGAAAAAAGACACAGTGGGAAGAGAGAAGCTTAAGGTATGCTTGTTGCCAAGGTTGCAAAGTGTAGACAAATTTCCATGTGCATGAAATGTTCTGTGAAATTCTCTGAGTAGCTCAGTAAGCACATTCAGGTCTTGGCATCAGTCTAGCAGGAATCTGGTTAGTTACAAAGCAAATTCTGTCACTTCGACATTTAGTACTTGCTCTTGAAGGCTCCTCATGGGCTGAGAGGCAGGATGTAGGCCTGGCCCTGCTACCCAGCAGCAGAGTGTCCATATGACCAACTATTTAATTGCTTTACCCCAGAAAATCACTGCGCAGGCAAACAGAGCAAAGTTTCTTTTATCAATTATTTTCTGAAAATATTTTTTCTGAAAAAAACAAAACAAAAAACAACGTGTTCTTATGACCACTGAATTTAAAACAAAATAGTTTATTCAAAAGTAAAATAATCTTTGGGGTGCCCGGGTGGTTAAGTTAGTTAGACATCCAACTCTTGGTTTCAGCTCAGGTCATGATCTCACAGTGAATTTGAGCCTTGTGTTGGGCTTCACACGGACAGCGCGGAGCCTGCTTGAGATTCTCTCTCTCCTTCTCTCTCTATCCCTCCCCGCTCATGCTCTCTTTCTCTCTCAAAATAAATAAATTAACTTTAAAATAATAAATAAAATAGGAGCACCTTGGAGGCTCAGTTGGTTGAGCGTCTGACTTTGACTTAGGTCATGAGGGTTTGAGCCCTGTGTTGGGCTCTGTACTGACAGCTCAGAGCCTGGAGCCTGCTTTGGATTCTGTGTCTTCCTCTCTCTCTGCCCCTCCCCCACTCATGTTCTGTCTCTCTCCATCTCTCAAAAATGAATAAACATTAAAGATTTTTTAAATAATAAATAAAATAATCTTCAAACAATAGTGAAATTATAGGAAAGTGATATATATGCTTATTTTGCTTCAGAAATGTGATACAACTGTAGTCAAGTTTGTCAAAAGCTTCATCATTTTCAAAGGAGTTGAGATCAATGTGAGTCTGAGATAAACTACAGAAAATGGGGAAACGGGGCAAAGTTATGGGGAAATCCAGTATTCATTAATTTCTGTGTAGCATAAATTCATGTGTTTTTTTAAAGGAAGATTTAAGAGAGTGGAAGGGATAGAAACTCTTCTTTCTGGGGATTCAACTACAATTTGAATAGCAGAAGTTACATGAGCATAAGTAAACATGAGTGAGAATATGTAAAGCCCCAGGCTTCTTAAAGTTCTGGAAGAAGGGGTTACAGAAATCATAGAAGTCATTAGGAGGGAAACTTTTATCATGACCCCTGGTAAATGGAAATATAATTTAAATCAATCAGTAAAAATCTGGAGATTAATGTAAAATTAAATTTTAAAAACTCTTAGCTGAAATGGAAATGTCATTATCCATGTGGTCTAGGATTCCATATCTTCTGTTACTATTATGAAGAAGAAGGAGGAGGGAGAGAAGAAGGAAAAGGAGGAGGAGAAAAAGGAGAAGGAGGAGGAAAAGAAGAAGAAGAAGAAGAGGAGGAGGAGGAGGAAGAAAGAAGAAGATGAACAAGAAGAAGAAGAAGAGGAAGAAAGAAGAAGAAGATGGAGAAGAAGAAGAAAAAGAAGAAGGAGAAGAAGGAGAAGGAAGGAGGAGGAGAAGGAGGAGGAGGAGGAGGAGGAGGAGGAAAAGGAGGAGGAGGGGGGAGGAGGAGAGGAAGAAGAGAGGGAGAAGGAAAAAGGAAAGGAAGAGAAGGAGGAGAAAGAGAAGAAGGAGGTGGGAGGTGGGAGGAGGAAAGGGAAAAGGAAAAGGGGGAGGGGAGGAGGAGGAGGGGGAAGAAGAGGAAGAGGACAACTGTGGAAGACAGAAGAAGAATAGGAAATGGTGTATGCCCACATGGGCTCATCACATAATAAGGAAAACCCTTGACCTGCAAATTACACTCAAACAACCCAAATGTCTCCAACAGCCCAAGGTGTGAGGATTCTTGATAAGATCATTTTGAGAGTTTACACCTGGGAATATCGGGTCATAGCCCTTCACCCCTCACCTACCAAACTGTAAGACTTTAGCTCTTCCTCCCCCTTTCTTGTGAAGCTATGGAAGAACCCAAAGATGATGCTGTCTTCTATCCATGTCACATTCTGCTAGCGCATCTGCCCTGGTGGTTTTTCTGGTCTTTCCTGCATCACATCTGATGTAGTTGTCACTCACTGGTCTGTATCTGACGACCTGCCTGTGCTCTGCCCCACACACTCAACGTGGTGGCGTTTATCCATATTGACTTCCTGCTCATGAACTCCTTATCCTGTAGGGGATGACTTTGCTGTCTCATCCCCGGCCTATGAAGAGGAGAAGGAGGAGGAAGAGATGCTCCCAAAGAGGCCTTGCTTGGACACTCAGCTGGTGTTTCCCCCAGTTTTCTACCTGTCTTTCCCCTTCCTGGCATAACAGGTACCCTCAGTGAGGTGGAGACTCAGTGAGTTCAAGTATCAGGCATCACACTCTGTATGAGAGCTCTGTTTCCACTTTTCCCAGGACCCTCTGCATAGTATTAACACTGGCCACATTCCAGCCATACTGGGGACACGAGAGGGGGGTAAATGTAATGTATTTTCCCCTCCTAGGGATCCTACTGTTCCTTTCACAGTCTGATTTCCATTGCCAATCCCCTCCCACAGTCCCAGCCCTTCCAGCACATCTGACACTAAGGACAGAGTTCAACTTCTTGTCCATGGATCCTGGGTGCCACTTTGAAATAACAAGATGGGGCTCGTCAACAATACCGAACTCCACAAGTCATGCTGCGAAGCCCCAACACAACTCAGCTGGAGGGGTCTCTACTTCCATAAACAGAACGGTCTGCCTCTTTTGGTTTATTTCTCTCTGGAACGATGATTCTCTCCCACTGAGATTTAGTCGGTTCACTTGAAGAACAGTAACAGGCTGTCCTTAAGCAAGCAGATCTGTGAAATTAGTTCTGGTCGTCAGTGGGCTAGCCTGTATCCTCCACTGTCCAAACAGGCAGGAATTCAATAAGTCCTATAATAGAGGTACAATCTAAAGGAAAAGGCATGATGTCTTTTGGCTGCAAGGAACAAAGTAGTCGTTATGGTAGGATGTCACTCACCCTGAAGCTTGAAACAGAGGAATCCATGATGGGTAGAAAATGATATTGTAGTCTGTGCTGAGAACACAGCTTTCAGAAAGAAAGAAAGAAAGAAAGAAAGAAAGAAAGAAAGAAAGAAAGGGGAGAGGGAGGGAGGGAGGAAGGAAGAAAGGGAAAGAGAGAGGTGGAGAGAGGGAAGAAGTGAGGGAGGGAGGGAGGGAGGGAGGAAGAAAGGAAGGAAGGAAGGGGCAGAGAGAGAGAGAGAGAGAAAGAAAGAAAGAAAGAAAGAAAGAAAGAAAGAAAGAAAGAAAAGAAAGAAAGAAAGAAAAATGAAAGCACGGAGGCCTGAAGGCAACTTCTGTGTTTGGAAAATTGGCAAGGAGGACAGTGTGGCTAAAATATAATGTGCGTAACTGGAGACACCGGAAAGGTTGGCGGAAGTGGATTCCAGAAGGTTTTCCATGCCATGACAGGGAGTTTGATGCTTCTTTCAGAAAGCAAGTTGGCGACACGGGATAGCCCGTCCCAGATTAGAGTGATGTAGTTTATAGTACACTAAATGACTTTGATACAGTTCTTCACACACTGAGGGAGACTTCCAGGACCAGTAAGAGGCTGACCGGCAGGTGTGGCAGGGGCCCTGGGCTAGTGAGTGAAGCGGACTGCAGAGTCCTCGGTCACAGAGATCTCTGCTGTGCCCTCCTGGCACGGGAGTGTGATGCCATACCACTGCATGCCTCCCTTTTGGCATTTACTTTGACTTCGAGCACCAACCCGCGATGACGGATAGATGTTATAGCAATAGTGGTGCTGGAGCTGTTGCCAAGGAGCTGTAGGGGGATCTTGTTGGCTGTTAAAACGCACATTTAAAAAGAGCTCAGGGTCCCTTCGAGGAAATGAGCAAATCAAAAGAAGGTAGAGAGCGATAGGTGGTGGCCACACGTGGGAATTACTTACACCACAAAAGACGTCCTAAATGACTCCGTATTGTCAGTGCTCACACGTGAGGATTTTTCATCCCGGCCACACGCTCATCGTCTTTCTTTGCTGTGGGCAAAATGTCTGTGTTCCCTCAAAATTCATATACGGAAGCCTACATCCTCCGTGTGTTATTATGAAGAGGTGGAGCCTTGGGGAGGTGATTTGGCCATGGGGGTGGAGCTTTCATGACTGGGATTCGTTCCCTTGTCAGAAAAGTGCCCACACGCTTTGCATCCTCTCTCTCACCGTGTGAGGAAGCAAGAGAAGATGATGCAGGTCCTCATCCGACCCTCTGCCGGCACCTTGATCTTGGACTTCCAGACTCCAGAACTGAGAAATGAATGTTTGCTATATAAGCCACAGAGTTTCTGATAGTCTGTTATAACAGCTTGAACTGCCTGAAATAGCCCCCAAACCAGCAGCAGCGACTTGGGGGATCTGGCCCATATATTCAACGTCACTCACCACCCACCGTTGTAGTCGGTAGAACTATTGGCCAAATCTCAGAATGGCTCCTTTCTGGCTTAAAAGGGTGTGCTTCTCTACCTCCTTAACATCGAACTGTGATAAGATTAACAGTAAAATAAGAGCAAAAGTGAAATGTGTCACTTCCAGGAGAAGAACGAAAAGCCAGTGAACACCTGCCGTATTTTCATCCCGCGGATGGGGTGACCACAAAGGCACGCGTGGAGATGGAGCATCCATTAGCCTGCGAACCTGAGTGACCACGAGGCGGGAGTTCAGGGACTGCCCCAGCTGGGATGTGCAGTAGGAGCAGGAAAAGCTCCCGTGTCGTACTAAGTAAGTGAAAATTTCAGATTGCTCGTTACCGCGGTGTAGCTTACTGTGTCCTGACTAACACGAATACGCATGGCTGTGCAATTCAAGGCAAAACTCTCCAATTCAGGAAGTTTGAGAGTGGAACAAATTTGTCAAGCCATTGGATTATTTTGAAAGACCGTAGAAATCTGTCTTGAAGACATCACAGTACAACATAAATAAATAAGGACGAGGTAGAAACTCAGCAAATAGATAGAAATTGAATCTCTCTTATTGGGAAGGAGCAAAAGACTACAGACTAAAACTGACACGTTGAACATACAGAAATACCGAAGGGAGGTAAGAAGCATTCCTTTTATTTGAAAGTGAAGGCTAAGAAACATATGGAAAAGGTTACCAGAGGAGCCTGTTGAAGGCAACAGTATAAAATGCGTTCAATAACCACTCCCGTCTTTTTCTGGAAGAGGAACGGATTAAAGGCAGAGTGAAAATGCAGGCAGGCAGGGCTAGAGTAAGACAGAGAGTCCGGAATGACGGGCCAGATGGCCTTTTCCTCCCCCCAGAACTTCTCATGCAGTATTTCTGACATGCCTACGTTACAAACCGCAATGCAGATAGAGTGTTTTCCGAAAAGGCCCGTATTCCATTCCTGAACTTGAACATCTCACAAGTAAATCATTTTCAGATGTTTCCAAATTAGGAACATCTACAGTCGAAGTGAAGGTTTGCTTTGCTCTCTGAAATATGTTTGATCTTTTCTGTTTTATCAATTAACTGTCCATGTTGCTCTGTTTCCTCATCTCTGGGTCAGATAATCTATAGAAAGAAAACGAACTCATGTCTGTGTGGAGACCGCATCATGTTCCCCATGATCTCTCTGACAGCCCCCTCTCCCCGCTCGGATCGGCTGGTGCTTGTTCGCTGAAGAGGAGGTGAGGAGTGATAACCAGGAACACAGAGGTCGTGAGCCTGCATAGTCTTCTTCCTACGGGACACCGAGTGATTGTGAGTTTGGAATTTTGCGCTAAGGAATAGAAATATAAGTTGCAAAATGACAGAAACCATTTCAACAGGGTAAAGCATGGCTCACTAAGTGTTCTTCCTCCTCCTCCTCCTCCTCCTCCTCCTCCTCCTTCTTCTTCTTCTTCTCTGTTAGCATTTTTCCTGTAGCGTATCCCTGAGTATAGACAAAGCAATGGCATTGGTGTTGGTTGTGTGCCTAAATGCGATTAACACTACACTTAAAGTTTTTTTAAATCTTTAACTCTTGCAATGGTCCTGTGCATTAGATACTTCCTTTCAGTGTCTAAAAATGGGGGAAATTATTCTTAAGCCATCAGGCCTCCTTGTGGGACAAAGCTAGTGACAGAGACAGAGTGGAGCCAGGAGGGAGCTCAGAGCCAGTGGTCTCTCCATTATATCACACTCCTTCTGGAGAAAGAGAACCAACAACCTTGCGGCTTTTGGCTGAAAACCAGAGCCAGCTTGTGTGGGGGTAGCACAAAAGGAACAATGAAGGCTTTGATGAAGGTGACCGTCTGTGTGTGCGTGTGCGTGTGCGCATGTGTGTGACCATTTGTGTGTGCGCGCGTGTGTGCATGTGTGCATGTGCGCACGTGTGACCGTTTGTGTGCATGTGACCGTGTGTGTGACCGTGTGTGTGTGCGCACGTGTGTGTATGTGACCGTTATATATATAGTGTGTGACTCTGTGTGTGAGTGTACAACCGTGTGTGTGCGTGCATGTGTGTGCACATGTGTGTGCATGACCGTTTGTGTGTGTGCGTGTGTGTGCGTGACCGTTTGTGTGGGTGTGTGTGGCCGTGTGTGTGCATGTGTGACCGTTTGTGTGGGTGCGTGTGTGTGCGTGTGACCGTGTGCATATGTGACCGTGTGTGAGTGACTGTGTGTGTGACCGTTTGTGTGTGTGTGCAGTAAAATACACTGATCTTACATTTCTGATTGATGAGGTTTTGTTTTTTTAAGTCTATTTATTGACTTCGAGGTGGGGAGGGTCAGGGAGAGAGAATCCCAAGCAGGCTTCACGTTGTCAGCCCAGAGCCCTACTCGGGACTCGAGCCACGAACCGTGAAACCGTGACCTGAGCTGAAACCAAGAATCGAATGCTTAGTTGACTGAGCCACGCAGGCGCCCCTCAAACTGAAGAGTTTTAACAAATGTAAATACCACTTGTGCCCCAATCACCCTACGCAAGATGAAGAGGCTTCACGCCTTCTAGCTACCCAGTTCCTCACTCATACTGACAACCACTTTTCTGACTTCTTCGGGCCACACGCTGGTTTCGGCTTTTCTTGAAATTCCATCTAAATGGGATCGTATAGCCATATATTTTGCTTTTTAAAGTTTATTTATTTCTTTTGAGGGAGAGAGAGAGAGCATGAGCAGGGGAAGGACAGAGTGAGAGAGAGAGAGACAGAATCCCAAGCAGGCTCCAAGCTGTCAGCCCAGAGTCTGACTAGGGGCTCGAATTCATGAACCATGAGATCATGACCTGAGCCAAAATTAAGAGGACGCTCAACTGACTGAGCCACCCGGGTACCCCTATTTTGAATCCAGCTTTTGTTTTACATGACACGAAGTGGGGTTTTTTTTTTTAGATTCATCATTGCTAGCAAAAATATGAGTAGTTCTTTTTTTCTTATTTCTGAATGGTACTCTATTGTACAAATATCTCCATATTGCTTATACATGCCTATAAATTTTCTGTCTGTGGACTTTTTGATTGTTTCCAATTTGGGATATTATGAATAAAGATGTAATAATTTTTTTGTTGTTGAAGTTCTTTTGTGTGCAGATATTTTTCTTTCTTTTGGAAAAATGCCTACGAGTGAAACTGCTAAATCATATATATGCTATAACACACAATTTTCTAAAATGTTTTTAACATTTTATGCTCCTCAAGCAATGATTAAGTGTTCTAGTTCTTCAACATTCTATCTCCTATCTTATCAATTTAAGCTGTTCTGAAGAGGGTTCAGTGGTATCTCATTAAAAGTAAATATTATTTTTTGGTTTATTGTTTGTATTTTCGGCTTAGTTGATGGTACTTTTGACCATGTAGAGAGTGGGAACCTTTCCATAATCTCATTGTGGTTGTAACTGGTGTTTCCTTGGAGGCTAATGGTAGGGAGCTTCTGTTCACGTGCCTGTTACCTACCTACATATTTCCATGAGAAATGCTTGTTTTCAAGCAGTTTGCTCAAAGAGGAAATAAAATGTGCACTTGAACGACAGTGTAGACCAAGTGGACCTAACAGACATGTATGGAATATTCCACCTAACAACAGCACAATGTGAATTCTCAGGTGCACACGGCTCATTCACCCTGACAGGCCACATGTTAGATCAGAAAAATGTCACAAAAATTCAGGACGATCGAAATCATACAAAGTATTTGCTCCAATCACAGTGGAAGGTAACTAAAAACCAATAGCACAAGGAAAACTGGAAAATCCACAATGTGTGGAAATAAAATAAATAATAAATAGATAAAACAAAAAGAATGTGTTGTTTAACAGCCTCTTAAATAGCAGTCGGGTCAAAGAGATGGCACAAGAGTAATTACAAAAGAACTTAAAACAGATAAAATTGGAAACAGCTTATTGAAACTTATGAGAAGCCAGGAAAGCAGGACTGAGAGGGAGTTTGAGCAGCAACAGCAGGGAAAGATCTCAAATTAACAACCCAGCTTTATACCTCAAGAAACCGGGAAAAACTTAAACCGAAGGCTCCACATGGGAGGAATTAATAAAAATTAGGGGATAAATAAACAAAGTAGATAATGGAAAGACAATAGAAAAATATCAACCAAATCAAGAGGTAGTTTTTTGAAAAGATGAGTTAAGCTGACAACCCCTTAGCTCGATAAAGAAAAAATGATAGAGGACCCAAATCGCTAAAACCAGAAAGGAAATTTGGAAATGTGACCAGTGATACCACAGAAATGAAAAGAAGTATGAGAGAACACCCTTGAGTACTTGGGCTAAGCTAGCAGAAATGGGGGGATTTCCAGGAACAAAATGCCAACACTGGATCATGCAGAGGTAGAAAATCTAGAGACCAATAGCGAGTTCTTACAGAGACTTTTGGTAAGATTTGTATGACTTATTTTCTATATGCTTGATAAAATCTACCAGCAAAGACACCTGGGTCTGGATTACTCTTTGTGGGAAGGTTTTTAATTATAAATTCAGTTTTTCCCATACATGCAACTTATTACAATTTTCTATCTTTTGTGTGTCAGGAATTATGTGCTTCAAAGAATTAGTCCATTTCTAATTTACTGGTATCCAGTTGGTGACATCCCTTTATTACACTTTTATATCAACGGGGTCTGCAGAGTCGCATGGCTCACCCCCAACACTGGTTAATTGTGCTTTCTCTCTTTCACTCTTTTTCTTAAGTTAATTTATTTATTTGTTTTGAGAGAGAGAGAGAGAGAGAGTGCATGAATGAGTAGGGGAGGGGCAGAGAGAGAGGGAAAGAGAGAGAGAATCCCAAGCAGACTCCACCCTGTCCGCACAGAGCCCGATGGGGGACTCGAACTCATGAACCACGAGATCATGACCTGAACCGAAGTTGGATGCTTAACTGACTGAGCCACGCGGGCGCCCCTCTTGCACTCTTAATCAATTTACCTGAGTGTATTCAAATTATTAATTTTCTCAAAGAACCAAATTTTAGTTTTAGTAATTTCTGTAGTGTTTGCTTACTACTGATTTCAGCTTTGCTCTCATTATTTTCCCCCTACTTATTTTAGACTTGATTTGTCCTTCGTTTTCTTATTTCTTACTGTGTAATCATAGGTCTTCAATCTTGATTTTATTTTTATTTCAATATAAACATGTTGTGTTTAGATTTTTCCCTGCAAACTCTGTGTTAGGAGCATCCTCTACAACTTTTTGTGTTTTGTTTTTGTTTTCAGGTAGTTTGAAATATTTTCTAGTTTCCCTTCTTTGTCAATAGGTTTAAAAAAATTCTTCAACATGCATGTATTTATTTATTTTTTTATTTATTTTGAAGACAGAGAGACAGAGGGCAAGCGGAGGAGGGACCGAGAGAGGAAGACACAGAATCTGAAGCAGGCGCCAGGCTCTGAGCCGTCAGCACAGAGCCCAGTGCGGGGCTTGAACCCACGAACCGTGAGATCATGACCTGAGCTGAAGTCGGACATTTAATGACTGAGCCCCCCAGGCACCTCCAGTGTTCTCTGTCTTAATTCACGGTGAGCTTACTATTGGGTGAAACACTGAGAAAGAGGCTAAGCCTCTGCCTGTGACTGTGCGTGCTGTCTATCTGTCCCTCGACCTCTGTGAGCTTTTCCCTCACGTGGTGTGAAGTTGGCAATGAAACCCGCGCGCGCACACACACACACACGCACACTTAGGGTTGTTCTGCCTTTCTGATAAGTGGTGCTTCTATATAAGAAAGATGCCCATTAGTTGGGAGTCTGAGAGAAACAGCCAGAGGACAAGGGGCCCCGGGTGGGTGAAGACCCCAATTCCCACGACGAGCTCTCAACAGCCGAGTCTGCTCTGCGGTTCTGTCCTTCTGCCTGGTTCCAGACAAGGAGAAAGCCGGCCGCTGCCTTGACACAGGGGCTTTGCACTGTGCGCGGAACGCACGGCCGTCCGCTGCCCTCCTCACGGATGAGGGGTCTTTCCAGGCGGCTTTTCCTGTCGTAACAGGACAGCCAGGTCTTTGGAGGAAGGCACCCTGAGACCCCGGGCACAGCCCTCACCCCTTAGGTCTGCGCTAAGCTGGATGGTAAGAGTGGATATGAAGGAGCCTGTAGCCGATAACATATTGTTCACATTTCAGGTGGATTTTAAGTAATGACAGCGGCATTATGAATTGCTCCACGGCAGTGTCCTCAGCCCCTCCTGCTCCTGCATGCTTTCCTCAGCTGGACCCAGTCCACTAGGGCTACCCAGGGCAGCCTGGTCACCAGCCACCAGCTCGGCCTGACTCACCTCTGCAGAGGTCCCAGGCGGGTCTGCAGGAGGTCGGGGGACGGAAGGAAGGGGGAGGTAGCGACATCAGCAAACTTGGAAACACCTTTTAAAAACCTCAGAAAAGACCTGGAGCGCCCGGGTGGCTCAGTCAATTGAGTGCCCAACTTCGGCTCAGGTCATCATCTCGTGGCTCGTGGTTCAAGCCCCGTGTCGGGCTCTGTGCTGACAGCTCAGGGCCTGGAGCTGCTTCGGATTCTGTGTCTCCCTCTCTCTCTGCCCCTCAAAAATAAACATTAAAAATGTTTTTAAAAAAGAAGTTGAGAAAGGCTGTGAACGTGCAACATGTAACACCGGTCTCTCGTTAACTTAATCAGCTAACGTGTCACTTCTCCTTGGCTTCAGTGTCTGCATCCAAAAGTAGGTTACTGTCGTGTTCATCTTTCAGATCAAACCCACCTCTGACATTCTGCCACCTTATGGTTCCTTTTTAGTCTTGGAATCGTGCCACATATACATATTCAAAGGCTGATTATTTTTTGGCCTGTTTTTTTCCCCATTTCTTGAAATCTAACCGTGTTCACATAACTAGATAGACTTTATTTTTTGTAAAGAGGTCCGCATATCATTTTAAGGTTTTGATCCTATCATCTACATATAACTTTACATCATGCATTTATCACTCAAAATTCCATCAGCAAGAAGCAATATATTCTTTACAACCCTCACTTTAAAAATTTTTTTAATGTTTTTATTTATTTTTGAGAGAGAGAGAGAGAGAGAGAGACAGCATGAGCAGGAGAGGGTCATAGAGAGAGGGAGACACAGAATCCAAAGACAGGCTCCAGGCTCTGAGCTGTCAGCACAGAGCCCGACGCGGGGTTTGGACCCACAAACCACAAGATCATGACCTGCGCCGACGTTGGATGCTCAACCGACTGAGCCACCCAGGCGTCCCATACAACCCTCACTTTAATGATTGTATGATATTGTCATGTGATTAAATAATAACCTATTCAAGTATTCCATTACTATTGGATATTAGCACAATTTCCACTTTTCCTCCATGGTAAATAACACCAAAATGAACACCTTATGCGAAAAGATCTGTCTGCCTTCCTGCTCGTGTTGGCCGGATCTTCCAGAAGAAACGTCCAGAAGCACTGCCTCACCATCACGACCAAAACCATCACCAAAACCACCAGCACAATGCGGACAGCTTTTCACATTAAGGTGGTCTGCAGCTGACCTATTTCCCACTCAGACTGATGGACAAGAGTGCCATTTTGTGTTGGCACCTGCTCCCTGGACAGCTAGGGTCCTTATTTTCTGGGTGTTCCTCCTTCTCAGATTCATGGCGCAGGCTTCTCCTCGAAGGTGGCACCCCTGCTGTCTTTGTCATGCTGGGACTCCCACACAGCTGTCTTATGAAAACTCTAGTCCATTAAACTACATTTTGCATAGGACTCCAGTCTATTAAAAGGCTTCTGTCTCTTACACTGACCTCTAGAATTTTCTGTCAATCCTCCCAGGAGTTAGGGCTATGGAGATTCTTGATACCATCAAAGCCCTTTCCCCCCACAAGATGTTGTGATTCAACAAGCTACTGGCAGAAGCCCGGACACTCTTCTCTCCCTTGAATCTCCTATGACTTCTATTGCTCTGAGTTCATGTCAAGGAGACCGTACATTGAGTTAGTATCCATCTGCAGGTCCTAAGAACTTTCCATATCTTCCTCACAGAAAAGCCAGGAGAGCTTATACGACTGTAATCCTGGACCTGCAGGAGTCTACAATAATCACCCATCCTTTGATCTCTATTCCTGGGATCCATCCCATGAGTTCTAATCAGACTTGAATGATCAATACACCTGGCATCTTTCCCAACTAGGATATGGACTCAGACATTCAGGTCAACACCTGCTCTTCAAGGTAAATGTCCCTACAGTCCTTTTTTACCCCCTTTTTCTCAACTTGATTGTGAATCAAAGCAAAAATAGGTGTTATTATTTATCAAATCTCCCATCTAAAAAGGAATAAAGTCCTAAGATACGTTCTTGTCTGGAACTACAGACAACATAGAAAAACTGGGAGGTAAGTTTCCTAGAACTTCCTGGTACAATGCTTAAAATTATAAACTTTCCAGTCAAACTTCTTGGTCATGTCTCAGCTCTTCCATATAGAAATTGTGATCTTTGATGACCTGCACACCTCCTTTGTGTTCATCTAAAAAGGGAGAGTACGATCAAGGGAGTATAATCTTATTTCATGAGGAATTGTATGGGTTAAAAAAATATGCAAAATCTTTCACAAACTACCCGACATATAATGACCACTCAATAATGTCTAGCAATTATTATCATTTATTTAAAAAAAATCTAAACTCCCAATGTATCAGAACTGACGAATCCGACAGGGACATATCTGGACTGAATGCAAATAGCGTTTCAACTCCTTATTTTGTGTATGTCAAAAATGAAAAAAGTAAAGAAAAAATGAGGAAAATTATATTAATTGTTACTATCAGCCAAGTGAGGTGGCAGTTCCTTTTCTGTTTTATGGAAATGCTGTCCTCACCGTATGACTGTGGATATTGAACAAGAGCCAGTAATCAAGTACCTTGAACATCACTTTTATTATTGTTCCCATACTTTTAAAAGAAGAAAATGGGAAATCTGCCTGACAGAGTCAATTAAAGCAGAGGTTAGTCTAGATCTGGTTCCTTCAGATTTTTAAGCTCAGTGTGCCTCAAGATCCACAAGGTCACTGCCGATACCGTCCTGGGGTTAGGAAAGGTTGGAGGATTCCCTTACCGTGCTTCCACAGTCAGGCCACCCATGCTTCCCTCACAAGAGATGCTAAGTATGGAGCTAAGTTCTAAAAGGGGAGGGAGAAGGTTTGACTCATTTGAGATGGTATCTGTGTATTTGAGACCGGCAGAGCTGAAGAGAGAGTATTAAAAACTCATTTATAAAATGAGGGAAGAATAGTTTTTCAACAAATCGTGCTGGGAAATCTGAGTATTTGTATGAAGAAGAATGAAGTAGAATTTCGAGCTCACACACGTCACACCAAATACAAAAAGTAATGCAACATTACCTAAATGTAAGGACCAAACTTGTAAAATATTTAGAAGAAAACATAGGAGTAAAGTTTTGTCACATGGCATTAGAAAATGGTTTCTTAGGGGCACCCGGGTGGCTCAGTTGGTTGAGCGTCCGACTTTGGCTCAGGTCGTGATCTCATGGTTTGTGGGTTCGAGCCCCGTGTCAGACTCGTATCAGATAGAGCCTGGAACCTGCTTTGGATTCTGTGTGTGTCTCTCTCTCTGTCCCTCCCCAACTCACTTTCTCTCTCTCTCTTGCTCTCGCTCTCTCAAAAATAAATAAAATTATTAAAAATTTAAAAAAAAGAAAATGGTTTCTTAGACATAATAGCAAATGTGCAAACAATGAAAAGAAAAAAGGGATATGTTGGACTTCCTAAAAATCAGACACACTTAAATCTCAAAGGACAACATCAAGAAAATGAAAACACAGCCCACATAATGGGAGAAAATATTTACAAGTCATACAGTTGAGGAGGAGGTACTTATATTAAAAATGCATATTTTTAAAAAGGCAAAGGATCTTAATACTTGTTTTTCCATGAAAGATATAGAAATGGCCAATAAGCACGTGGAATATTCTCCACATCATTCATCACTAAGGAAATGCAAACCAAAACCACCATGAGGTACCACTTCACACCCACGAGGATGGCTATAATCATAAAAGCAGACAATACCAGGATAAGGAAAAGTCAGAACCCTCATTCATTGGTGGCGTGGATATTTTAAAATGGTGCAACCACTTTGGAAAGTAGTTTGGCATTTCTTCAAAATGTTGAGCATAGAGTTACCATATGTCCCGGAACGTCCATCTCTAGGTATAGACCCAAGAGAAAGGAAGGCAGTGTCCACATGGGAACCTGTATGTACATAGGATCATTACTCACAGTAGCCAAAATGTGGAAACAATTCCAATGTTCGCCAACGGGTGAATGGATAAACAAACTGTGGTACCTCCAGACGATGATATAGTATTCATTTATAGAAAGGAATAAAACATCGACGCACACAACATGTGAAAGCATTGCACTCGGTGAAAGAATCCAGACACAAAAGGCTACACGTGCTATGATTCCATTTATTCAAAAAGTTTAAAATAGGCAAATTCATAGAGACATAAAGTAGATTAGTAACTTCCATGGACTGGTGAGGGGGGTTAAGGAGTGAGCTAATGGGCATAAGGTGTCTTGGGGGCAATGAACATGTTTCTAAAATAGACAGAGATGATGGATTTACAGCTGTGACTATACTGAAATCATTGAATTGTACATTTTAACAAAGTAAATATCATGATACTTAAATATGTAAATTGTATCTCAAAAAAACATTAAAAGTTCATCTATGAAGCTGCCTATAACACTGGATAAAGCTAACCTTAATCAGGTACAGGAATAGTCAAGAACGATACTTGGAACTGAAAGGTGATGGGCTGGGTAGACACTGAGGTGGACAGGGAGATGACTAGCAAGGCAGAAATAAGACAGGAGGACCCATGACCTTAACGACAGCTAAACTATGGGCGGTTCCGGTCATGTTGGGGTTGGCCCAAGAGGAATGGAAAGGTCAGTCCAAATCAGTGGCTCGGAGGGTGTGGCCCAGGAGCTCCTGAGCATCTCCAAGACACTTTTAGTTCATCCGTGAGGACAAAATAATTTTTATAATAAAACTAAGATGTCATTTGCCCTTTTCAACCTCAGTCTCTAATGAGCATATGGTGGAATTTTCCAGAAGCTACCTGATGTGAGATGACACCATTGCTCTGGCCGTGAATGGAATGTGTGCTTCCTTATATTTGTAATTCAAACATTTCTCAGTTTTATTTTCTAATATGTTAAATTTTGATAAAGCAAACACAAATTAAAGACATTTGGGAACTTCAATAATTTTTAGGAGTGCACGGAGTTCTGAGATGACAAAGTTTGAGACCCTCTGGTGTGCCTCCAAACAATGGGTGGAGGTAGGTACCTGATGCTTTTACAACAAACGATGACCTTGCGGGGATGCTGTGTGTGGACGTGAGCTATGTGTGGGCTACCCACATTCCGGAGGCTCCATGATACCACTCAGCCGTCACACTTAATTCAGTTTCTCAAATACTGAAGCCCTAGTAATAATGAGGCTAATAAACATTGGTTTCAAATGCCAGGGATGCAGAGGAAAGCAAACAGGCACAGTGTCTACCTGTCTGGGGTTTGGACTCCCTGCTTACCCTCAGTTCCCAGCTTTCTCGTTGTGGAAACGAGAAAGTCTAGAGGTTCTCATGGTCATGGCCAATCAACGTGTGCTCTTTCTCACAGTCACCTTTCTGTGATGTCTCCTTCGACACGGGAAGACCGAGGTACATCTTCGCCATGCAGGTGTGATGTCGTGTTCTTACCTCTCTTCTTGCACCAATTAAAGTGTGTGCTCCTGCGAGTTACCTCACTCAATACCTGACACCATCAAGGGCAGAGACTCTTTGCTGCTCAGAGCTGTATCCCAAATGCCCGGCCTCATGCCTTGTCCTTAATGAACGTTCAATAAAGCTTTTGCTAGAATAAATGTGATGGTGAATTTTCCCCTGCAGACCATAATTAGACACTAGCAGGGAGTGTGAAAATGCTCTGGATTCTGCTAGGGAGCAGCCAGAGGCTGAATCCTGAATGTGCAGCCCTCAACCCAGACTCACCCACCGTGGAGATCAGACAGGTCTAGTGCCCAGGACGGCAACACAGCAAGAGCTCAAGGAAAGGTTGGTTTCACGCAAAGCTTCAGTACGAGCCAATGGACTGTGCTCACCAACGTCTCCCACAGCCCCCGCCATCTGGCCACCTCCTGCTGGCTGGAAGGGTTTGTTCTCCAACTGCAAAGGCAGGGCCGACTCTGGGACAACAGCACCATGCCTTGGGCACGACCTCGGGGGTCTGATGTTTGACTCATGAGGAGGACCAGAGAACATGCTTTGGTCCTGGAAGATGCCGCCTGAGTGATGAAGACAGAATGTGAGGCTGTTTCCAGAAAGAAGGATCCTGGAAGCATCTGGTTTTTGTACTACTTTCTGGACACTCTGCTTTCCTCACCCAAATGTGAAGAATACTTGGAAGGAAGTAACAGCTATGTTCTCATTCAAGAAACCACTTCTTTTTTTTTAAGTTCATTTATTTCTTTTGAGAGAGAGAGAGAGAGAGATTGAGCAGGAGAGGGGCCCAGAGAGAGAGAGAGAGAGAGAGAGAGAGAGAGAGAGAGAATCCTAAGCAGGCTCCGTGTTGTCAGCACAGAGCCTGCCTGACATGGGGCTCGAACCCACAAACCGTGAGATCATGACTTGAGTTGAAACCAAGAGTGGACGCTCAACCAACTGAGCCACAAAGGTGCCCCACAATCACTTCTTGATGAAGAGTCTCACCAAGTTTCCTCGGGTTTCAAAGGCTCCCCTTTCAGGAAAGGAGCCAGAAGAAGTCACAGAACTGCTCTCCTGAGTGGCTCCGAATTGCTCATGCTCCTCTGTTCTTCGTAGAGTCGTTCTAGCTGAAGCAAGGGTGAAGGGGCAGATTCAGACTCCTCGGGAAGAAATTCAGCTTAAGGGGCCCTGCATCAGGGAGAAATCCATCCCCACTGCACTGACGGAAAAATATGTTCAGTGGCCTCTGGTCAACTCTCAGCGAAGGCGGCAGTTTCTCTAGGACAGGGATTAAGAATCATTGAAAAGTTAGGGGCGCATGGGTGGCTCAGTCGGTTAAGCCTCCAACTTCGGCTCAGGTCATGATCTCGTGATCGTGGGTTCCCACGTCGGGCTCCGTGCTGACAGCTCAGAGCCTGGAACCTGCTTCGGATTCTGTGTCTCCGTCTCTCTCTGCCCCTCCCCCTCTCATGCTCTGTCTCTCTCTGTCTCAAAAAGAAATAAAACATTAAATAAAAATTTTTTAAAAAGAATCATTGGAAGTTGTTTTTCTTTCCACAAAGGCTCCACATTTCTCTCAGTGGCCTTCTCCCACAAAACCGAAAGTCCGAGAATTGCTTGCTCTTTGACATTAAGACCTTGAAAGCCACAGTTAGAAACGAATTCAAATCCACAAACACTGTGCTCGGCGCCTGCTCTGCCCTGGCCAGATTCGAGCTAGATTCAAAGTATCTATAAAGCTGTGGGGGTGGGGAGAGAGGACGGGAAATATACAAAATGTGTTACAATAAAACACACACCCAGGATGGGAGAAGGGAGAGAGCCGCAGAAAGAGCAGAAAAGGAAAAAATAGAACAACCATCTACTGCTGATAATTCAACACTGGACATGGTGCTCCGACGCTCTGGCCAATAGCATGCAAGTCTCCCCAGACAAGGCAGGTGCACGGTGGGGACCCCGTTCCTGAGATGGGACCACAGGAGGAGAATCCTCAGAGGGACCAAGTGACCAGTTGACCCCGCGGCACCTGGGCCTTTGAGACTTCTTTCTTTACCTTCAAACTGTCTACACAGGGAGTGAGGAAAAGGACTCTGGCGGCAATGTTTCCAAACAGCTTAGCGACCAAGGCGTTCCGGGATGAGGGAGACAAGACACTCAGAGGCATGTTTGTGGCAGGGGCCGGAGAGGGGACGTCGTTTAAGAATTATCTGACCAGGAGCACCTGGGTGGCTCAGTTGGTTGAGCACTTGACTTCGACTCAGGCTCTCACGGCCCGTGGGTTTGAGCCCCACATCAGACTCCGCACTGGAGGGTGGGGACACGTTCTGCGGGTCGGCAGGTGGGGACAGAGTTTCGGTCACAGCCACGAGGGGTGCGAGCCTACAGGGATGCTGTGTCCTCAGCAACATACAACCAAGGTGGTGCCCGGAATTCACCGAGTGGAGAGAGAGCAGATGCCTGATGCTCAGGAAATGTCTTGCCAAGGGCCCTCGGGGTTAGACGTTCACGGGGATGTTCCCGGAGCTGGTTCCGGGCGGAGGCAGCCAAGAGGCAGGGGACAAGCTGCCCAGAACCCGCGGGGCAGCGTGTTAGCCAGAGCAGGGGTGCAGGCAGGAGGGAACGAGCAGGGGACCCCGAGTTCTGCCCCGTCTTCTGTGCATTATCTGTGGGCGAGCCAGGCCCTTCAGACGCGGGGGGCAGCTCCAGAAGGAGGCCGGGACAATGGACTTGGAAGGTTCTGCTACCTTCCAACGGGAACGTTCCGCTCCCAGGAACGGACGGGACACAGGCGGCCGAGCACTGGGACGAAGGGGGAGTCGGGAGCACGTGTGGACCGCCTCAGAGCCAACAGAGAGCCGGAGGAAAGCCCAAAATGATGCAGAAAGGGACACCGTGGGGCCGGCGAGGCTGAGAAGTCGAGCAACTTGCTCAAGGTCAGGCTGCTGGGAACCAGGACTCAACCCCCCACTGGCTGATCCCGAGGTCCGGGCTCCCGGCCGCTGCCTGGCACCTGCTGGGGGTCTTTCTACCAGGGCCCCTCGCCATGTGGTTATGCGGGGCATCGTCGGTGGAGAGGAAGATGCATTTTGCTCGCCGTGTATTTTAGGGTGTAAACTCTCCAGGGCACGCAAATAGCAGGAAAGCTCGCTGAATGCTGGGAGCTTCGTTATTTCTACATGTGGAGTAAAAGTGTTAAAATCTCCGCCTCCAAATTCTGGTTTTGCTGTCATGGGAACAGGGACAAGGCCGTGCTCCCCTCGGCCGTGTGGTTGGCGGGGGGGGGGGGTCTTCTGTTGTTTGGTGTTTGCGTTTGCTCTTGAGGCGGCAGCAAATCCCCCCCGAGCCAGGGGCTTAGATAACAGGTAGGTCTTGTCATCATTCTGGAGGCTGGACGGGTGGGATCGAAGAGCCGCCAAGTCCATTCGCCCGTCGCGGGTTCCCTCGTGTCCCGACAGGGCAGAGACATGAGAGAGACATGACCTCTCTCATGTCTCGTCTCGTCAGGGCACTAATGCCTCACGAGAGCTCCACCCTCATGAACTGATCACCTCCCAAAGGCCCCGACTCCAAATACCAGCACACTGGGGATTCGGGGTTTGGAGACACATAATCATGCAGCCCGTGACATACGGAAAGGCGGACAGAAAAGCAGGCAAGCAAAATAATACATTATAATAGTGGAGGCATGTGTAACGCATGTGCAAAAGCTGTCCAAGGAATCAAGGAAGGCTTCTTGGAAGAGGAAGTATTTTTCCTCAGGAACAGATATGCGAACAGAAAAAACTCCAGACACGGATAATGCAAGGGCCTGAGAGAGACTGGCGTGTTCAGAGAGCTCCAGGTGGGGTCAGAATGTGGGACCCCACCACGCCGGGGGGAGGGGTGACAAAGATCCCGCAGGGCAGGGGGTCGTGGCCCTGTGTGTCGTGCTAATGGATTTCCATTTGAGGAGCCACTGAGAGATTCTTGAGCCAGGAAACAACAGTATCATTTAATGTTCACAGGGCTCTTTTGTGTGCCAGAGTGGGGAACGGGCTGGAAACCACTCAGGGGTTTCCAGAATGCTGGAGAAGCCGCTAGAAGGACGCTGAGATGTTCAGAGTCTGAGGCAGTTAGCGCACTTGGGCGAAAACAAAACCAGGACCCAAAACGGGACACTGGGTTAAATTGGAGCTTTAGGTAAACAATACCTTCGATACATTTTTGGTATAAGTGTGTCCGTCCCGTGTGATATTGGGCAACCCTTCCAGCCTGCTGTTTTCTCCCTATATTCTTTTTTAGTTTTAATTCAGTTATTTTTGAGAGAGAGAGAGACAGAGAGCGAGAATGCAGAAGCGAGGGAGGGCAAGAGAGAGAGGAGGACAGAGGATCTGAAGCAGGTTCCAGGCTCTGCACAGACAGCAGACAGCCTGACGTGGGGCTCGAACTCGCGAACCGCGAGGTCATGACCTGAGCCCAAGTCAGATGCTTAACGGGCTGAGCCCCCCTCTCCCTATACTCTTCATTTCACTTCCATGATAAATTGGTCTGCCTCCTGCCTCTTGATTAAATTATGCTGCAGCGGAAATGACACGGGCTTGTGTTAGCCAAGCCAGGTGGCATGCATTGCCACCAAAAAGCATTTCTGGAAACACCCACCCCGCTGCGGACCTGCTGGAAAGATCCACAAAGTCAGGGCCCCGGGGCCGGCCGTCTAGGAGCCCGCAGGCAAGTGGAGGGGCACAGGGACAGGGGCTCCAGTGCCCGCAGGTGTGCGTGGCCCCGCGCCCGGTGGGAACAGGGGACCCACGATGCAGTGACGGCTTGCAGAGCGCTGCACCCCGCAATGTCAGCCAACCCTCCAGCCGCCCGCTGGCTCAGGACGAAATCCGGGGCCCATGCGCCCCCACGGGGCAGCTGCTGCCAGACCCCAGGTGACCCCGCGGGGCCCCGCTCTTTCCCTGTGGAAATTCTCCCACTGCCTGGAAGAACAGCTCCTGACTCGGGCAATTCCGAAGACCACCCAGAAGTTTCCACAGAGAGCAAGGCAACATCTGGTCCGGGCCCGGGAACACATTTGCTGAACACAGACCCGAGGCACAGGGAACAAGAGCCGGGGCCTGGTCTTACCAGGTGCGGAGCGGCGCTCGGCGTTTCCAGCATCAGCATCGCCCCCGCTCCGGCGAACCTGCAGGGGAACCAGCGAGGGCAGCAAGTTATTTCCGTTGCCTGAGAGCCCACTGTGGGAACGACAAAGCCTGAGGGGCAGGAGAGAAGCTTCTGGGGGGTGGCCCTTGGTGCCAGCTTTCTCGCAGATGCGCCCTGGGATCCTGGACGGGTCACTCGGCCTCTCTGAACTTCAGTTTCCTCCGACAGGAGATGTGGAGGTCGTCTTAGGTCAGTGGATTTCAAACTGGGTTCCGTGGAGCCTGAGGGTTCCCCTGGGAGCAGAGCAGCAGGGGGGCGGGGGGGGGCTGGCGCCGAACCCACAGCCCCCCTCCAGTCCTCCCTGCAGAGCAGGGACACGCAGTTGCTCAAGCTGTGGCTCCTCGTAGTTTGTTGTGACAATCTCACTGCTAAGAAATATTCGAAACGCTGGTCTGAGCGGTACTGGAGTCCTCCCAACGGTCTGTGATTTTGAGATTTTATTTATTTTTTTCATCTTGCTCTTGCCCCCATCAACTACAGCTTTTCCTATTTGAATTAGACTTTCAAGCTGAAATGGGAAGAAAGAGATCGTTTGTGAGGTGATAAAATCGAGGGCCTTCCAACGTCGCAAACCCCTGCCACCTACGTGGTGACAACAGATGAAGGGTCGGAGGGACTCGTGAGCGGCGCTGGGAGCTTTACGCACTGAAAATCAAGTTAGGGCGCGAGAGGATCAGGGCAGATGCGTGCCTGCCACAGAGCTTAGGAGGAGGGGGGAGATCTGGGGGGATGATCTGACGGAGGGGGGCCCCGGGCAGCCAGGGAGCTCAGCAAGGGGGGGATGCGGGCATTTCACAAAGGTAAGAAGGCAGGGGTGTCTGGTGCAGACTGGACCCTGAGGGGCAAATTCAAAGCCAGCCACCCGCTAACTCAGCAACAGCACCCAGGTGCCTAAGGGCTGGTGTGCAGAGAGGCTTTGCAGCCAGGAGCTCCCTAGCTCTGACAAGCCCCAGAGTCAGAGGGCGGGGCAGGCCCCATGCTGTGTGGTAACCTGTGAGTCCCCGGGGGCTTCTTCCAGAACCATCCAAGCTCCTTCCTTCACATGAGAGACGCACTCCATGCCGTATACGGACGGGCACCCTAGACCCTGGACAGCTCTGAGCACTGGCTTCCACGCTGGCAGAGCTGGTCCCAAGCCGCATCTGTCCCTTGCTGACATTGTCACTGAGGCCACCAGAGACCTGCCTTCTCTGTGTATCAATTTCCTCGTCTAAAACGGGGACCCCGGATGACAACACAGGAACGATGACCACCGTTAGTTCTTAGTTAGGAGGGTCACCTGGGGAAGGGATATGAACGTGCTGTGAAAAGCGATAAAAAGAAATTCTTGGAGCGCCCGCCTCTGCTGCCACAGTGGGCTCGTGGACAACATGTACCACGGTACCTGTGGAAACGCGCGGGAGGGCTCGACTCGGTGATTTTCCTGGAGAAACCACAATGTGCGCCTCGTCCACAGAGAACCTTTGCGGGGGCGCCCGGGGCCTGCTGTCCTCCAGGCAGCAGGCAAGCAAGGAGGTGGCTGCACATTTTACAAGAAATAATCCTGTGTTGCTTTCAAACCAAAATGTTTCTGTTTTCATTTTAACTAATGACTTTTAAATGAATGACACAAGCTTAGGGACTAATAAAGATCGACCGCAGAAGGGGAGAGAAGAAACGGTTCAAACCTTACACTCTGCTGGAATTCATTTAAACATACAACGAGGAATGTCCATGGGCGAGCCACCCACTAAAACAAACAAAGATCCTGAATATTAAAGGACAACAAAAGCAAAAGCATACCATTAAAAAAAAAAAAAAAGCCCTTCGGGTGACGCAAGTATTCTAAGCATCTGTTTCATTAAGAACAAAATGATTTAATAGACTATCAAGAGATTTCCTTTCCCCGAACTCACAAAAGGAATCCACTGCTTTCTCTGTGTCTGAGGGCGGGCAGATCTGGAAACATAGCCCCAACAAAACGTGTCTACACTGGCTCAAGGGTCTCTGAGTTTCCATGGCTGAGCTCCTGCTCAGAATCCTAGCTGGAGTACCCTGAACGGGGGCTCAAAGAAGGTTTGTTGAACGAATGAGCCAGGAGACTCGTTTCCTCACTAGTAACCCTTGGTGTTGGTGTGTCTACAGGAGATGAGACATTTCTCCCAGCTGCATGGCTTCCGCTCTCAATACCTGAGACTGAACCACTTTATTAGAAGTTCAACATTACACATTGTCTTAGTCACAGTGTTTGCCTACCGTTAAAAGGAAGATAGGGCTTTTCCACCCTGGACGTGCTCCAAGTTGCCCAGAGCTTGTCTGCACCCCTGTGTGTGCCAGATGCCGGATGATGAGTGGCGTGGGACAGAGAGAGATCCTTGAGAGTGGCCACCCTGCTTCAGCCGTGATAATGTCCTGTGCAACACACTCTCCATGCAGAAACTGGGTCCATTTAGGATCTGCATGTGGTCTTCTTCTTAGGGAAACCTGAGGAGCTCAACTTCAGCTCACCCACAGCTATGGTCTGGCCCAGCCCGAGGGCCCCCTTCTCTGCAACAAGTCCAAATACGCTTGATTCCATCACACACATATGTGAGCGTGCGTGCGCGCGCGCGCACACACACACACATGTGTTTGCACCCAAGAATATGCACGTATTGTCTTAATCCATGCGGGCGGCCATAGCAGAAATACCACACACTAGGGGCTCAAACAACAGTCAATTATGTCTCGAAGTTCTGGAGACCGGGAGTCCAAGATTAAGGTGTCAACGGTGGCCAGGGTCCACTTCTTTTTCACAGATGTCTTCTTGCTGTGTCCTCGCATGGCAGAAAGAGGACTGGGGAGCTCTCGGGGTCTCTTCTGCAGGACTCGAATCCCATCCTGGGGGCTCCAGCCTCATGATCTAATCACTTCCCGCTGCCCCCCCCACCCCTCCTGACACCGTCACTGCGGGGGGGGGGGTAAGTTTCCACGTATGAATGTTGAGTAGACACATTCAGTCCGTACCCTGACTTCACTCTTTACAAACCTGAGGAAACAGCAGAAGGCATGTTTACTCATACAGATACATGTTCAAAACCAAGTAGATAATGAGGAAGTGCTCAGAGGAAATGTGTTTTTGCTAGATTTCTCTTACTGCCCGAAAGCAGCATTTCACACAAAATAATGGCTAAGGTATCCTTTTTACAACCCCAGGCTCAATCCATCATGCTTTGGGCTTTTAATCACTATCCTCAAGAAAATAAGTTTGCTCAGAGATGGACAAGACTCTAAGGATATAGGAGCTGTGTCATGGATTAGTCTATAAAATAATGCATTTGGTTTACACAACCACAGGTAAATGCTTTTTAACTATTCACATCTCACGTTGCCCAGGGAGCATCGCATAAACATATCAGAACCTCGTCTCACCTCCACTGTGAAGTCACATTTGTTGAGTCTAGAATAAGGGCTCTCAAAGCTCGCTCGGTTAGTAGAGCCCTTGAAAGTTCTAGCACTCTTTGTCATGCATCGAGGAGTCCTCATTCATACTTAATCCTCTTGTGAAGAGTGTTTCTATAGAAATCATGACTGTCTCCTATGCGTGCAATATGATATTTCAGTCATGAGGATATGCATCAAAAAAAAAAAAACCCAGGTAAACCAAGTATAATCATCTGGTCTTGAGTATCCTAATTACTATGGATTGACTCTTCAAATTTTTGTTATATATTGGATTTATTAGCAACGAAGCCTAAAAAAGTCATTGTAGTCAGTCTTAAAATAGAGAAAAATCTCTTCATAAATTAACCCTTTGAATGTGCATGTGTGTATGTGCACTCGTGTGAGCGTGTGTGCGAGCGTGGATGTCTGTGAGTGTATGTGAGCATGGGGGTGTGTGCTAAGGGCGAGGGAGAGGGGGTATTGGGAAAATGTAATTACTACTGGTACACCTCTAATCACAGCTGGTTGAACATCCCAATAATGTGAGACACATTGCTTGAAAGGCAAAAAAAAAAGGCCTATATGATTATAGTCTATAAAATTATAAACCTGTAGAAACAGGATGCGCCTGTGACCAAGCACTCCCTGCCTGGCCTTGGCCCCTCTAGGAAGGCGCTGAGCTCCTGCGGTAGAGCGCTACCACTTGCCCATGCAGAAGACGACATACATGGTGTGTATGAAGGAGCTCATGGTCGGACTCGGGAGATCAGGTACTCACAGGTGGAAACAGGCCTGGGGAAGGCAGAGTAAGGAATAAAGGTCTTGGTAATTCAGAAGGGGCGATCAGAGAAACCGTAGACTTAATGACCTATCCAGGGAGCCCACTCTGCCAAACTGATCAAAAGAGCAATTAACTTAAACCTTAAAGGGTTGACTGGTTTGGGAGGGGGAAGGGCGAGTCAATGCAGGTGTCGATGACGACATCAAGGAGCAAAGGCTGGACTCAAAGCTGGACATGGTCGGCTGGCTACTGACTCAACGAGGGGCCCTTTCTAACCAAGGACTGCGGCCACTTTCTGCGGGTGGGATGCCATGTGCAGGTGGGACTGGAGCAAGAAATTCGAAAGTCACAAAAAGGTTAATTCAATGACGTGTAGCTTTGGTATTGAATAGCCGCATACATTGATGCCATTGATGGCATAGACTTCATTTAGGGATTTTTTTTTTTTTTTTGGTTATAACAGAAAACCTAAACCACTGGTTTAAGCAAAACAAAGCCTATATGTTGTGATAAGTGTGACCCATGGGCTAAATGGCAGTGCGAGGACCCCGTGAGTTTTCCTCTCTCAGCCCGCTTTCTTTGGTGTTGACTAAGTTCTCCATTTCTATGCAAAAACTCGAGGTCTGATGCTCTGAGGCTTAGGACGTGTAGAAATAAAACTCCTTTCTAGTGGCCTCCACACAAGTGTTGGAATTCATGAGGTTTCATCTTGTATCACGTTTCCAGTCCTTAATAATCATCATTGCCCCTGAGGGGCTTTCTGTTCCGACTGCTGCCCAGCTCTGCTCTATCATTGGCGTTCGGTTCTGGAAAGTCCACTCGCTGGAAATCCCTGCTCACTGCACGGCTCCTGGCAGATGTGAGTTTCATCAGTCCTGGAAATGGCACTGAACGTCAGACGCAGGCCTTTGACCTTTCCCTCGGAGGGGACGGAGGGTCACTCTCCACTGGACAAACGTGTGCTCCAGAGAGATTACTGGATACCGTTTCTCTAGAGCAGGTTTGAGGTGAGTGGGGACAGGTCACTTAGTGACTGCTGATGGGTCACTCTGCATCTCACTAAATGGGAAGGACTGAAAAGAAAGAGCAGCAAAATCCAAATTTACTCAGAAGGGAAGATAGGAAAAATGTGTAAAAAGAAGTATTAGGAAAATAAAAATCAGAAGAGAAGTCTGTTTGGGAAGAAGTAAGTAAACCATCTTGCACGTTGAGTTTAAAATGATACGGACCATCTTACCAGAAATGTCTAAAAGGGATAGAAATGTTCATATGCTATTGGGTATGGACTTTGTGCCAACAATTTTACAAGACTTATTTCTAAGCCTCCCAATAATCCTGTAAAGTAGACAATTTTGTTCTCATTTTATATAAAAATGAAGACAGAGAGATGCATTATCAGCTCAGCTCGTGAGGGGCAGAGCTGGAATCTGAGCACAAAAGGTCCGTCTCACTTCAAAGACTAGACTAGATCCAAAGATCAAATTGCTTGGAAGTTGCAAAAGGCTAAATCTACCTGGATCAAACCAAATAAACTGCAAGTCTAAACCCCCTTCCGGTACAACTCACCATTCCTGCTGGTTACCCACTGAGTCTGTGATGTTTGCAGAATCCGTGCACCCCGGAAATGGATCTGAATGGTGGTGGGGGCCTCTCTAGAGTGCACAGCGCCTGCCCCTGGGATTCTGTCTGGGGAAGGGAGGGCCTTTTCATTCACTTCATCAGGGTCATCCATCCTACCCCTGAGCCCCAGATCATCTTCATTCCCCACCTGGGGACTAAGGGCTCAGTATTGACTGAATTCGAGCCCAGTCTCTGCCTAAATTAAATTCACCAAGACCCTTTGTCTTTGCGTTTTGTTTTATGTCTCAGGTCAGTGCTGAGCCAGTATAAAATACTCTTGAAAGGCGATTACCCCCAAACAAAAGCCAAACACGAGAGCTTTGTAAAGACCCCTTTGCTTCGGGGAAGCCATGATTCATGTCAGGAAGAACCTTCAAAGCAGAAGCAAAAAACAAACAAACAGAAACAAGGAACCTCACCATTTCATTGCCCAACCAGAGTGGGCAGATATTTCCAAATGGAAAGGGCTAACAATTTCAACTTTAAGAGAGCCGTGTAGGACGTAGGACTCTTGCGCACAGACTTTAGTAATAGAATTCAGTCATTGGGAAAAATTCGGGACAATAGGCACGGCCCCAGTGGGATAAAAGATGTTGCTTTACATACATAGAGCATCCGTGCTGATTACGGAACAAATGCAGTGATTTCCCTGTTTGCTATCGTTAGCGAACACTTGCTATTTTAAAATTTTATTGGTAAAATGGAGGCTCAGACTTGTTAAAAGTTTGCTCAAGGCCACACTACACTGCAGTCTGAATTTTCAAAACCAGGGTCACCACCTCATCTATATTCCCAATCCCTGAGTGTTTCAGCACAGCTGGCCAAATTCTAAGTGTCGGAGCCTGCATTTTTTTTGGTCTGTGGACTTTCTCTGGCTACCCAAACCCACTCTGTCTGCCCAAAAGCGTGCTGCAAGAACCAGATGGTGAGTATCTCCTGAGCTGATACCCATCTAACATCTGACCGTGTAGATGCCCCAGTGCCCTTGACATTCTGGTACATCAACACAGAGGCATGTGGTCCACATTGGCTGGCTCTGGAAATTCCACAGAAGGTTCAAAGTGAGTTAACAGTAGTTATAACTTGCTTGATAACAAACCCTCTCTTGGCTCTCCTCCCATCCCTGGCGCATACCTAGAATCGCTTCCCAAATAAACTTTATGCTCAAAACTCTGTTTCAAAGCCTGCTTCTAAGGGGACCTAAATGAACACAGCCAGGTCTATCTGATTCCAGAGCCCCAGTAAATATTCCGCTGCTATTGAAGTCGGTAAAGGCCATGCACGGTGCCTGTCATCCTGACTGGGAAGAGCAAGACGGGGAATATATGGAAGGAGGGTAGACTCATGAGGTGCGGATACCCAGACCATCATGGTGAAACCAGGCTAAGTTATTGAAGGACCATCTCATCATTAGACATTTAGTAAAGATCATGACTCATTGTGAGAATTTCGGGGAAATCATCAACACTTTCAACCAGAGCACCAAACTGGCCTCTCTAATCGGTGGCTGAGACAGGGGCAGAGTGGCAGACGGGTAGGCAGCCTGAGCACACACAAAACCCCTAGGAAAATGGGGACTCGAACTTGCAGGGTAGGAGACAGAAGTCTCAGCAGGGACCGCCATGCTAGGGCTGGAGCAGATCTGTGTGGACTTGCTGCCTCTGTCAAACAAGTGGACACTCAGGAATTCATATGGTCAACCTTATAGACCGGGACTCAGAATATCTTAGTTTCGGTCTTTTGGGACTCTCCAAACTGGGTCTCCTGTAGAGCTGTTCCCAATGCAGAGAATGAGAAGATGGGTTGAAACCTTAACCGGCTGTGCAATGGGGAGCATGTCACCCATCCCTGAGTCTGATGGCCACATCTGTAAAAACGGGCATGACATGGCCATCCAGAGGGTTGTTGGAAGACTTTCTAATCTCAATGTGCATAGAACAACTGTAAGAACTTTACAAGCTTACACCAGATATCCACTTACCTATTTTGGTCTTGAGCAAGGCACTTACCCTCTTAGTGTCTTGGTTTGTGCATCTTCAGCTGGTATAATGGTGTCTCTACAGAACTACTCCGAAGGTGCAAACTACGCATGCAACTTGTCGAGCAACGTGGCTAACCCTTTCCCTGGCACTTTGGCACAACTCAACAAATAGCAGCTAATAGAAAAGATGTAGATTCCTGAATCCATTATTTGTTAGGAAATTCTGAAGTGACAGATTCCTCCCAAGGATGAGAAAAATGTGTCTTCCTGTCTCAGAAGTTCAGACCATCCCATGGAGGGTGGGGAAACCTAGTGATCAAAATTGACATGGATGGATGAACCTTTACTTTTGGCTTGACAGGTGCTTCCCAGAAATTTCTTGGATATTCCAGCTGAGGTCATGCCAGGAATTCCTCACAGGGGTGACGGTCAAGCCCTGATACAAGGGATGTTCACGAGGTCAGGGGGAAAGGTCTAAGGAACTATAGAGAAATGCAAGTCCACCAATTCTCGCCAATATTCTGGATATTCTGGATAAGGAGAACTTCCAATCAAAATTTTGGTTCCTCAAAGCAGAACATGTGTGACATTTTGGCCAATATCATTCAAAAATCTAGTAACAAATAGGTGTAGGGAACATTGAAACTCTGTTGCTAAGGGCTCGCAGAAAGAACAGCAATAAAAAGGAGGAAGGAAACTGAAAGCAACCTGAAGACGGTTTGTCTCCTTCCAAGACCAGCCTCGGTGGCTCTATTCCAGAAGGATCGCACCAACATCAGAGGAAGTGGTGTTCGTAGGGAGGTTTTAAAATCCCAATATATATTTTTTAAAGGACTTGAAGGAAGGGCCCTTGGGGGGTTCGGTAGGTTATGCAACCGACTTCGGCTCAGGTCATGATCTCACGGTTCGTGAGTTCGAGCCCCGCGTCAGGCTCTATGCTGACAGCTCAGAGCCTGGAGCCTGCTTCCGATTCTGTGTCTCCTTCTCTCTCTGCCCCTCCACCACTCATGCTCTATTCTCTCTCCTTCAAAAATAAATAAACACTAAAAATTTAAAAAAAAAATAAAGGACTTGAAGGAAAACAGTGGAGATTGCGATTATTTTAGTGGAATCAGCTGTCACACTGGGAGGGACTTCAGTACTCTTCCCTAACCTCACATTTTATAAAAGAAAAACGCAGACCCCGAGAGGCGGATCAACATGCTCAAGGACACACAGCTAGCTAGCAAACAACATGGGCGCAAATAAAATTTTAATTCAGAAAAAAAAAAGATCACGCAAGGATTTAATTCCCCACTTCAAAATGACGAACAAGAATATGCTGTTCATGTATGTCTCTTGACAGAAATCCTCCTGAAATCCATATAAGACAATGTTTAGGGACCATGCAGCGTATGGATTTGGCTGAGCCCTGCTTTCCTGACTGTCTGATGTGCATAAGCTTTTACCTTGATGACAGCCCTGTCTCTCCCAATGCCGAACTTTATCATCGCATCAAATAAATGTCTTCCATTTGGGGTGAGAGGCCAAGGCCACAAGCTCGCTTCCTTCCAGATGCAAAATAATCAAACTGCTCCACATTTTTACTCTGGTCAGATGGAAAACTTGTCCCTTCGAACCAGAACTAACAGCAGTTCAGGTGACAGAGACCAAGAATAGTAAAAGAAGAGGGAGGAGAAAAAAAGGTGGAGGGGAGGACGAGAAAGAGAGATGGAGAGCAAGCAAGCAAGAAACAGTCCACGGAAGAAGGAAAGGTTTGGGAACATAAAGTATCCGTGACAATCCAGAGGATAGCTAGAAAGAATGTTGTCATTTCCCAAAAGAATAACAAATATTTCCTCAAGGCAAGAGCTCCTGATAGCTGACATAGATCTTATGTTTTCACGGCACACGCGGATCAAGCACAGCCTCATTTGGGGAATTCGGGGTTCCTTGATCCTGAAGATGAATTGTTGCAATTTGGCATTTCCAAGGTAAAGACATCAGAGACTCTCTGGTTTGGGAAGGACACAGGGCGAACGGCTCAGACTGCCAGGGGACCTTTCAGGGCCAACCATCCCGTCAGCTGCTGCACTTGGTTGAAACCTTCCGGGGAAGCTCTCAGCCCCACCGACCATGACCTCACGTGCCTCTCAGTCACCGTGTACCAGCGCCCGCCACCTCCTTGACCTCAGCAGACTGGCTTCCTTTGGCCAGGACTCTGATCGGTTACTTTTCATTGGCTCTGCTGCTTCCTGTCTCCCTCAAAGCCCCCCCCCCCCAAATAAGAATAAAAAATGCTTTGGTCTATGAAGAGCTACTGGCCAAGAAAAGCCCCTTTTCCTTCTGCAGTGTGACTGAATGACAGGGTGCATCCAGGGCCTGGACCCTGCAGGCAGCGGAGGTAGTGGAGGGGCCTGTGAAGAAGTAGGGGTGGAGGGAGGAAGGGAGAGGCCAGAGCCTGATCGTGCAAAGCAGAGGACTCTGCACAGACGTGAGTGAGTTCTTCCCACAGAACCTCAAACTGCATCCCAGACACTCTGAGGGTCCATCCTCTTAGTCGAAAGTAGCCTATAAGAGAAAGATGCTCTGGAGGCCACTAACGTTTGTGGAGCTTTTCTATGGCAGGTTCTGGATTAGGTGGGTGCTGAGTGTACTGACGTGTTAACACTTTTTCCTTCCAGACCTAGCGTCACCGCTGAGATTCAGTGTCCGGGTCATGTCACCTTTAACCACAGTGATGTGAGGTGGCCAGTCGGTGGGCTTGGGCAACAACTTGTATTCGGATCCGGGTTAATTATCCAGTGACATGGGTGACTGCGGACGGTAGGGATGGGGTTGGCCGGCTTCACCAGCAGACCCTCCTTCCAGAACCGACCCCCACGTGCACAGTGCACAGATCCCAGCGATGGGAAGTTGCTCTCCTAAAATTCATAGCAGTCCCTGAGGGTCCAAGTTTTAGGGGGGGAGCGTGGAGCATCCTACCTCCCTGGGCCACCTCGTTTTACTGCATCATCAGATGAAGACGATCACACATCCATTTGTAGGATCTGTCAGTGATTAAATTACCGCCGCAAAACATACACCACCTACAAACATCTGGGGCCTTCCCCACCCAAGTCTTTCTTTTTATGATTCTTGCAAATATATGAATATTCCCCAGGTAGCACATTCTCGATCTGGCTCACAGGTAGACTGGGAAAGGGAGTTCCTAAAAGCCCATCGGGCTCATCATGCTGATTTAAATTGAGAAGAGCAAATTGGGGGACTTATTTTTAAATCTTCCCATTTTAAAAAATTTATTGTTGGGGCATCTGGGTGGCTCAGTCAGTTAAGGGTTCGACTTCAGCTCAGGTCATGATCTCACGATTCGTGAGTTTGAGCCGCGCAGCTCAGAGCCTGGAGCCTGCTTCAGTTTCTCTCTCTGCCTCGTTCTCTCTCTCTCTCTTTAAAAAAAATTATTGTCAGTTTCCTTTTTTATTTTTTAAGGAGAGAGAAAGAGAGTGCCAGTGGGAGAGGGGCGGGGGGGGGAAGAGGGAGAGAGAGAGAGAGAGAGAGAGAGAGAGAGTCTTAAGTAGGCTCCACTCAGCATGGATCAGCATGGACTTGATCCCATGACCCTGGGATCATGACCTGAGCCAAAATAAAGTGTCTGAAGCTCCACTGACTGAGCCTCCAGATGCCCCTACATTTTTCCATTTTGAAGAAAACGGGAATACTAGACATTATTAATTGGACGAATTCACTGACCAAAAAAACAAACAAAAGAAGTTATTTTTCTTAAAACAAAAGAAAACCACCCAATCAGCTCAGGCTCCCTTGGCTGTGTATGTCAGGCAGGGGCTCCACCTGTGAGCGGTACAGCCTCGCCCCTGCCCCCTCCAGCCTCGCCCCTGCCCTCCCCACCCCCGCCCCCCGCCCCCACGGGGGCGCCAGGTGGCTGGGTCTGTTTTGAGTCAAGGGCAGGAAAGCACTGAAGCGGAGCCATCACTACTTGCTGTAAACGTTAACTCTGGGAGATGCACACAGCATGTCTACACTCGGACAACACGGTTCTGTATTCTCCTTTCCGTCTCTTTTAGTTCCTGCTCCAAACCCCCCGTTGCAGACGGGGCTCCTCATAGTGAGGCACATCTCACACCCTACTTTCCCCTCCAGAACCTAACAACGGTTCTGACTCCTCTTTCTTCGTTCAAAATCATCACGATTTAGATGTGCTTTCATAACGTATAGAATAAGAAAAGGGTCTGTTGTCCATCAGAGGAATTTCTTTTAGTGAAATATAAGCTCCTAATGTTAAAAACTTCAAACAGCTTTAAATTCTAAGAATCAGAAATTAGCCATGGGTTTTTTTTCACCCAAAGCCATGTTCAAAACAAAGTAGCAAATGTCTCTACATCCTAGGAAAGCAGAGATAGGAGATGTACTGTCTCCAAAGAGTATGTGTATTTCTTTTCTTTTTTTTTTTTTCATTTTAAACTGATAAAGATCTTCCCCAATGTGTTTTCGATACAGTTGTTGAGATATTTAAGGCTTCTTATTTTGAAACACTACAGAATTCCCAAAATTACAGTAACAACAACAATAACAACAACAAAAGTTGCTGAGGAAAGTTGGGGCAGAGGAGTTCTTTTTCAAGAATCTCGACCTCTTAGGGAAGTCTAGGGGGGCTCAGTAGGTTAACGTGTGTTACTCTTGATTTCAGCTCAGGTCATGATCTTATGGTTCATGAGATCAAGCCCTACATCAGCTCTATGCTGACAGTGCAGAGCCTGCTTAGAATTCTCTCTCTCTCTCTCTCTCCCTCTCTCTCTCTCTCTCTCCCTCTGCCCCTCCCCCTCTTGTGCTCTGTCTCTCTCTCAAAATCAATAAACTTAAAAAAAAGAAAAGGAATCTCCACCTCTACTCCACAGCCCCTGCCCTGCTACAGGTGATGGAATTGACAGGGTTTGGAGGCTGATGGGGTTGGAGGTAAGAAGGAGAGGAAGACTATCAAGTCAAGATCACTTTTGGGTTTTTGTCTCACACAGAAGACTGACACTCAGCGGTGGTCACTGAAGGTCATCAGACTTTAGAAGGTCACTGAAGTAGCTCATGCAAATGGAGATACTCAGGGAAGGAATTTATTACAAAAATTAAAGGTACTCATGAGGGTTTCTGCGTTCTGATTGAAGTGAGGAGAAGCCAGCGTCTCAAGGAGAGGATAGTCCAACAAATAAAATGTGTTGAGGGATCCCGTAGAATGTTCCTGACACTCAGTAAGGTAGAAATTGCTGGAAACCCAAGAGAAAACAGTGTTGGTGGTAGAGTCAGGGTGGAAGGCACACGGAGGAGACCGTGGCGTGTGTGGAAAGTGCGGGATGGGAATGGCAGAGGAATGGGATTGCCCAGTTGTTGGGCTGAGACAGAGAGAGGGACTACTAGCTGGGGGAAACTGGGCTTGGAATCATAATACACCTTTAAAGATAAGGAAGATTGGAGCATGTTTAGATGCTGGCCCACAGGAAAGGGGAGGGACTCTCGAGGAAGAGAAATAGAGACTCTCAGGAAGAGAATAGGGCTTTTGAGGAGTAGGAAAGGAAACCCTTACTTGGACGGAAAGCAGGTCCAAGATGGCGGGGGACCATCCCAGTAATGGACTGGGAAGAAATCAGGGCAAGTACATGGTTTTAAGTCCCAGCGCGGACACTGTCTAACTGAAAAAAATGAAATTGTGTCTCTCGAAAAGACGTTGGGTTCTAACATCCAGTACCTCAGAATGTAACCTGATTTGGAAATAGGGCCTTTGCAGATGGTCAGGTTAAGACGAGGTCATTAGGGCGGGCCCTAACCCAATGCAACCGTGTCCTTATGGAGAGGAGAAATTTGGACACAGAAACAGACATCGACAGAGGGAAGACCATGTGAAGACACAAGGAGAAGACAGCCATCTACAAGCCAGGGAGGCCTGCCCCACCCAAAGCCAGGAAAAGGCCTGGGATGGACCGAGTTTCTCCTCAGTCCACAGGAGAAACCCAGCCTGTCTACACCTTGCTCTCAAACTTCCAGCATCTCAAACCTACAGCCTCCAGGATTGTGAGACAGTAAATTTCTGTGGTTTAAGCCACCCAGTCTGTGATTCTTTGTTACAGTAACCCCAGGACACTGACACGGCAAATCTTGGTTCCTAAATTTTGAATTAAACTGTCCTGAATTTTGGCATCTGCCCTTGAAGGATTCAATAAGATGCTATGTGAAGAGTCCTTAGTAAGCACTCAATAAAAGTTTCCTATGTATCTAGAGGAGGTTTGGGTGATAATTATAAATGCCTCTCATTAAACATTGATCATTAAAGCGTCTATTGTTAATTATATTGATTATCCTAATAGGAACAGCTGGGAAAACAATCACAACACTCATCCGGAACAACCGCCCTGGGTCACACTTCAGTTGGCACGCTCATTTCAGCATGGCGTGATTCCTGTCATTCTCGATGCCATGAAGCATGGGAATCTCAGTCTGAATGAGGGCAAGCGGAGTGTGGGGGCAGATTGTAGTGATGGTTTCCAGGGAAAATCACTTCCAGGAAGGACACCCACCAGAGGGGATGAACCCTGGGACACCATCTCTTGGAGACTCAAGGATTCCAGAAGGGACTATGTAGACAAGTCTTTGCCAGAAAGAAGAAGTCATAAATGTCCTTTCAAAGCGGACCTTGCCAACTCAAGGACCATATGACGTATCTTTGGCTTGTAAAATATTCTCATTTCATTTTAGTAACAGCTAAAGAACGGCCTACTTCACAAACTGTAGGAATAATGAACTGTGTTACATAACACATGTGTTGTGCTGCTGATGTGCCAGGAATTGTTGTGACACAACACAACACACACACACACACACACTCACTAAAATCCTTTACTAGAATGAAAGTATTGCTATTATTCCCATTTTAAAGATGAGAAAACATGGGAAACATAATTATCTAAGGAACTTGCCCCTGATTCACCGTCACACAAACAATAACCTCTGTTGCTGGTTTTCTCTCTTCTACCTTTTCCCTGGAAAACCGTAACTGAGAGAGGAAACAAAAGGGAAAGATAGTTTTCCTTGTGTTGGGATCTTAGTGACAATATCGAGTGGCAGGTTGATGTAATGAAGTCTTAAGTCTGTCATTCAGGAGAGATACCGAGAACGATGCCTGGAGCCACATCTGCGAAGCCATCAGGATAGTGGAGAAGCCCGTGAGAAGACAAAAGGGATGCGAATGAAAACTGTCCAGAACCTCTAAAAGCATCCTTAAGATCTGAGAGTGGAGGAGTTGCACCGGGAAAGTGAGAATAAATTAATTAAAGCGCATCCACGAAGCTGGGATGCTGAGATAGTCATTTCTCTGTATATAAAATAATAAAGTCTATGCGCCCGAATTTTAAAGTTTGAAAGACAAAATTTCAAAGTGTTTTTGTTTGTTTGTTTGTTTGTTTGCTTTTAAACCTCGGAGAATATGGGAGTCTCTTTCTTTCTTTCTTTCTTTCTTTCAATTTCTCTTTTTTCATTTTTTGAGGTATAATTGAGGTATAACTTTATGTTAGTTTCAACGTAACTATTTGATATTTGTATGTATTTGGAAGTCTTTCTTAAATGAGACTTTAAAATGCAATTGGCAAGTGAAAAGGGAAATAAGTTTGGCTATAGATGTGAAGATTGAAATAAAGTTTGAAAACAAAATTCTAAGATCATAGACAGAGCAAACGTATTTCCAATTCAAAGCATGAAGGAAATCAGTAGCCAGAATATATAAAAACCTACAACAACCAAAATAGAAAAGTGTAAATAGAAGGGGAGCCTCAAATATCTAAAAGTTATACAGAAATTCTCCACCTTATGAGAATTCAGGGAAATATAAAGTGAAGCAATGAGCTGTCACTTCAAAACTATCACACTGACAAAAGTTTCAAAATATGATAGTTTTAATAATTGAAGAAAATATGTAGCAATGAGAACTCCCATATGTTACTACTACGAAGGTAAAAAGCTACGCCTAATGTGGAAAATAATTCTAGTAAGACAAAGAACGTGCAGACACATGACCTAAAAATGTCATCACTGTCTGCATACAACCTAGAAAAGGCCACTCAGATCAGGATAGGAAAACATGTAGAGAATGTTTGCCCAGCTTTGTCTGAAATAGCGAGAGAGATTCTTCAGTTGATGAAATTTTAGTCAGGCTCTTGAGCCTTCTCTTAGGTGCATCTGTGCCCTACATTGTAAAATCCAGTTTTAACAAAAACTCTGCTAAATTAGAATTTAGCGAGAACCGCCCCCCCCCAACCTTTGATATCTGATCAGGGGCCTCAATCCCCCACTTCCACCCCCACCCCGAGGTGATGTGTGACCATCTTGGCATGCCTCCAGCAAGAATCCTGTAGGTCAGTTTAGCCAGAACCCCCCCTTACACATGATATTTCCTCTTACTAATTTCCCTCCCCTGACCTCCAACATGCTCTTTGGTTATAAATTCCCACTTGCCCACACTGTATTTGGAATTGAGCCCAAAGTCTCTCCCCATTGTAAAATCCTGTTGCGGTAGCTCCTATGCCTACCATGATGGTCCTGTAAAAGGTCTACCTTACCATCTTTAACAACAGAAGACATGGGAGACAATCTAAATGTCCATCAAAATGACATTGGATAAATAAAACATGCGATTTTCATTCAATGGGCTCATCTGTACTGGGTCATGGGGCTATCCTACTTCAGACCTTCAGACTCAGGACGAGGAATTACTGACCAATCATGCCCTGGCCAAGAACTTCCTTCCTCCACAGAGATGCCTCCGGAATCATGGCCTCATTTCCATCTTAAGATAGTGAAAGGGAGAAAGCCATCGTCAAACTTTGGAAATAACATTGAGGGAAGCTGGAGCAAGGTGGTGTCTCAAAATCCCTGGGAGAAGAAGGGTCAAATATATGGCCAAAGTCAAACAAAATACAGAGAAAAGGTTGTTTGTTTTTAACAAATGGAATGGGCCATAGATTGAAGAAGAAAACAAATAAAGGAAACTCAGTTCTTCCAAGATGGAAGATCAGCCTCTCTTCTCCCCAATATGGAGACTCTGGGCATGATTGAAAAAGTAATTGCTCCCCCAAGAAATGCTATCGCCGCTGCCAGAAAACTGCCAGAATGCGTAATGTCTCTGAAGGGATCTGTACAATATGGGAGTGTGGGGTATCTTTATGGGGTGGGAAGGAGATCGCGAAAAGAAAGACGCTGTATATCCAACTTAGAAATAGTCCAACTGGACCTTTCATGGAGAAAAATCCCCAAAAGGGAAGGAGGAAATGAATGGGGTCAAATACACACAGACACGGCATTGGTTTTCACCAGGAACGGACACTATGTCCCCTGAGTTAAGCAGGAAGCACACACAGAGGCGAGGAGTTGTTACTAAATACTGGGATGGAGGAAAGCAAGGGGAAGTGTGGACAGGAGTTTACTTAGTGATTTCTAACACCCATGGAATAAGGAAAAGATCATATGGAGGGTGTGAAGGTCAAGGATTAAGTTAATGTCACAGGAAGTCTTGAAAATTTGGCACAGCCACTTTAGGCACACTAGCAAGAGATCAGTTTATGTATTACTGCAACCACTGAGGCCAAACTGAGTTTGGAAGTTTAGAAATCTGTCTTGGATCTCATTAGCGCATCTGGGTGGCTTTACTCCTCAGGGTTTGGCAGCTGGGGAGTAGGGCTGGTTTGATCTAAGGATAGAGTTTGGCAATGCTGCAAGGATGGGTATGGGGAAGAGGGGATAATCATGAGGACGGTCCCTTTGATTCGATTATCCTGCTTTGTTGTGAATGTCCAGATGTATTGGCTGATAATGAAATTGTTCGGTCCTTTCTCAGATCCTAGCGTGGGTTCAATGATCTTGTATGGCAGCTGGTGGAAAAGACTGGCTAGGTGGTCTCCTAAAAGAAATCTCTAGTTTATCCTTTGAAATGCTGCCTTTTTTGTTTTTTAATCTGTTCTCGTTTTGCATGTGTTGGATTCTTAACTGGAGGATTGGGTCGGCTGTGGGAATACTCTTCACAACCCTGCATGTCTTGGATAATATCCCTTCTTGTACCACTTCTCCATTAGTCCCAGAAGAATATTTTGCGTAGGATTGTTCATATTTGAGAGCACAAGTGGAGGAAGTTATGGGAGGCAGCATAGCTCATTTTCACAGGCTGGGAACCCTGATTGGCAGCATCACTAACAGCTAAAAGCTTCAATTTCCAGGCAAAAGTTCCAGAGTAAAAAGGAACGAGAGCTCTTTTAGAGAAAAAAGGGGGGGGGTGGTGGAGCAAAATAAGGAAGATAAACTTATACATACGTAACAGAAGGAAACAAGGTACCCTAAGCAGTCACCGAAGCCCGTGTCCCTTCATCCCTTTGAAGTTTACAGATCCCTGTAACATCCTTCTGATTGGAAACACAAATATCCCAAGGATTATTTTTGCTGAGGTTATTTATTCTTTTACTAATCCTGAGTCGAGCAGCTCACTATGAGCCTGAAAGAGGACCTGAGTCTTGGGGAAAATGTGCTTCATTAAGGAATAGAGACAGATCTTTGTACTCAAGTTCAAGTTCTCCTACCACTGTCTCCTAAAGTCAAACCCCACCAGTCCCCCTCTACTTCATGGACACAGGCATTTATTGACCTCCTTCTATGTGCGAGGCATGGTTGGTCTTAACCTGCGTTGTGACATCAGCCTCGTTGACTTCCTGTAGCTTTGCCGGGATAACTCATTCTAGGACAGGTGAGCAAATGTACATCCTTTCAATATGTTCTCAGACTTGCAGTGACTTGCATTGGGAAACAAGACTTGCTAACACTGAGAGTTAAAATCTCATATGGCTTTTTTGGAATTCTGAAAAAAAAATAACTGGTCAATCCCAAATAAGTTTTTCTGCCTCTATCAGTGATGGGCATCTGATTCAATTGCTTTGCTGGAAAACAATCTAGCTCTCTTTCATGGACTATTTTCAAAAGCTCATAACATTAAAAAACTCATTTGCTATTTTATCAAGACCCCTATGGAGTCAATTTATACAAAGCACTTGAATAGTTTCACATTTCATGAGAAATGTTAGGCCAAATTTTTAATAAATATCTTTTATTATCACAATAGATATTTATACTACATTTGTATTGGTGTATTTATGCTTGTAAAATGTGAATCTGTGAAGTTGAATCAAAACCATTATTTTCAATGGATCATAATTATTTTCTCATAAGCCCAATTCTATAAAAGCATGGATTTGAACATTATTAGACTGATAAATTATCAGTTCTTTCCAAATTTGGGCTCGACTCGTTCAGAATTGTATGAGTCCAATCCATTTCGGTACTTGTCTTTCTAAAATTAAGCGTTTTAACATTTTCTTGGCCTTTCTTTTGTCCAATTTTAAGCCTTATATATATTTTATTTTCTCAAGTATACTCAGCAACTATTCACCCAAGAAATATATCTCATTTCTCACTCCATAAAACAGAAGATGAAAAAATCTTTTTAGAAACGGATAAAATGTTAGATTTACAAAGAAAACTCTATCAGTAATCCTCATGGTACAAACAGATCCAGGTATCTAGGAAAGTTTCTCAAAGCCAAATTATTAAATAATAACTTAGTTCATAGCTAATGTTAGACTCTGAAACAGTGAACTCCCAGTCTAGTGTTCTTTCCATTATAATCATAAAGAACTGTTTACAGTTTTAAAACCTTCTCCCTTTGTATACAGCTTCTCTTACATCTTCTGTATTTGGTGATAATTATAGATTGAATGTTTATGTCCCCTCGAAATTCTAACTCCCAATGCGATGGTAATCGGAGGTGGAACTTTTGGCTATCAATCAGGCCATGAGAATGGAGTTGTCATGAATGGGATCAGTTCTCTTATTAAGAGACTTCCAAGATGTCTCTTGCCCCTTCTGCCATGTGGGGACACTGGGGGAAGATGGTCTTCTGTGAACGAAGAAGTAGACTCTCCCCAGACCCCCAGTCTATTGATGCCTTGATCTTGGACTTCCAGACTCCAGAATGGTGAGAACTGAATGTGTGTTGTTTACAAGCTGCTCTGTCTGTACCATTCTGTTAAAATGGCCAGAAGAGAAAGGAAAGGGATGGACTCAGCTTTTCTATTTGAAACATTCCACGTTAGGTATTCAGAGGTCTGTCTCTCACTTCTCTTTCCTCATCATCCTTTATTCCTTCTTTCTCCTCCCTTCTCATATCCCATCACCTTCTCAACCCGACACCACATCAGCCACAGGTGGCATCACAGGGACGACGGGGGTGGTAACTAACATCGTCATGAGACTGTTTACTTCCAGTCCACAGCCACTGGAATGTGCCTTCTAGAAAGATCTAGCCCTGTGGCTGCTCGCCATGATATATGCAGTCATCCACAGAGTACAACCAGGAATCTTCACAGAATGATTTATCAAGCGCTTGTTAAATATCGTGTACTTTGTGCCGTGATCTTGTGAAATTGAAAAATATACTTTATCTACTCGATTCTGGGTGCTAAGAGGTTAAGTAGTCTGCTCAAGGCGATGTGGAAAGGCTGGTATATCCTACGAAGTCTGTGTTCTCTTCAACATCCCATAGAACCTCCTAAGATAACATGCGATTTAATGAGGCTTTTCCAAAGCCCATTTAGGGTCTTACTCCATTACTATTCCTTGGCAAGGTCTGTCTTTGCCTTTTACTGCACAGAAAAACAATTCTTCTTTTGTCTAAGGGCATTGCCTTTATAGAAAGGCCAACAAAAAGAGTAAGAAAGAGTGAATATAAGAGCTATCAGTTTGGGAATCCGTTTCTTAAAAAGACTAATCCAACAGCTCAAGTTCAGAATTGAGGAATAAACATACACAGTTGTTTCTTCACCTTCTGAAGACCTCCGCTGAAATAAAATATTAAAAGTTCAAAAGGAAAAATAATGTAGATCAAGGGTGGGTAATCATCAACAACAGCTGAGAGATTTCCACAAATTTCTGAAAAGAGGTGGGAGAGGATGGAATGATGAAACAAAGAGATAAATGACTCGGATGCTTTAAAAAGGAGAGCAACCCAGCTATTGGAATTAAGAGAGGGCGTGGGTTCAGAATGAGTAAATAGCGCAGAAGTTGGTACTTAGAAGTCGGACTAGGGGCTCCTGAGTTGCTCAGTCGGTTAAGCATCCGACTTCAGCTCAGTTCATGGGTTCAGGCCCCATATCGGGCTCTGTGCTGACAGCTCAGAGCCTGGAGCCTGCTTTGGATTCTGTGTCTCCCTCCCTCTCTGCCCCTCGCCTGTTCACACTCTGTCTCTCTCTGTCTTCTCAAAAATAAATGTGAAAAAGTATAAAAAAAAAAAGAAGAAGAAGAAGTTGGACTAAAACCAAGAGCATTAGTTGATAACGCACACTCCTCCTACTTCCGGGTCCCCAGCCCACTCAGGCTGTTGGCAGAATTAACTCGTCCTAGCTGTAAGACTGACATCCTCATATTCTCATTGGTGATCATGGAGGATTAGGTCTCTGTTTCCCGAGGTGGCCTACAGAAGTCAGGATGCTGAGGATGTGGGGAGGGGTGGACAGAAAGCAACTGCTCCCAGAGGGTGAGCATATGACTACTGATATATATTTACTTTGCAATAAAAGAATTACAAATAAAATTTTAAGAACCTGCCAGACCCTAGAATGAGACTAAAAATATAAAAGAAAGGAACACGTGGGTGTCTCAGTCTGTTAAGTATCCAACTTCGGCTCGGATCATGACTTCACGGTTCCTGAGTTTGCATCAGGCTCACTGCTGTCAGCACAGAGCCCGCTTCGGATCCTCTGTCAGCCTCTCTCTCTGCCCCTCCCTGGCTTGTGCTCTCTCTTTCAAAAAGAAATAAAAAATTTTTAAAAAGAAAAGAAAAGAAAATACAGACAAGATCCATGAAAGAGGACCAACATCAAGCTGATAAAAATTCCAGGAAAAAAGTAAGGGAAATAAAATAGAGGAATAGAAGTGACAGAAGAAACTTTCTCAGACCTGAAGAAGGCCATGTGTTTTCAAATGAAATTCCCCATTAACAGCTCAGCGCACTGAAGACAAGGGCAAAAGACAAACAAGACTGTAGAGTACTGGCAGAATTTCTTTCTTAAATGTATGGTAAAATTCACCAGTGAACCCATCTGGGTCTGGTGCTTTCTATTTCAGAAGATTATTAATTGTTGACTCTTCAACTTATACAATAGGAGTAGATTTATACAGATTGTCTATTTCTTGTGTTTTGAACAGATTGTGTCTTCAAGGAACTGGTCCCTTTCATCTAAGTTATCAAATATGCAGCGTACAGGTGTTCATAATACATCTTCATTACCCTTTCAATGTCTATAGGGTCTGTAGTGATGTCTGCTTTTTTCAATTCTGATATTTTTAATTTGTGTCTTCTGTCATTTTTCTTAGTTAGCCTGGCTAGAGACTTATCAACTTTATTGATCTTTTCAAAGGAACGGATTTTGATCTTGTTGATTTTCTCCACGGATCTCCTTTTTCAGTTTTGCAGATTACTGTTCTAATTTTTTTTTAGTATTACCTTTCTCCTGCTTCCTTTGGATTTTATTTGCTCTTCTTCATCTTTTTATTTTAAACATTTTTCCTATTTTATTAAGTTTTTATTAAACAACAAATACTGTACACGAAATACTGGCCGTAGAGTCATGGGTCTTGTTCTTATAATCCTGTAGTTCTTTCTGAAGAGGTAAAACACACACGCAAATCCAATGGAAAATAAAAGTTAGAAGACTTAAAGTGATGACTGTCACATCCAGCGAAGGGCAACATCTGAGATCTGGCTTCCAATCCGCTTGGTCTAGATCTTGACCCTGACACAGATCAATATTTGGCCTCAGGCAGTTACATAATCCCTCTGTGCCTCAGTTTCCTCATCTGTGAAGTGGGAACGGTAATATTCATATTATTTAATAAGCATCAGATTTCGATGTAGGGAAAATGCCACCGTACCTGAGGACACTACATGGCTAGGCTTCACGAATGAGTGGAAGAAATCCCATAGAATTAGGCAGGATTAGGGGGAAAAGGGGGATGCAGGCTCTGTTGAGGACAGGAGTGGAATGGATAGAATGCTGAACTGGCCATAAATTTCCTCTAACCTACAGCAGAGAGAAACTTCTTGAGTTTTAAATATAAAACATAAATCACTTTGAAATGCATAGCTCTGTGTGACCAAAGTCCCAACCTTTCACCCCACGGTAAATCTGCTCTTGTCCCGAAGAGGAAAGAGCAAGAATGAGAAATAAAAAGAGGAGCGTGGCAGTAACATACGAGCGGATACATGTTTATATATTTGTGTGCTTGGGTCATAGAACAAAACTGCAGAACTGGCCTTAGCACCGTGGAATAGCAATGATTTTCCAAAGATGCCATTATCATGTGCCTCGTCTATTTATGCCATCAGAACCCTCTCACTTTGCATCCTCTCACTGACCATTGCCTGCCTCATTTTCTCTTGTACTCTAACAAGGGAAGTTTAAAAACATAATTGCAGGGGATAAAATGCCCTATATGGTGGTTCAATGGCATTTTATTCAGCCTTAAGAATGAAGGTCATTCTGACACTGAACCTTGAAAACACTATACTAAGCAAAAGAAGTCAGGTACCGAGGGACGAATAGTAAGATTCCACTGACATAAGGTACCTAGCCGTGGTCGAATTCAGAGAGACACAAAATAGAACGGCGGCTGCCAGGCGCTGGGGGCGGGGGATGGGGAATCACTGTTTCAGGGATATAGAGTTTCCTTTTGCAAGAGAAGACTTCTGCGGACAGAGGGAGGTGATGGTCGCACAACAGTGTGAATACCCTTAATGCCAGCTAATGTACCTTTAAAAATAGTTAACCTGGTAAATTTGATGTGATGTGTACTTTATCTGAATGTTTTAAATAGAAAAAAAAAAAAACACCCCACCTCATTGGTATTTAAAGAAATGCAAACTAAAAAAAAAAGAGGCACGTTAAAAATGCGAGCTGGCACAGCAGGCTCTTGGCTTAGGAAAACGAGTCTCCGTTAAAATCAAGCACTGTCAGGATTGACTCTTACACCGGTTAGTTTAACGGTCTAAAGTTGAACAGAAATGGGATCAGCCGCTCAGAACACCCCCCTTTCCAGCCGGTCTCTACCGGGTCAGGGAAGGCTCCCACTGCGCGGAGGCGGGGGGAGGAGGCGATTGTTAAGCAGCCCCGGTGGGCGGCAGGGCTCTGCTCGCGCGCAGTCAGCCTCTTCGCGGCAGAACCTGAAACCCGGGGGCCTGGCCGCGGAAGTCACGCTGTGTCCAGGTCAGTGCCCCCCCCCCGCCCCCCGTAAGCTCCGCAGCCGCGTTCCAACCGCACCCCGCGAAGCTGCAGCTCCCAGGAGCGACAGCGGGCAGGAGCGCTCTCCCAACGCCACCTCCGCCCTTGCCCCCCGCCCCACACTTCCCCTGGCACTTGCTCCGCCTCCGGGGTGTGGGCCCCGACCTCGTGCGCTGGGGCTCCGAAGCTCAGGG
>CM053576.1:129291547-129315043 GCA_028646485.1 Cryptoprocta ferox | reverse complement strand
CTGGCTCTGGGCTAGAGGTCTTGAGGTTGTTGCCTAGGTTATTCCATGATCTTCTAGAAGCAACCCTGTGAAGTTTATTACCGTTGTCCCGAAGCGAAATGCACGGTTAGAAAGGTCGAGCCAAGGACGAAGTGTTCACGCGCAACTTCTCCACCTTGTTTTTACGACCTCAGTGACTAGCGTGTTACCGCTGGCCCCTTTTATTCTGCAATTCTTCTAGAAGTAATGATCCTTTTTCTCTGACGGGTCTTTATAAAAAGGTTTATCATCTTATTTACTGAGACTCTTTGGGGAACAAAGTGTTAACACAATGCAAGTTTTTTTTTTTTCCCCCTAAGAAATGAAGCTTATTTCTATCCATTCCAGAACTTAGTTTCAATCATGCCTGTGTTTTTTTTTTTTCTATGTGTTCTTACATTGTTTGCTTCCTTCCTAAATACAGCATAATTGTGGTATTTTCACAGAAAATTGTAGATGCTCATTGTGGACGTACATCATTAAATGGAGCATTTTTATGATGATGTCCCCACAAGCGAGGTCTGGATGACTACTTCCGACCATTCTGCATGATTCCAGAACACTCCACATTTACCTAGTTCATTGACAACTGTGTTCATTTCATCACTGAACCAGTAGTCACTTATTAAGTTATTTCTGTTATCAATGAACAAAACAAACAGAATTCCCTGCTCCGGTCGGGCTTGCATTCCGTAGCTTCCATGGCCTTCTGAAACCGCTTCGCCCTTCACCACGTGGGTCCTCTCACACTGGTGTTATGCAACATTTGGGAACTCCATGGGTTTACCATTATGATTACTCACAAAGACGGTTTCTAACAGCCAGGAAAATTATTGTTGAGACCCTGTAGTGGCCAAATGTAAGGGGATGAGAGAGGAAAATGGGTGTTGGAACCACCAGGTTTCTACGTATTAGCAGAAAATCAAAGTACAGAAAGGCTTCATCACATAAAGGGGGGGGGGTGATCACGCACAATAACTTCACATGTAAAATGCCCCTGCGTTGAGGCACTAATGTAAAATAATGCTGAAATAAAATTATACCTATGAACGACATGGTATATCACTTGATATTCTTCTACTTCAACATATCTTTATGCTTCAAATGGGTTTCTTACGGACACCCTATAAATGGGTGTTGCTTTGTGTCCAGTCTGCCACACCTACTTGTAATCTGGAGGTTTATTTAAATGTCACGTGATTATCAGTGTGATTGAGAGCAAGCCTACCATCTTTCTATTCATTCTCTATTCATGTCATCTTTTTCTCCCCTTTCCCCATTTTTTCTGCCTTTGTTTTGGATTGAGTATCTTTTTATTCTATTTATTTAAAATGTCTGCTATTTGTTTAGTATCAATGCCTCTTTAATTTTTAGCAGTTGTCCTAGTGTTTACAATATACACTTTTAAAATTTTTTTTAAGTTTTATGTATTTATTTTGAGAAAGAGAGAAAGAGAGAGCGAGCATGTGCAGGGGAGGGGCAGAGTGATGGAGAGAGAATCCCAAGCGGCCTCTGCACCGTCAGCACAGAGCCCAACTTGGGGCTCAAACTCCCAAACCGTGAGATCATGACCTGAGCCAAAACCAGGAACCCCCTGGGTGCCCCCTCAATATATGTTCTTAACTTACAGGTTTATGTAGAGCATAAGGAACACACACGTAGAATTTCGTTCTTCCCTCCTGTTCTGTGTGCTGTTGTCATACATTTCACTTCACATACAAACATTTCGGGGCACCTGGGTGGCTCGGTCGGCTAAGAGTCCTGCTCTAGGTTTCAGCTCAAGTCATCATCTCACGGTTCCTGGGAGATGGAGCCCTGCGTGGGGCTCTGTGCTGAGCCTGCTTGGGACACTGTGTCTCCCTCTCTCTGTTCCTCCCCTGCTCGTTCTCTCTTTCAAAATAAATAAATAAACTAAAAAAAAAAACATTTTTATATATATCACAAATCCAACAATCCATTGCCACTGTTTTTTGTTTCAGTTGTCTTTTACGGAGATGAGACAATTTTTTAAAGCTTTTATATTTTTCACAGATTTCCAGGGCTCTTAATTTCCTTTTTCATAGAACAGAGTTTCCTTCTGGTGTCACTTCACTTTTACTAAAGCAACTTCTTTAAACATTTCTGTAGTCCAAGTATATCGATGAAGAATTTACTCAAAATTCGCTTGTCTGGAAAAGGCTTTAATTTCCCTTCATTTCCGCCTGGTAAAGATTTCTAGGTGAGATAACATGTTTGCCAGTACTTTAAAGAATGTTTCTCCATTTTTTTTTTTTTTTTAATCTCACATAGATTCTGAGCGAGCTCAGCATTCTGTGTTTCTCTGTATGTCATAAGCTTTTTTCTCATGTGACATTTTTCTGCCCCTCCCTCTGCGTCCTGTTGTCCTGGCTTTCCAACTATATATATATTTACTTATAAATATATTAAATAAACATATAATAATAAAATATGTAACGTATTCATCATATTAATAAAATATAAATAATTACTATATTATATAATAATATAAATTATAATATATTATTATATTGAAAACATGTCATTAATAAAATATAAAAATATAAATATAAATTATATATAACATACACAATATAAATATATGAATAATATATATTTAATTGCTTGACTATATACTATAATATATAACAAATATATAAGTACGTAAATATATTTTAAACATAAATACGTATATATACATATAAATATATATTTAACTGCTTGACTATATATAATATATATTATATAACAAGCATATAAATATGTATTATACAAAAGGACATGTAATATAATAATATAAATACATAAAAACTTTATATACATGCTTAACTACTCGACACTGGCCCGGGTGCGGTGCCGGGGGACAAAGGAGCAGGTGCAGCTGGCTCAGAATATGAGGAACGGCCCGTGGCACCGAATACTAGCATCATGGGAGTTATCTGTTGGGCAGTGTGACACGGCAGGTTCCACCCTCCTCCTACGCACCTATTCCGATTTTGCCTTACGGTTTGCCTCAGTGTTTCCTCCCCAAAAGCCTTCTATTCCTTCGTTTCTTGCCGTGACTGCCTCACCTCTCTGGCTGGGATAGGTGGCCCTCTTCGTTAACGGCACCTTAACAAAGGTGGGGTTTCCTCTGTCTCTAAACCTGTTACTCTTCGTTCCGTTCTTTTTACTTCTCTGTCTCCATAGCCGCACTGTGAAGTCCTTGAGAGCAGAAGCCAAGGCTTTTATCTTTACCTCAAATAACTTGCCCTTTGCCCCGGGGCAAGTACCCATTCTCCGTAAAGGATGGACGGGTGAACGAACGGGGTCTTTTACTGGGCTGTGAGCTCCAAGGGCAGAAATTGTATTTCCTCCGATTTCTGTTGCAAGTTCAATTCAAGATACAATGATTGGTATCAAATGAAGGTGCCGTGGTTGTGTTCGGAACGCGGGCTTGAAGGTCCGGATGGATAGGAAAGTCGGCCACCACTCTTGCTAATTGACTCGACATGGAGAGAAGGGCAGGCGAGCCCAGAAAGAGAGGGAGGAGGTCTCCTAGATACTCCTGCTCCTCCTCCAGGAACTTTCCTGGCTGGGACTCTGGTATCTTTGCCTTTGGTTTTCAAACCATCTCCCTGGCTTATGGCCTCCGACTGGAAGGGCAAATACACTTTACATGGTAGCCATAAAAATGTCCATGAAAGGATTGCTTGTCCTGCCTTGCTTAATATTGGCAGTCCTGTCAATACCCATACTCTGTCCTCCTACAAATAACAGTTTAAAAAAAAATAACATTGGGGGCACCTGAGTGCCTCAGTCGGTTGAGCATCCGACTTCAGCTCAGGTCATGATCTCGAAGTTTATGGGTTCGAGCCCCGCGTCGGGCTCTGTACTGACAGCTCAGAGCCTGGAGCCTTCTTCCGATTCTGTCTCCCGACCTCTCAGCTCCTCCCCCGCTCACACTCCGTCTCTCTCTCTCTCTCTCTCTCTCTGTCTCTCAAAAATAAATAAACATTTAAAACATGCATAACATTTATTGAGGACTAATTGTGCCAGCCACCCTGGCAAGGTATTTTACAAGGATTGTCATTATCATTTCACAGATTAGGAAACAAGATCAGAGAAGTGATTAGATTTGCCCAAGAAAACAGATCAGCAGAAAGCGCGGCAGCATTGGAGCCCTGGTTATGTTGCCAACAATGTCGATATTTTTACCACGACACAAACTTTATTCTGTCGATGTTTCTTAAAAAATAAAAAGGAAAATATAAAATATAGCCTTACAGTTACTGACCAGTGGTGCCTGAAATGCACAGACCTTGAAGTCAGACCAAAGAGCTTCATACTTGGACTCCTCCCTGCTTTGGATACGTTCTTTCATGCTGTAATCTTCCACGTCCTCATCGGGGGAAAACAGAGGTACGGACAACAGTTACCTATTTGGAAGAAAGAATGAAATTACATGAATGATAGGTGTTTTGTACATTGCAAAGCACTATGTAAATGTGAGTCATTCTCCCAAAAATCATATAGTTTGAGAAAGAGCAGGAAAGAAATCCCTCCTACCTTAAAATGCATCTAATGGCCAAGCTATGATTTTCGGCCAGGAAATATCTCCTTGAAGATGCAAAGACCTTATTTTAAATCCATTTACAGAGTGACCAGCCACCATCCCTTACGTAGAATGAATTATTTCTATCAGATTGACATCTTGACCGCTAGGTAAGATTCGTTTCATCTAATGGTTGGGAAATTTGAAAGTGAAGAAAAAGATAGCTATTGAGCCATACGTACCTCATCAAAGAAGTCTTGTAAGAAAAAAAAGCAGCTGGGACGCCTGGGTGGTTCAGTTGGTTAAGTGTCCGACTCTTGCTTTTGGCTCAGGTCATGGTCTCGAGGTTCATGAGTTCGAGCCCCGCGTCAGGCTCTGAGGCTCTGTGCTGACAGCTCAGAGCCTAGCGCCTCGTTCAGATTCTGCATCTCCCTCTCTCTCTGCCCCTCTCCGGCTCATGCTCTGTCTCACTCTCTCAAAAATAAATAAAAACATTTAAAAATTTTTTAAAAGGAAGAAAAGGCAGCCACGATGGAGACAGCCAGTGCTCTGGGGACCAGAAACAACACGAAACTGAGGCACTAAACACAAAAGAGGGAACGAGGGAACACGGATCAGAAGTGCAAAGAAGAGGGACAACTTAGAACTCCAGGGCTCTTTCTGTTTAAAATCAGAAAAACAGGTACAATTATGTGTGATGTAGTGAACTAGGTGTAGAAATCCTGCTTCAAAGCTGATTACCTGTGGACTCTGCCGTGGACAGAATTGTCTGTGTGACTGTCCGAAGTCTGGGTGAAAAGCAGCCGTCGGTCTCAGCTCTCCTCTGCCTCGGGGGTCTGGTGTGGCTCTGCGCCTGGGCTCTGTGTCGTGCTGGCACCGAGCCACCTCCGTCCCCTTTGGCTGTGTGGGTTTGAGGCGGGATGGCCGAAATCCTTCCCCAGCTGTGAATTCTGCTGATGTGAAACGTCAGGAAATACGGGCTTAATTCCATAAGAATATTCCCTCTCCCCACCCCGTGTTCCCAGTTACCCATGTTGGAAAGAATCAGAAAAAGAGACAACTGGGTTGGAAGGAGGTAAGAAAAGGAGGTGAAAGAAAAAAAAAGCACCAACAAAGCAAGGCCCCGCTGGGCAAAGGCCCAGCAACTCTCAGAGCTTTTAGAGAGACGGGTCCTGGCAGGGAGCCCTGTGGGCGTCACAGGGGCAGGTCCCCTGGGAGGCTGCCTCTGTCCCGTGGCCTCACCAGCCACCAGGGCTGCCACACAGGTCCCCAAACCCCCAGCTCAGCCAGGAACCCTGTGAGAACACCCGGCCCAGGAGAAACAAGGCAAAGGACATCCATCTCTCAATGTGTGTATTATCGGCAAAGAAGCCAAATAAGTGTACAAACATCTGGTTGCAACAGTCAGGAAAGGTTGCAACTTCTCAGGAACCCCGAGAAGATCCTTCCAGCAAAGCATGGTCGTCGGTCAGAAACGTCAAAGAACCGGGCGCGTTGAGACGTGCAGAATGGCTCCCGGAGACTCTTCTTTCCCTCCCTTGCCTATGTCTTCGTGCCTTAACTGCTGAGGTCCAGACCCGAGACTTTCAGAAACCCCGTTCTGTCGTCTTTCTGTGCTTTAATGGGGCACCTTCATCTGCTCAAGGGAAAAGGCAGTCACCCGGAAGCCTGATGTAGAGGTACAATACACTCGACATGTGAACACGAATATTGCCATTTTTACTTTACGTGTATTTGTTTACAGAAAAGTGTGCAGAATACTAACCCTTAAAAAAGGCAGACCTATTGTCAAGAACCTTAAAGGGCCCGAAGAAAGACAAAGAGAAAACCCATACTATGCTCATTACTGCTTACACTTTGAACTCCAGCTAATCATATCCTCATGTTCCCTGTGTGTACACATTAAAGAAAATGTCAGTAATTAGTGGAAAATATAACATAATGAATCCATGTAAAAACAAGGTTTTAATTACAGCATTGACACAGGTTACAAATTCCAACTTGCTTTTGTATAAGAGACAATCAGATCCATACTTTATTTTTTTAAAGCTATTTTGGGTGGAGGGGGGAACCCACAAGCCTTTGATATTTGAGTCACGATCGTACACTTGGGTTCCAGGACGGTGTTCTGGCATTTGTCAAGCAGATCTCGATCCTCGCTGGGGAGAAAGGGTCGTTCTTACAGTTCACGTGGATAACCGTCACCGTGGAAACTACGCACTTGACTTCATACTGGAGAACTTCCTCCTGGGTGGTCCCGTCCCAAAGACCTCTCTTCAGGCTAGTCCGGGACAAGCCAGAGCGGACTTCGATGTTCCATCTCAAGAGTTACAGGTGTGGACGGCGCTTCAAGGATCGAACAAATTCTAGGTCATGAGTTGGTGGGTGATGGGGCTTATGTCCTTCAAGGATCCCAAGAGAATCAAAGCCCCGGGATGGACCAAGGAGCAACACAGGCTAAGCGGGTCCCCTGGACTGAAGTGATACAAGTAGGATCTAAAAAATAGTCCGTTTGGCTCTAGAAAGAAGACGTCAGAATCCTTACGAAAATGGGAACATATGTAGGTGTTAGTAATACTGGATGTGCGGAGCTACTCCGGAGCCCCCACTCAGTGCTCACACCAGACGTCTGCGCATCCAGAGGTCACGCTGGGCTCCCAGCAGAGACATGGGTGCGTCACAGCCCCACGTCGGAGCCTGCCCGGACCTCACGCACTGGTTCCTTCACCGCGGCTCCTTAGGGAGTGAAGTTCAGGATTAACTTGTCTACTTTTAACTAAACCAACCTCGCCAAAAGGATAAGTGGCTTAAAAAGTTTCCTGCAGGGGCGCCTGGGTGGCTCCGTTGGTTGATCGGCTGACTTCAGCTTAGGTCATGATCTCATAGTTTAGTCTATGGGTTCGAGCCCAGTATCGGACTCTGTGCTGACAGCTCAGAGCCTGGAGCCCACTTCGGATCCTGTGTCTCCCTCTCTCTCTGCCCCTCCTCCACTCCTGCTTTGTCTCTCTCTCTCTCTCAAGACTAAGTAAATATTTTTTAAAAAAATTTAAAAAAAGTTTCCTGCAAAGAAATAACAAATTAAGCCTAACGTGATAATGTAAGATGAAGGACAGGACAATGAGAGTCTCACTCCTTTTTTTTTTTTTTAAGTTTATTTAGTTTGAGAGAAAGAGAGACAGTATGAGCAGGGGAGGAGCAGAGAGAGGAGGAAAGAGAATTTCAAGCAGACTCTGCACTGTTTGACTCAAGGCTCAAAATGACAAACCGTGAGATCATGACCCGAGCCAAAACCAAGAGTTGGAAGCTTAACCGACTGAGCCACCCAGGCACCCCAGAGTCTCATTTCTTTCACTCTCTCTCTCTTTTTTTTAAATGTTTATTTATTTTTGAGAGAGACCGACCACGAGTTGGGGAGGGGCAAAGAGACAGAGGGAGACACAGAATCCGAAGCAGGCTCCCGGCTCAACACATAGCCTGATGCGGGACTCGAACCCACAAACTGTGAGATCATGACCTGAGCCGAGGACGGATGCTTAACCAGCAGAGCCACCCAGGGGGCCCCCAGAGTCTCATTTCTAAACTTAGTCCTCCATGCTCTTACCTGACACATAACAGTTTACAATAATAACACGAAGCCAGCCAAAAATTCTTAACTATCAGAAAAGCACCTTGAAATACAGGTTGTGTCTACAGTCATCAACACTGAAACTTGTCGTCAGTGCACATTCTAACTTGATGCCTAACGGTGATGACAGTATTTGAAAATCATGTATAATCTCATCACTCATGCTTAGAGCCATGTGACATGCACACATCTACTTCGTGAAAACTTAATTAAATGTAATGACAACATTGATCTTACCAATAAAAGACAAAAATCTGCCTACTATTGGTAGAATACTTTGTTACTTACAACGGAAAAGCTTATTTTTCCTATTATTTTGATACGAACAGCAGGGATAATACATGGAAAATATAAAAAACTCCATAAATAAAACAAGAGACAATATGCTAACAAAATGAAGTAGATTTCTTTGTGTTTTTCTGCTGTTACATGATCTATAGAAAATAGTACTAAACATGTAGAGAAAAGTATTAAAACAGAGGACACAGTGCTGGAGGTGATTTACCAGTTGATTGAAAAGTGACATGTGTCTTTCAGGTGTCAGCTTGTAGAAATTTCTAGACTCTGTTTCAGTAATGGATCATACAGAAATAATTGTTTTAGAAGCTACTAAAGAGAAACATGTAATGAACAATAATGGAATATTTTTTAATGTTTATTTATTTGTTTTGAAAGAGACAGAGAAGGAGAGTGAGAGAGGGAGGGCAGAGAGAGAGGGAAAGGGAGAGAGGGAGAGAGAGAATCCCAAGCAGGGTCTGCACTGTCAGCACAGAGCCCAACTCAGGGCTCAATCTAAGGAATTATGAGATCGTGACCTGAGCCGAAATCAAGAGTCAGACACTTAACCAACTGAGCCACCCAGGTGCCCCTTAATGGAATACTTTTCAATAATAAATAATGCATATTGGGAAACAGACAGTGACCATGAAAATTCCCTACCACACACCATTTGTTGGTTTTCTCTTGGTGAATTAAACAATGTTGTAAACTTAAAAATGAATGTTGTGTTAAAAATAAAACAAAATAATAACTGTTATGTTTTTCTCTTACAAAAAGATGAGCAAAAAATACAAAATTTGCTCAGTTATGTTGTGATGACACATGGCTCACAGTAGCATGTTACACAACACACATTTAAACACACACAGCACACACTCCCGGCTGATCTAAACCTTCCGAGTACAGGGGTTATCTGCCCACGAGGAAGAAAGTAACCATAACTTAGAAGCGCATATGCTATAAAGCGGGCTTTGTGGAAAACATTTTGGAAATATTCCTCTTATCTGACTTCTTTATCTCAAAATGATGTCAGTTTATCGCCTTCAAAAGACTTACATCTGCTTTGGGAAACAGGATTGATTGGAATGTTTACAACTATCTGAAAAAAGTTCTTAATAAGCCATAATCCCCATATTTCCAGTTGACTATGTGACGCTTCTGCTTGGATAACTAATAGGCATCTTGAATGTTATATGCCGAACACCACGTTCCCACTGATCTCCTGTACACTCGTGCCGCCATTACGTCTCCCGTCTAGTTGGTGGAAATCACACTGTTTTGGCCCAAACACCGGCACCCAACCTTAAATCTTTTCTCACTTCCTTCTCCTCCCACTACCAAATGCACCCCACACCAAATGTATCAAGAAACCCTCTTAGCTCCACCCTCGAAACATATTCGGAGTTGGACCCCTGTCACCACATCACCCTGGCAGGGTCCCCACCCCTCTACGCTGCTCCCTTAGCTCCTGACTGGTCCTGCTTCCCCCCTGTCCTCACCTTTATTGTCCTCACAGCACACAAGGCATCCCTGTAAAAATCACTGGGCACCCGGCTGGCTCAGTCGGTGGAGCACGCAACTCCTGATCTCGGGGTTGTGAGTTCCAGCCCCACATTGGGATAGAGATTACTTAAAAATAAATCTTAAAAAAAAATAAGTTATAATTCCAGTAATCAAATAAAAGAAAACGTGAATCATGTCCCACTTCTCTGCTCTAAGTCCTCCAACGCCTCCCCATCCACACCCTCGGGTCTCTGCTCGGCCCCCACCCTCAGGGCATTCCACCCCTCACCTCTCGGCCCCCACCCTACTCAGACATACGGAGTCCTTGATGATAGAAAGGCTCTTTCCCTCCCTGGCTGCTATTCCCCCAGCTTCTATAAGACCAGCTCCCTCAACTCACTCGGTTTGCTGACATCCCGGTGGGATCTTCATCGATGTCCTTTAAAAGGACATCCATTGTGGAGAAACGGGCACCCTCCTACACTGTTGGTGGGAATGCACACTGGTACAGCTGCTCTGGAAAACAGAGTGGAGGTTCCTCAAAAAACTATCAGTAGAACTCCCCTATGACCCAGCAATAGCACTGCTGGGGATTTACCCAAGGGATACAGAAGTGCTGATGCATAGCGGCACACGTACCCCAACGTTCGTAGTGGCACTTTCAACAATAGCCAAATCATGGAAGGAGCCTAAATGTCCATCAACGGATGAATGGATCAAGATGTGGTTTATCTATACAATGGAATACTACACGGCCGTGAGAAAGAATGAAATGTGGCCATTCGTAGCAAAGTGGATGGACCTCGAGGGTGTCATGCTAAGCGAAATAAGTCGGGCGGAGAAGGACAGATACCATATGTTTTCACTCATAGGCCTAACAGGAGAAACCTAACAGAGGACCATGGGGAGGGGAAGGAGGAAAAAGAGTTAGGGAGAGGGAGGGAGGCAAAGCACGAGAGACTCTTGAATACTGAGAACAAACTGAGGGCAGAAGGGGGAGGGGGAAAGGGAAAGGGGGTGATGATCATGGAGGGGGGCACTTGTGAGGAAGTGCATTGGGTGTTCTATGGAAACCAACTTGATAATAAACTATATAGAAAAAAAAGGGACATCCTTGTCTCCATTTCCTGCTTTACTTTTTCCTTCCTTGTCACCTTCAAGCATCCCATGCCTTCTGATTATTTATTTTACGTATCTGTCTTCCCCCACCAGCACATACTTCCCAAGGCCAGGGATGGTCACCTGTCTTCTCCCTGCAGTGTCTTGGCCCCTGGGACAGGAGTACACGGAATAGGACCAGACAGCTCACAGAACCACCCACCCCTTTGCGGACAGCCCCCACTGCAAGAGGGAGAAGACAGACTTGAGAGACGTGATAGCCTGGTAACCAACAGTACTCGGTGTTCAACGGATGTCAGGAGGGAGGAAAGACCAGGTAAGGGCTCCCTGGTTTGCAGGCCGATGGGCTAGGGAGCCCGGGATGCCGTTACCAGCGATAGAATGTGCTGGAGAAGCAGGTGTGGCACTGGGGAGAGGAATTGGCTCCAGGTTTATATCCATATCAACCAGTTCACTGAAAGCCAACACTAATGTGTTGCATGGCTAATTCACCAAATTATAGAAAATAGTTTTATATAGTGTCATGCTATATAGTGAAAGTTTTAGTTTGCCCTTATCTGTGTCTGTATTCTTCCACTATACCCCAAAGGGCCTGTGTCCTTTCCCCTCCCAAACTATTATAAAAAGAAAAAAAAAATGGAATGGCATGCAAAGCTCGCAAGTTAGGTGGGTAGGATCAGACAAATCAGGACATTTGGGGACAGCACATCTCTATCTCAGTTTCTCATAATATTCTAGTGTCTCTAACAATGTTCTAAGTCCCTCCTACTGGGGGTGTTCGAACCCTCCCAGCCTAGCTCCCCCATCAAGCCCTCTCCAGGAACATCTGGGCTACCCAGCCACCCCAGCGTCGACCCCTCAAGCCTGCAGACCCTATTCTAACACTGCCATCTGTCCCAACCAGCCAGGGCCTCTATCATACTAGTCAGTCAATATTGTGATTATCACACCTGCTGCTTCTTAAAGTTCCATGACAGGAGGAGACAAACTTCCTGGCCTTATTCACACACTATGATATTCCATTCATAGTTAACAAATTCTGTTTCACACACACACACACACTTATATAATTTACTTAAGTCACAGAGGGTTTAAAACAAGATAAAACAGATAGATAGATATGATGAACACATTTGAAATTTTGTACTGTGGTTTACAATTTATAAAAGAATATCATATAAAATGTTCTAATTGAATCTCCCCCAAATCCTATTAAGACAGTATTTTTCCTTCTTGTTTTTCAGTGTGGAGAAATAGCACCCCAAGGTGCAGTCCCTTGCCAATACTCCGTAGTTACAACTGGGACAGGCTGGGACATAGACCTCTGTGCCCAAGTGTGTGTCATTACTCTACCTGGTCAAGGTAAGTGTGATAAGAAAAGCAATGTGCTGCCTCAGTTTTCTCCCAGAGGTACAGGGCCTGAAAGCCACATCCTAAATGCACAAGCTTTGGGGCACCTCGGTGGCTCAGTCGGTTAAGCATCCGACTTTGGCTCAAGGTCATGATCTCATGGTTCATGAGTTCGAGCCCCGTGTCAGGCTCTGTGCTGACAGCTCAGAGTCTGGAGCCTGCCTCAGATTCTGTGTCTCCCTCTCTCTCTCTCTCTCTCTCTCTCTCTTTCTGCCCCTGCCCTGCTCATGCTCTGTCTTTCTCTCAAAAATAAAAATAAACATTAAAATAAATCTCAATGCACAAGCATTGGTATCAGGGACTCACGGTAGAAAGGAAAAAAAATCTGTTCAACAGAGTAATGTCTACATAACTCTTAAGAATTTCTGGGGGAAACCTGGAGTGTGTATTGAAATCAGAGGCTGACCAACGTGAAAATAAAAGGCGTCTTTGGGTGCCTGAGTCTTCTCTTTGCAAATGGCTGTTTTGGTATAATGCTGATAAGCCCAGACAGCCACATTCTAGTGAGCAACTTCAGAGAGATGCCTACAAACTTCAGTTTTCCCGGAATCCATGAAATAGAGACATAAAACTGGGAATCTATTTCTCTTGTTCATTCTGGATCTCACCAGTTCTTAGAACATCTTTACTCATGTATGGAAACCATTTACAAAGTGCATGCGTGGTCTACCTTCTCTGATGCTCCCGAATTGCTTTGAGAGACTGATGAAGTACAAGGCACAGAGGGATCAGGGACTTACCCAACCAGGTGACTGTGGGCTAAAGGAGCATCCACTTAAAGCCACACCTCCCGCTGAACTACTGCCCCTAACATAGGTCACAGCTTAGGGTCAGAAACACACTTTAAAAATACAGACATGGTGCATCAAAGATTCAAACCAGTTGCTTAAAACACCCTTATTAACTAAACTCATAAGTGATCACTGAGACCCAGGAAGATTGCAAGATCCTAATCATATTGGAGGATATTCAATTTCCTGTCATTTATATACTGAATCTGTCTTAACACAGGATAGTGTTATAAAAATAAAAATTTGGGGGGCACCTGGGTAGCTCAGTTGGTTGAGCATCTGACTTGGTTTTGGGTCAGGTCATGATCTTAGGGTCATAGGACCAAGCCCCATGCTGAGCATGGAGCCTGCTTAAGATTCTCTCTCTCTCTCTCTCGCTCTCGCTCTCTCTCAAATAGAAATAAGAAATAAAATTTTTAAAAAATAAATATTTTTGGAATCGATTTGGGTCTAATAGGCTAAAGAGATAAATCAGTCATATCTAGATCTTTTGGAGAATCAGGAATGGAAAGAAAGCAAATAATTGTACTTTTCTGGTAAAAAAAAAAAAAGTAAGCTCAGTTATCCATACCAACGCTGCTGAAAACATTGAGAAATTCTGGATGAGACATGAATATATAGATATATTCATAACAGCATCAGAAGCATACATGATAGTAAGGGTTACCAGACCAAAATCTAAGTGAAATCATGGTCCTGGAAAACCAAACAGGATGCTGAGAGAATTTTCCAAAGTTGAGGATGTGAGCTGTACTTTTTCAGGTTTTGTGGAGTAAGAAGAAAAGGGGCTAAGGCTCAGGACCCAAGCAACCTGTGTCCATGTATCAGTGGACCTTCCCCTATAAAACACACCCTTGAAAGAGCTGTAACTCCAAGGTTAGAGTACACTACAAGTTGACCCCCAGACCCTACATGCCAACAAGGAGATTTCACTGCGGCAGAGCAGAGCCTGGGGGAAATGCCGCTCGGCATAAACTGGCAACCTGAAAAATTCAAGCCATACATTTAATTTAAGATGATTGAGTCCACAGTACCTGATTAAAAAAAAGTCCTAGTTCTTCCTATTTCTGAAAGAATCTTGGCCATAATATTCTAAGGAAAATAACCATTAATGGTAAAAAGAAATACTCAAACAAATAGAGAAATAAAGCATCCTTAAAGAAAACTAGCAGAAAACACAGAGAACGTAATGGCTCTACAAAGACTCCAAATGTAGGAAGATTCGGGAAAAGGGTTCGTCAGACAACCTGGCTCATTGGTGCGCAATTATCAAAGGCTTGGAAATATCTCAGGAAAGAAAATGGTTAAAAATGTGCCGGCATGTGTGAAAAAGGAAACAGTGAAACTTCGATTATTGAAAGAAACAATAACTAAGACGTAAAAATTCACCAGCTGTTTAACCTTGACCTGAAACAGTGTTTGGGGTGGAAGGCGGTGCCCAGGTTGGTCAGAAGAAATGAGGCAGCGTGCGTCACAGAAAAGCAAAGAGTTGGAGATCAGTACAGAATTAGCAACACGGAGAACGTGGAAGAAGCCTCCACACACCTACCTGGGTCCCAGCAGGAGAGGAGAAAGAGCATGGGCAGAGACAACACCGTCAGGGGAAATGTCCAGGGAACGCCTGAGAATTTCCCTCTAGCAAAGACGCAGGAAGCTCTCCAAATGTAACAGTCAACTCATACTCGAACATGGGATAGTGAACCGTAAGAATCAGAGACAGAAAATCTAAAAACAACCACATGCACACAGGAGTATGCACACACGCACACGCACACACGATGGGGAACGAAACAGCTTACCTTCAAGGCAGTGATGCTGACAACCGTCTTCCCAACACCAACACGAGAGGGAAAATGCCAATGAAATTATATCTCCAATGTGCTAAAGTAAAATAAATACCGACCTAGGATTTCCAAGGAAATGCCTTTTAAGAACAGGGTGAAACAAAGACATTTTGAGACAAACAAAACCAAAAGAGTTAGTCAAGAGCAGTCCTCATTAAAGGTTGTAATTAATCCTCAGGCAAGTGACGGTTAAGGAAGTGGTGAACATGTAAAAATAATAGAAATAGTCTTTAAGGTGAGGAGAAAGAAGCCAAATGCAAAATAAAACTCAGGAATAACATATGAATTGGAAGACGATAGACATGGGGTCAAAATCCTCAAAGGTACTAATTTTCCAGGGGATGGGTAAAAATTTGGATAAAATTTATACTTTGAAAAGCTAAATACGCATTTATTGATTTTCAGAGTAACTCCTCCCAAATATAGCAACAAAGTGTTTAGCAGAGAAAAAGTGAATGAGAAGATAATCTATCCAGAAAACAGCATGTTCAAGTAATGTCTTTATTGATGACTTCTAAATCCATTTCCTTTCTAGAAAATTTACCTTTGCCCTCTGCAATAAGACTCATGACATGTTGATTCTGATTTGTGGGGTAACATGTTTAATACATTACCTCCATTATCTGTAAGGTTGTTTTTAATGACACGATCATCTCTGTCTCATTATTCAGATATCGCTATCTAGAATATTCATGCTATGCTTCCCACACTTGAGGTACGGGGTCCTGACTCAGTGTCAGGGGTGGAATCTCAGGAGTAATTAACCTCAAGAGGGGATCAAAATGGCACCGGCGAGCTCTTCAGAGAAGAGCCATCATGTCCTGTCGTCCACGTCACTGCCCCCTGAACAGAGACATGCCTACCCCATACCACCTCACACCCAAATTCATGTTCAGCCAACCACCTGCTGTCTTCAAAGTCTCTACCCCAGCTGCTTCAATCCTTGGTGCAGTTTCCAACCACATGAAGCTCCTGTAAGACGCAGCCTCCGTTGGCCAAAGTCGAGTGGTCGCGGATGCCACGCTATGTCTTAGAGAAGCAGTGATAGTCCAGAGAATGTTTCCTGTGCCCGTCCCCAGAGGACTCCATCAACTCCATCTTGTGCCAACCTCAATCCCAACACCACGGTCCCTCAACATCTCATGTCCCAGGTCCCCCCTCAGCCCTGGTACCCACAACGCCTCTGTGAGCCTGTAAAGTTCTGTTTCCCTCTCTTCTCTTTCTAAACGGAGAGTTTACACAAACCGATATTCAGCCTCCTCACCCACAACATCAGTCTGCATCCTTTAAGGATTCTTTTCAAGTTCTCACTTCCGGGCACACTCTGAAGCCCGGCCATTCTGTCCTTTGTTCCTGAGCAGGTGGTTATCTACCTGATGGCTACAAATGAGCCACCTAACCTTTGTGGTGGAAATGGAGTCATCGCCTTCCATTCCTGTGGCTTAAAGCCTGACCGATGGAGAAATGCACATTTCCTATGAGACTTAAGGCAAAAAGCAGGCATAACACCGCTCAGTGGTAGAAGCTGTGATGGTATGGCATTCACTGGATGAGCAGACATTCAGTGGCCACAGTCACGTGATGAGGGAATAATAGGAAATAGAGTTAGAGCAGCACCACCCTTCCCAAACATATCTGCCAGCACAAAAATCCATTCCAGGGGATTTTCTACTAGAAGGGAAATGACATCCCCCATTAGTCAGCAGTGGCCCCTGTGTGTGGACACCGGCATGTATTGAGATGGGCTGAAATCAGTGTGACCACCCCCCCCCCACCACGAGAGAAATAGCTCTCAAGGGCTGGGTTACATTCAACACATGCACCGAATATTTTAACATATTTTTTTTAGCAAGTGGATAAAAAGTCTCCCTCGAGGCATGAGGCTTCTCTTTCCAGCTCCTTAGAAATTTCGCCCCTCAGAAGGGGAAAGGGGTGTCTGGGCTTGGGTACGGGCCACCCCCTCCAAAGCGGGTAAGAACACAGCTCAGGGCAGGAACGCTGCTCTCTGCACACAGGAGGGTGCTTGTTTCTCATTCCTGGGGAAAGAAAAGGAACAGAGCAGCGGCCTGCAGGAAGGAGCCTGTGGGACCAGGAAGTCTCAGGAAATCGCTTCCCTTCTGTCCCGGGCTGACAGCTGCCTTGTGCAATGCTTTGTGCCTACGACCTGCCCCCTCCGACCCCCAGGCCGGCCTCCCGGCCTCTCTGCTCCTGCTCCAGGGAAGGAAGGCCATGCGCACAGGCCCACAGCCCCGCACTTCTCCTACGCTTCACACCAAGCACCTGCCACAGTGGGAGATCAAGGGCATCTCAGCGCCACCCCGGGAAAGTCACCGCCGCAGCGGGCTGCAGGATGTTGGGTGTCTGGCCACCACGGAAGCCCACTAGCTCAAAGATCTGGGGCCCCAAGTGGGCTCCACAGCAGGGAGAGGAAGCTTCCAGCTTCCCACCCCTGGCTTCTGCCCGCTGCTCCGTCCCACTGCATCCTACTCTTGAGCTGGGAGGTGCCTGCATCCCCCTCCCACCACTTCTGCAGATGAGGGACGAGCGCCCCATCCACAGGCTTCCTGGGCTGTGTGCCCCTGTGTGCCCTGAACCCCTCCAGCTTCTCCCCCAGCCGGGAGCCTTCCTTCCCACCCAGCCCCTCCCGCCCCTCTCCTCCCTTCTCTGCTGACACTGCCTGCCTCTCTAGAATGTTCTCGGCTGGGAGATCTTCCCACACCCATCTCAGGCCCCCACACCATCCTCGGCATCCACGCGGCCTCGCCCAAGCCTCCTGACATGGAGTTCCTGCAAGCCAGTGGCCACGTGGTCCGTGTTTCTTTCCATTTCTAGAGCCTCACATTGTTCCTGGGCAAAAAAAAAAAAAAAAAAAAAAAACTTCAGCAGCAAAAACTTAGTACATCAGACAATAGACTGGAGTCAAGAGCTTTCTACGTGTTCCCTGTGGGTAACTCGAATTTACCGAATGCATTTACTCATCTGTAAAGTAGAGGATAATCAAACCACAGATTTACACAATAAGAGAACGATATCGTTTCTCTGTGAACTTGGTAAAGATGTTTTGAAATAATCGTAACATTTTCAAGAGCACAGGGCCTTGGGTACTGAACGCTGACCTGAAGGTGGGCGTGTACCTTGTGGAAGTTGTGCAGAAGCAATCTGACAACACACACCTGCACGTTGACCTTGAACACGCCCTTCCATCAGCCCCCTCACTGGGAGAAGCTGTCCTGTGGAAATAGTCAGGTATCCCTCAGACGCGCTGCACCGCAGGAATACTGGTCACAGGAGTGTTTGTCATACTGAGAAATTAGGGACAGTCTGTGTGTAACAACAACTGGAATAGCCAATTGTCCTATGCCCCCAGGCTGGAGCATTATAGAGACACGGACAAGACTTCGTAGGCAAGGAATACGACAGAGCTCACTCTGGTTATGCCCTGTGGGTTCTCATTTTCTTTGGTCTTTAAATATTTGTATGCATACCAGAAAAAAAATTGAAAGCCTACGAAATCAAAACATGAACAGTGCTTATCATTGAGCAATGCAGCCATAGGCAATTTTTTTCCATTTTTTTAATGTTTATTTTTGAGAGAGACAGAGTGCGAGCGGGGGAGGGGCAGAGAGAGAAGGAGATGCAGAATCCGAAGCAGCTCCAGGCTCCGAGCTGTCAGCACAGAGCCCGACGTGGGGCTCGAACTCACGAACCTTGAGATCATGACCTGAGCCAAAGTCAGGCGCTCAACCGACTGAGCCACCAGGCGCCCCTGGGTAACCTTTGTTATTGCATTTTTTTAATTTTAATTTTTATTTTTTTTTTCTGTCTAAATTCCATTGCTTATAAGAAAAAAGAACTTTCAGGACCATCATAGACGGAAAAAAATAAAATACCAATTAAGCAATATTGCCGTGACCATGGACCTTTCTACCCACAACTGTTGTTTCTAAATATCATGAAGGAATTTGGATCCTGGAGCTATTTCTGGCCTGGGCACTGCTGGGCTATATCCACTCTCCGTGGGAGGATGGGTGTGAGCTCCGTGGTATTTAGGAACCCAGAAATCATTCACTCGCAGCCTCCTCACTGGCACAGAGGCCACACTGCATTGCAACAGGAATTTCACATAAGTAGTTTTCATTGCTTGCGTATTGGGTTTCAGAAATGCCCGAGCACCACACATGTATTCAAGGAGCCTCTTCCGAGATATCTTACCCTCAAAACCGGTCAGGAGCTAAAGGTCACACTGAGAACAGAGACCGTTGTATCTGCGGAAACAGATTGAAAACTCTTTTCACATACATTTAAAGGCAAAAGTCAAACCAAGGTCTGTTCACAGTGAAACCAGAAGGTGTCAGGTGTGCTCAGAAAAGACTCGGTCTTCGCACAAGCCCAGATCTCAGGCTCCCTGACCCGGACTATCCCATCGGACCTGTCACCAGCTCCAGGAGCCCAACACGTGTGTCCCTACTTCACCGATGAGGAATCTAAGCCCCGAATGAGTCCAGGGACGCATGAAGATGGAATCAGGATTACGTGTCTCCGACTCCACGACCACGGGCATTCCAACAACGGAGGAAAAATGTGGGCGTTCATAAGAAAAGTGAAATAGTTTGAGCAGTAAGTATTAGTAGCAGTAACGACAGGCTGCCTTTGCTCCATAAAGCCATCTCGCGTCCAGATACAAAATTCCAGCCATTTGAGAAACAACTTTTGAAACCGGATTAGACCGTGGGAGGATGTTCGTGGCCGTAGGATGGCTCCTCTGTCCTCGCAAGCTGGTCCCAGTGCAGGGAGGCACGGAACTGTGACTTGGGCTGCCCCGCAGAGCCATGCCTACTCCTGCAGGCTTTTAAAAAATTTTTAATGTTTTTTAAATTTATTTTTGAGAGACAGAGACAGTGCGAGCCGGGGAGGGGCAGAGAGAAAGGGACACACAGAATCTGAAGCAGCTCCAGGCTCTGAGCTGTCGGCACAGAGCCCGACGCGGGGCTTGAACCCACGAACTGTGAAAGATCATGACCTGAGCCGAAGCCGGACGCTTAACCGACTGAGCCCCCCAGGTGCCCCATCCTGCAGGCTTTTTATTACCTCCCGTCCCCGTGCCCTGGTCCGGAGCACATGGCCTCTCTCTGTCGCCCTCCCTGGGCCCCGTAGGCGGCAGAGCGAATCATTGCTTTCCGCCTTCCTCCCTGGGCAAGTTCCATGTAGCCAAGCCTTACAGAGTGTGGGATACTTACAGCAAACTTCCCGGAGGTCACTCATGTGCCGTCGTTAAATATATCAAACAAGTGGAAAAAATAAAATGAAAGCTACAAAAGCCTCAAAACACCCCTAGAAATATCATGAAATCAATGTATCAAACCTCATATTATGTTTGTTTGGAAAATGCCTCAAACCCTTATTCAGAACCTATATGTTCTCTCTTTAAATGCAAAATTTTAGGGGTGCCCGGGTGGCTCAGTGGGTTGAGGATCCGACTCTTGGTTTCGGCTCAGGTCATGATCTCATGATTTGTGGGGTCGAGCCCCACATCAGGCTCCATGCTGCCAATGTGGAGACTGCTTGGGACTCTCTGTCTCTCCCCACACTCTCTCTCTCTCAAAATAATTAAACATTTAAAAACGAATAAAACAAATGCAAAAGCTTAGGTCCTCGCTTACCCTTTGCCGTTCAGCTATCAGTCTGTGCCGTGAGGAAAGTCACCAAGTCCCGTCTTCTGTGCGTAATGCTTCTCCCCCCAGGCAGCAGAACCCAGCCCAGCGCGACATGCATCAGGACGCATTTCTTGCTCAGATAAAAATAACGCGAACATCTTCTAGGATCATAAGTAGTTATATTTGCTGCAATCTGGGGGGAATGGGGAGGCTGTCACGCCCCTCTGTGCACACACCTGACCCCTCTGTGCACGGACTCCCGGGGGGCCCTATCTTTCTGGAGTTGGGACACGTCTTCCCCGCAGCCTGGGGGGTTAGGGTGTGAGCGCAAGTGCCAAAGGAGCCGATGCGTGAGACAGGAGCCCGGCCAGCCCCGCTCCTCGGGAAAAGGATTGTAGCCGAGGACAAAGCAGCCCAGCAAATCCCTCCTCGTGCAGGAAATGGAGAAGGACCCAGATCCTCCTGCCTGAAAGACAGACGAAACTAACCTTCAGGGACCCCTAAGGGTGCCTAAGACATAGGGACCTTCCCCCACCCCCTTCTGTGTCATTTAGCAAGGAAACATGCAACGAGCCGCCTTCTTGGATCACCACTGGGCATTTCCTCTGAACTTGCTTTTCCACCGTAACGAAAGTTCTTCGAAGGAACACGTCCACAACCACCAAACGTCTTTGTGACTTAGAGTCAACCGGCAGAGTCTCGTTAGCAGCATTGCTTTTGAGCTGCTCTCTTTCCCTTGTACAAATCATGACTCCTGATCTTATTATAAACCACAGATACGTTATATGGCTTATTTGCCACAAAACCAAAACATGCCTTTTTCACCCATGAAAAAACATCATTTTCTGTGAATCCTTATTCTACAATTTAAAGCACTTGGTGAGCGTAGAGTTCACGATATGATGGGCCAAGGAAGTGCTCACTTCTCGTGGTGGTGTGAAATCCATGCTAATAAGGTACGGCCAAGTCTTTCTAAGGTAAAAAACAAAAATCATCGCACTCATAGGTCTAACAGGAGAAACCCAACAGAGGACCATGGGGAGGGGAAGGAGGAAAAGAGTTAGGGAGAGGGAGGGAGGCAAAGCACGAGAGACTCTTGAATACTGAGAACAAACTGAGGGGGGAAGGGGAAGGGGGAAAGGTAATGGGGGGTGATGGTCTTGGTGGAGGACACTTGTGGGGAACAGCACTGGGTGTTATATGGAAACCAACCTGACAATAAACTATAAAGTTTAAAAAAAAAAAATCATGTAAATACACAGTTCCCTCCCTGCCCCCGTTTCTGTAAATCACAGGGCATTTTCTCAGTTGCCGGCACTCAGAACCTCGTTCCCTTTCCCTCCTTCCTTCCCAGCACCACCCAGCTCTTGTCCAGGTCTGTACACCCCCATCCTATGTCTGTCGTCCTCCCCAGAAGGTCACGGTGATCCCCCTCTTTCTCCTATCTCTTTCTGTCCTCCTCGCGAGGTTGGAATTCACCCGCTCGAGGTGTGGATTCAACCACATCACGTACCTCTTTAAAATTCTCCAAGGCCTGCGGGATCGAATACAGTTACCTGCGGGGACCCCATGGTTGGGGACAGGGTTAGAGGCTCCTGCCCCAGCTAGAGAAGGTGGGTGGGGCTCCAAACCTGTGGAGAGGCAGGGAAGTCACTTAAAAGTTACAGACGGGTATAGACAATCCCAATGTATTTCTGTGCATGGATACATGGATATAGATGCAGACAGCTTTTCCTCTTGGGGACCAAAATTGGACACTTCCCTGTGCAGATGTCAGACCTCAGTGATCCCCTTCAATGGGTTACAGCCTCTGAGATGACAATGATAGGACTTTTTGTAGATGTTGCATCCAAATATGTGTCAGGGGATACTATTTCAATATTTGTGCTAAGGGGCGCCTGGGTGGCTCAGTCCGTTGAGCGTCTGACTTCGGCTCAGGTCATGATCTCACAGTTCGTGAGTTTAAGCCCCACGTCGGGCTCTGTGCTGACAGCGGGGAGCCTGGCGCCTGCTTCCGATTCTGAGTCTCCCTCTCTTTCTCTCTGCCCCTGCCCCACACTTGCGCTCGCTCTCTCTCTCTCTCTCTCAAAAACAAATAAAAATGTTAAAAAATAAAAATAAATACTTGTGCTGGATCTTCCTTTAAAAATTTTAGAGCGTTTCTTCCTTTACAAATTTTACTTTAATTAATTGATTAATTCTCCTGCTATTGTTTTACTTAATAGCACTTACATATCAAAATATATTGTTTTGCTATTTTATTTTGCCTTTCTTCTTTGTATTTAAATTATCATTTTATCCTCGTAACTATTTTCTTACATTGCATGATGTCAGATCACAAGGGCTTTTTATTATTATTAGTTCAGCTCTCCAAGTTGTCTAGCAGCTGTGATTATTTGGTTTTCCTCTTTTATTGCCATTACCTTTTATTATTTTATACGAATTTGTTGCTATTTTCTCCTTATCTCTCTCTCTCTGGCAGAGTCTTAGCTAATTTTGTCTATTTATTTCATGACATTTGAGTAAGTAAGACGTACTCATGTTACAAAATTCAAGAGGAACAAAATAACATAATAAAGGTAAACTCGGCTTTTATTTCTGTGCCCCGTCAGCCAGGTTGTGAGTTTCATGCGAATTTTTCAGCAGATATTTATATTTAACATATTTAGTTATATTTATATATACTTATTATATATTTATATATTTATTATGTTTATTATAT
>CM053576.1:129212464-129291047 GCA_028646485.1 Cryptoprocta ferox | reverse complement strand
TAATGATGAAGAGGTGAGTCACTGAAGATCTCTAGGGCAGTGAAACTTCTATGTGATATTGTAATAATGGAGACATGACTTTTCGTCAAAACCCATAGGATGTACAACACAGAGTGAATCCTAATGTAACCTATGGACTTTGGTAAATACTAATGTGTCCATATCAGTTCCTCGGGTGTCATGAATGTACACACGAATGCAAGATGTCATTACTGGGGGAAACTATATCTTGTGGACAGAGTACGGGAACACTCTGTACTATCTGCTCAATTGTTCTACAAGCTTGAAATTGCTTTAAGAAATAAAGTCCATTTGGGGAGCCTGGAAGGCTCAGTCGGTTAAGCGTCCGACTTTGGCTCAGGTCATGATCTCACGGTTTGTGGGTCCAAGCCCCGCTTCGGGCTCTGTGCTGACAGCTCGGAGCCTGGAGCCTGCTTCCAATTCTATGTCTCCCTCTCTCTGTTCTCCTCCCCTGCTTGTTCTCTGTCTCCCTATGTCTCTCTCAAAAATGAATAAACATTAAAAAATTTTTGTAAGTCCATTAATTTAAAAAGGGATATTTGGAGTTGATATTCTAAGACACTCAGATATCTATATATTTTTGCAACTGAATGCCAATAATATATTTGCCTTCCTCATCATGAATGATTCCTGGGCTATCCATCCACAAAGACACTCAGGACCGAGTGAAGCTTGGAAAAACCGCTCTGAGGAATCTCCTTCCTCTTGACCACACTTGAACTCTAAAAACCTCAGGGTCCTGTTTAGTTCACTATAATTTGGTCTCACTTTTAATAATAAAATTATCCAAGAATTATACAAAATCTTTCCTGGGCTGAAGACTCCACGTCATGATATACACATTTTCTCTAGTCTTTGTCCCAAACAAAATGTCATATTAGTAACATTGCTCCCATAGTGTAGATTAGGAAACTGAGCAAACGTGATGAAGGAATTGCCAGGCTTATCCTGCTAACAGAGGGCAGTTCCAGAAATCAAGCTCCACTCTGTCTGATGACAAGACCTAGACTCTTTCCAGTATCTTTCACAAAACCCTAAAGGCTGGATGCCTTTCAAAGTTGATATTCCAAATTATATTTTTATTCCCAGCAAAGTAGCCATTAAATAAATAAATACGAAAAAAACCCACGATCTAGCATTCCTTACCCATAACTCTGTGGCAACTGGAGACCAAACTTCTCACTTCGTACTTATGGACAATTAGTTTAGCAGATCGTCCAATGTTCTAGAGGCTCCCAGGGGCAGGGGCAGGACTAGAGTCCAATTTCTTCGATTTCAAATCCACTGTTTTTCCCTCAGAGTTACCCAACCCCTGGAGACACGTCCAGACACAAGCCTACTAAAATCTTCCTTCTTCTTTATCGTCAGCTACCCGGTCAAGTTCGAACTTCCATTTGGTTCCCCACTTAGAATTAATATTTCACATCCATCCCCAGAAACCACCTTTCCCGAAATAAACGAAAAGTCAAAAGGGTTTGGATACCACTCTTTAGAGATGGTAAATTTCTAAACATAAGCGAAGTATCAACACAATCTATTAGGTCACACTGCACTTAATGGTGCAGAAGGAGGATGCCTTACTCAACAGCATTATTTAATGGCACTTTGATGTGCCATTCGCTGGACACGATGACGAATGCGAGGGCTGGGTGATAGGGCGGCCGGCAAAGCAGGCAGCTTTCCTTGGAGGGTTGCTTCCCAGGCTTCAGTGAGCTCAGTGCTCGCAAAGGATTTGCCTTGACGCTGAAATCCGGTCGGAGTCTGGAATTACTGGAACTGGTTTCGGCTCCGGTGATTTAATCAGCAGATCTTCAATCATGCAATATGCATGTGCCGAGCCGATTCCAGACAGAGCTGCCTGATTTATACACAGGCCTGCGGACGAGCACTGGTCGCCGGGACACCAGCATCTGCTTGCCAGCACCTTCGTGACGCCGATGCCCGTGGTAATGTGTCAGGACAATTAAAGTCTGTGCTTTCTATCAGGAAGCCCAAACAAAGAGACAAACACGGTGGGGGGGGGGCAATGCAGAAGAGAGGGCGTTTTGCCTTGTGAAATTTTTTGTTTCCTAAGGATCCTGAAAATCATCCACTCACCTATAACAAATAATCGCGTGTGCGTGCTGTGTGTCAAGCATTGTTCTGGGCCCAGAGAGGCAAAGGTGGGAGATGGAATGGAAACGAGAGAGAGATAAATAAGATTATGGTTCCTGTAAGCATGGGATAAAACTACCACATTGTATTAACTGTGGATCACACAATCTATTAAGAAGAAAGGAGGGAGTTTGCCTTAAAACGTTAGGACTCCCAACCACCATTGGAACGCGGGTTCTCAGGGCTGTGTGATGGAATAAGCATTAAAATAGTCAGTGAACTCGTTTCTCCATAGTCACCGTATTTTACCCTTTTTTACCCTTTCTGCTCCCATCCCTACTTCTCACCCAGTGCGGATGGAAAGCCCTAGGCTCCCGGCCTCCTGGAAGAGAGCTCTCAAGTTCAGGAGGCGGGACTAACCTGTCAGCCTCCTCCTGGCTTGGACATCAAGAACCCTAAACTCTTAGGAGAAGGCAGGAGAGTCCAGACAAAATGTTTAACGAAATGGAGCTATCGCCTGTCTCCCGGCCACCACCTCACCCGCATCTTCTTGAGGATTCTCCAAGCTGCCCGGAAAGAAGAGAGAAAGGGTGACCACAGAGTTGTGGGTGGAGGAGGGCCCGTTCCCTGATTAGCAGGAACCCCAAGGAGGCAGCAGACTCAAGACAGGCCATAACTCTGAAGGGGATCTGGGAAGACGGGGCTTTCGCACAGTGCGGGCAAGATGCTCCCGCCCCAGCCTAACACACAGAGGCCGGGAGACCCCGCGCACCCCGCGCCCGGTGTTGGAGGACAGTGACCGCGAGGCGGAGGCCAAGGTGATGCCTCCAGGATGGGCTCCACTCGGTCCGTTGCTGCAGGGCTGCGGAGAGCTGAGGCCTCCACAGATAAAACTGGGGAGCACAGGGGACTCCAGAAGCAGACAACCCCTCACCACCCTGCAGGAGCGTGTCCCTCACTGTCTGAGGGCTCTGCCAGCCTGCTCGAGGGGAGTCTGGGAGCACCGTGACACTGACTTCTAGAAAGACAACAAGAAAATTGTTTATTTCTTGCAACATCTGAGTTCTGGGCTGAGACCTACAGCTATTACACCCCGATGGGTCAACTCTAAAGAATTCAAAACCTATAAAGTTCTGAGTTCTTTTCCCATCCCGGAATTGCAAAAGTGGTATCATAAAAATCTCATAAAGGCTTCTGTAAAAGATGTTCCGTGCGTCCTGTCCCTTTAAGCCGCTCTCGAAAAGCAAAGAAACAATGGAAGCATCGTTGCAAGGGGAAGTCTTTCGTAGGCACAGCTGATGTATGTGAAGGTCGTGTAATGTGTGTGTGTGTGTGTGTGTGTGTGTGTGTGGAGAGAGACACAGGCACAGAGACATTGAGACAGGCTTATTTTAAGGAATTGGCTAGGGATGCTGTGAAGACCGGAAAGCCTGAAATCTGCCCAGCAGGCAGCAGGCTGGAGACCCGGGGAAGAGCAGATGCTACACTTCCATCGAAGGCCGTCTGGAGGCGGGACTCCCTCTTCCTCAGGAAACCTCCCTCCATTTTTCTCTTAGAGCCCTCTACTGATGGGATGAGGCCCACCCACAACAGGGAGGATGATCTGCTTCACTCAGACTCTGAGGATAAATGCCAGTCTTATCTAGAAAATAACCTTCTCAGTAAAGTCTGGACTGGTTTTTACCCCCACATCCGGTCGCCGCAGCCCAACCAAGGTGACACATGAGATAAGCCATCCCAACTCGGGGGAGGGCAGGGTCCAGCAGCCACGGCGGGATCTTGCTTTGCTCTGCCTCTGGCTGGACTCCAGGCGCCCCCATCCGCAGCTACGCTTCCGGTAGACTCAGTGACTCACCCAGTGGGGGAAGCCCAAGTCTTCCAGCCTGAGCCCCTGTCACACCAGTCACTGATGCTGTGCGAGCCCCGCCCACAGAGGGGACGAGCCCCACACACGTGGCCACGCTGCTGCCACCTCTACTCGGCCAGTGCCACTTCCCCCGGGGTTTTCCCTTGAAGCGCTATTATCTGCACCCACCTGCCGCACACCCACTTGCCGCACGGCGTGTGCTTGCAAGATTCGATTTTTACAGTAACGGTGAGGATGTCGGTGATGTAGGTTAAAGATAAACTGCATTCGCCTTTGGCTCCGTTTGTTTCTACGATTCAAGAACTAACTAGAATAAACACACTGAGGCCCGGACACAGACGGCCACCCTTTCATCTGGAAGGTAAATAAAGTATTTAAGTTAAATCTAATTTACCTAATAAACCTCCGGATGTAAATTTTAGCTCCAGTGTAGCCGCCCAAAGAGGAAAATCGGTTCATTGCAATAGAAGCCGTCCAATCTGGAAAGTCTCATTTTAACTTGTAGTGCATTTGTCAAGTAATTTTTAAGCTTATTTATTTATTTTGAGAGAGAGAGAGAGAGAGAGAGAGAGAGAGAGAGAGACCACGAGCAGGGGAGGGACAGAGAGAATCCCAAGCAGGCTCCACACAGTCAACTCGAAGCCCACGCGGGGCTCAAACTCACCTGAGCTTTTGACCTGAGCCAAAATCAGGAGCCTGACGCTCAACCAACTGAGCCTCCCAGGTGCCCCAACTTGTAGAGAATTTAACTGACAATTTAAACAATCTTTACAAATAAAAGAAAACTTACTGCTTTACCAAAAACAAAACAAAACAAAAAATGCTGACAAGCATGCATGTGCACAGGGAAAGCACAGAGCGGCCGGAAGGAGAGTTGCACATGAACCTGACTGACTCAGCGGTGTCGTCAGAAAACCCCACATAAATCTTGCTAGTGATCATGAAAGACTGTTCCAAACCCTCTACCGTCACACAATAACTAGTAATAAAGGGTTTTCTTAGTAGGCAGGTTTTCTGTTGTAGGTTTAATTTACAGATGTTTTGCTGAAACAAAAAGCAGACATAAATTGAAAATGTATAAATGCATTCATTTGTCATGAACTGGGGTTGCTCCTAATTAGTAAGGGGGAAAACAATGCAAGGACTTTTTTGGCCTTGGACAAAACCATCTGAATTTCTTTAGTTTTTTTTTTTTTTTTTTTTCCTTTAAATGAGCCTGTATCTTGCTCTGAGAGCTCCGTGCAGTGACGGTGTCAGAGGCACACACTGGAGGGTCTGAGTCCCCACGGCGGGACACACGCTCATATGCTTCCCAGCTACTGGAAAGTCTTCCAGTTTTACAGATCCCACGAGAGAGAAATGTAGACGTGTGTGCTCTTAGGAGCACCCATTTAGATAGAACCCTCCCAAGAAAATCTTTTTTGTTTCTTCCCGTGTCCCCGTTTACCAAGAGGCAAACGATCGCATTTGCTTCACCAAATTAGACTTAGCCCTGCCTCCCTGCTGGGCACCGGGAGCACTTCTGGACTCCTACCACCTGCAAGGCAGCTGCTCCTCTCTGCATGGCCTGAATATCATTATGTGGCATCAGCCTCCTGACACGCGGGCGGAAGTTTTGGTTTGCCACAGGGCTACTCTGGTGTGTGGGCGAGTGGGAAAAGCCAGAGGACCGTGATCCAGGCAGAGCAAACACCCCTGTGATTCAGGAGAAAGGCTGCTGACGAATAGGATGTAAAACCAGCCGGGAGGAATGAGACTCTGGGGGCGGGGGGGGGTGTGGGTGGAGGGAGGGAAAGAGAGACAGAGAGACAGACAAGACAGAGAAGGGGAGGGAGAAGATGGGAGGGAGGGGTGGGGAAGAAAAAGAAAAGACGATGGGAAGGGAAGGGAAGGGAAAGGGGAAGGAACAGGGGAAGGAAAGGAAAGGGAAGGGCAGGGAAGGGCAGGGAAGGGAAGGGAAGGGAAGGGAAGGGAAGGGAAGGGAAAGGAAGGGAAAGGAAAGAAAAAGGGGAAGGAAAGAAAAGGAAAGGAAAAGAGAGGAAAGGAAAGGAAAGGGGGGGCGGAATAGAGCCGTTCTTCTCTGGCTCTGAAGGTTACGTTAACTGGGGTCCACTTTTACCTGTGAACTTAGCTGCTTCCACCCTAAGGCGATGTTTGCACCCAGTAGGAGCTGGGCTTGAGTTTATCTTTACCAGCAGCCGCTGCCCGCACATCTGCAGAGCGGGGCCCGCACCGTGTCTCAGTGCGTGTACCTGCGCGGGAAGGGCTCTCTGGCTGTACTTCCAGCACGAATCTCGTCCCGCACAATCGCAGGCAGGAGTATCCTTGCCTGCAGATCACTGCAATTTTATTTAAGCAAAACTCTGATCCACACACACTGATGGATAAAAGTTTAGCGGCGAGTACACACACCTAGATCTCATAACCTATTATGGGGGGCACTCATTCCCAGAGTTTGCTAACCCATCATCGTAATCAACGAAGACCCTTGTCCCCAGCGTGCTCGGTGTGCGAGGAGAAAAAAATGGCTGCATTTTAATTGACACACAACAGAAGAAAAGACCACAAAACCAGTGCATGCCAGGACTTGGTAAAGAAACGAAAATCACAAACAGACCTTAAAAAAAAAAAAGAAAAGAAAAGAAAACCACTAAGGCTCATTTGAACTTATTCGCAGTACAAGGGTGCGACTTCCCCGCGCACTAAAATCCTGGAGGGGCCACGGAGGGGTCAGAATTCCGTACCCTTAGGACATTGAGCTGCACTCGGTCGTTAGGAACAAAAAGAATGTATCTTTATGTTCACTCTGCTACAATTAGTAAGGCAGAAATGTACACCTGTCTCTCAAATCGTGCAACGCATGTGATAACGATTGCTCAGGTCTGTGTAATTTGGGGGCGTTTATTGGAAGCCACACTTCGCTCACTGCTGCAGTTGCAAAACCGCATTCCATAAATGCAAGATGATCGGGAGGCCACCAGGCATTGCTAATACAAGAAGAAACAGGACAGTCTCTTCCCTCCAAGAATGCATTCTAGACAAAGGCTGCAAGGCAGATTTCCCCCGACACTTGGCGACATGTCTTCCTGTGATTTGTAAAAACTGAACTCGGCTGGTCCCTACCTGTTTCTAAATAAACAAGGTCCAGGAGCTCCCATACGTTTAAAATAATACTCTTCCCAGCTTCTCCATCCGTGAAATCGGACTCATCCTTCAAGGCTGTGATCAAACACTTGCCTTTGGAAGTGTTTCTTGATCCCTCGTCTTGGTCTTCCCCACGCATGCTGTTCATGGCCCACTGACGTGGCCCCTGATGGAAACCGGCTTGGCTGTTTGCATCCCTGACTCTCACTCCCTCCAGACTGTGAAATCCTTAAGGATAGAAACCAAGCCTTTTAAAAATACTACGGTTCTCTAGTATATGAGTATATATACTCTACTATGGAGTGTGTATCTCTGGTTTATATCATGAACATCACAGATATTTGATAAACTCTTGCTAGAATAGATTTTGCTCTGGGCTCTGGAGACGGGCAAATCTGAATTCACGTCGGGCCTCCCAGATGTTGCCTGGATGACATAGTAAAGTCATTTAGTGTCCCTGAGCCTCAGCTTCTGGGGCGCCTTGGTGGCTCAGTGGGTTGAGCGTCCAGCTCCAGGCTTCGGCTCAGGTCGTGATCTCACGGTCCGTAGGTTTGAGCCCTGCATTGGGCTCTGCACCGGCAGCACGGAGCAGTCTCGGGATTCTCTCTCCCTCTCTCTCTGCCCCTCCTCTCTCATGCTGTCTCCGTCTCTCTCAAAATAAATAAGTAAACTTCCTAATCCTCACTTTCTCAGGCCGCCGTGGGGACTCAAGGAGGTAAATAAAAAGAGCCTGCTAGGTAGCAGGGGTAATCTGGCTATCTTCCTTCTTCTCCTTTTTTTTCTTTTAACTTCACCTTTATTGGGACATAATTGACAGATAAAATTGTAAGAAATTAAAAGTGGGCATCGTGATGAGTTGACGTAAGCATACATTGTAAAAGGAGTCTCCTGTCTAGCTGACACGTGGACCACTTCACATATTCTCTATCTCTCTCTCTCTTACTGTGTGTGTGTGTGTGTGTGTGTGTGTGTGTGTGTGTGTGTGTGAGAGAGAGAGAGAGAGAGAGAACACTTAAGTTCTAGGCTCTTAGCAAATTTAAATTATACCATCCAGTGTTATTTACCAGAGTCACCCGTGATAAGGCTCAGAACTTATTCATCTCGAGAGTTGGAAATGTGCACCCTTTTACCACGCTCTCCCTGTTTCCCTATTCCTGGCCCCTGGCCACCACTTTTCTGCTCCGTTTCTATGAGTTTGACTTTTTATTTAGATCCCACTTGTAAGGGATATGATGCAGTCTTTGTCTCTCCCTGCCTGGTTTATTTCACTTGGAATCACCCTGCCCCCAAACGTCCACTCACTGTGACGAATGGCAGGGTCTCCTTTCTCACGGCTAAATAATATTCCACCTTATATTTACCCCACATCAATTACCTGTGGAAGGACAGTTAGGTTATTTCCATATCTTGCCTAGTTTTCCTTTTTCTTTATCCTTATTCCAGTATACGGTCTGGGAAGGCCTAAGTGTCCGTTGACACCATGAAGAAATCAAAGTGTCAGCCTTTTGAAGGGATGGTGCCTCTTGCTATTCTCTTTCTATAAAGTCAGAAGAAACAGTTCTGATTTTAACAAGAAGAGAAGATCGCATGGCCAGCACGGTGTGAAAATTGAGATGTGTTCACACTGATTTACGAGATCTGCCCTTAATCACCAGCACGCGATCTCTGCGCTTCTGGCTGTGAGGGCATCCGCACGCGACGTCCAAAGAGGATTTCCAGCTCTGCACCCCGGTCTGTGCTCCATCCCCCATGGGGAGAACCCCCTGGATCCCACGGTTTTGACCGCTCAGATTTTTGTTTAACTCCCATGCATGAGGTAAACTCCCGGGACCACACCTCGCACTAAAGGGCATTGGAGGAAGAAATTGGCCTTGCCAAAACTACCATGGAAACCGCTCTTGACCAAATTGTCCTCCATGATGAGCTCTCAGGAGGAAAACAATTCTCCCGCGTCTTAGTCCTAACACACATTCTGAAAAAGCATCTGGTTTGTTTTGATGCGTGGCCCCGGAATCCTGTGACAGATCGTGTTCCTTTTTGGCTTCAGCTACTTGCTAACTCAAAGCCAAATGTTTGTCCTTCACTAATGTGGGCCTCATGGAACACCTAACTACTGCTCCGCTGCTGTTGTCTACCTTATTTCTTCTTTGCCCAGAATTTCTCCCATTTTTATTTTAATCTCTTATTTTATGCACAATTTTGTAAACTGAAAAAAATAATGGAAAAGAGCCTTTCTTTTACGCGAGTCCCATTCCTGAGCAGCGTGACAACCTGAAGGTGAGGATTTCGTCAGGAGGCCATGAAGGGGTGGCCTAGGAAGGAAGGGCAAGGCCTTGGTTGAGAGGCCCCGGGTTGGACAGATAGGACTTTGTCCTGAATTCAGGGGATCTTCGGGGTCTCCTAGAGGTCTTTGCACGAGGTCGGCAACCCCAGGGTCCTCCTAGGATTTTGAGACGTGCCTGGCAGTGCTTTCCAGCCTGGGACGCCTGGGAACCCTTAACCCGCCGAGCCCGTTCAACTCGAGAACTCCCAGTGAGGCCTGCAGGCTGCCCGTCGAGGAAGGCGCCGGATGATGCCAATAGTAGTCAGGGATTGGATTCAGTAGCAAGAGCACAGCCTGAGGAGGAGAGCAGGCAGAAGCTGTAAACTGAGAGTGGGGAGGCAGGGTCAGGGAATGTGGGAACGTGGGCCACCGTGCATCCTCCCACCACGAGCACCACGGTGGCCAGGAAGGGCATCTGGGCTGGGAGCCCGGGGCCCTCCCTGCGTGCTGCGTCAGGGTCCCCGGGCGCCCTGGCCGGGGGCCAGCTCTGCCCCTCTGTGTCTCTCCCTGCTGGCTCCTACTGCATCCAGAGGCGCCAACGCTCACGGAGCACTTGGCTCCTGGCCACCTGTCCCCGCGGCTCCTGCAGCGAACACCTGCTGGCCCAGGGCTGCTGCCAGGGAGGCACAGGCTCCATGCTCGGGGGAGGAGGGGTGGCCCCAGGGTGCCTGATGCTGCAGGGGAAGGCGTCCCTTGGGGAGTCTGCGGGGGGAGGCAGCTGGCACACTCATGAAGCGAGGTCTCTGGAGAGCTGCAGGCAGGTGGCTCGGGAGAAGGGGACAAGCACTGTCTGCAGGGCCGCTGGGGCGGATGGGGAGGAAGAGGCATGAATACGAGGGGGATAATCACTGGCCAGGCTGGAGCTGAATCCGGAGCTGCGGGGACGGCCAGGTAAAGAGCAGAGGCTCCCGAAGGGAGATGGCTGCAGTGTGTCACTGTGTCCTCGATCTGAAACCAACACAACTAACAGTTGAGCTGAAATAGAATCTGTTTTCCTTTACAGAAGATAGAGAATATGGTTGTATTTTAGGGGTTTTTTTTAAGAGCTATTAAAAAACCAAGTTTCCTCATTTCGATGAGAGTCCCACTCGGATGCTTCTCTCCCTGCGTTCAATCAAGCTACCAGAATTCCTGTGAATTTTTTTAAAGCCCTTCACTCCAAAATGAGTCATTCTGAATGACATGTGGGATTCTTAGCGCGAAGATCTATACCTGAGTAGTAACTCGCAGTGGTAGGTGGCTTACATACCTACAGGGACATACACTGCATGCTCAATCACGTGCAATTCCTCGTCTTCTCACCCAGCACTGGATTATGACACCGAAATTTATGTGTGTGTATATATACACATACGCAGTAAAGCCCTGGTTTGCGAGCATAATTTGTTCCAGAAACACACTAGTAATCCAAAGTACTCGTAGATCAAAGCAAATTTCAACAACCATTGGCTCAGGGGTGATCATGTGAGGTTCGGCGTCACGCACTCCTCGTATTGCAAGACATCGCTTGTTTATCAAGTTAAAATTCATTAGAAATGTTTGCTCATCTGGCAGAACACTCGCAGAAGAAATTACTCGCAATGCAAGGTTTTACTGTATATCTATATCTATCTGTATCTATATCTGTATTTATAACTCTATCCGTATCTATATCATCAAGATTTGTCCAAACATTAAATATTTGTTGCGTGCCCCGTGGAGAGACCACTTGAGTTTCAAGCTCAACATCTACCCCCGTCATTCCCCCCAAGCCGACAGGTCGTGCTGCCCCTTGTCCAAGAACCTGCAGGTGGCCGGTTCTCAGGAAACACCTGCCTGAGATTTAATGTCACACTGACACCTCATCTGCTGACAGTGTAAGTCTTTAAAGCAATGCTCATCTTTAAAGAAGATTCTCAAAAGCCGTAAAAAGACATTTTGCTTAATTTATTTAGATTAGGGAGTCAGTCAAAGCCCTGAGATGAGTGAGTGGTCAATTTGAAGATGAAGCTGGAGGCACCTGTGGTGCCCGCGGAGCAAGGAGGCCGGCTGGATGATGACACAAAAGCAGCACAAAAGTTGGAAGGTGACGGGCACCTGGGCTGCTCATTTGGTTGAGCGTCTGACTTCGGTTCAAGTCATGATCCCCTGGTTTGTGAGTTCGAGCCCCGCACTGGGCTCTCTGCTGTTAGCACAGAGCCCACTTTTGATCCTCTGTCTCCCTCTCTCTCTGTCCCTCCCCTGCTCGTTGTCTCTCTCTCAAATATATCAATTAATCAATTTTTTTTAAAGGAAGGTGAATGTGACGGTGCTGGACATGTGTCTGTCCAGTGCCTGGGGTGACACAACAGCACTCCTGTCCTTGTCCTCAGTCCCGCAGCCTTCTCCACCGTCATGCCTCAGGGGGTCTCCGGACAACGCTGCTGGGTCCCTATAGGACATTTCTATGAACAACTTCCGGAGAGAAAAGTACTCAGCATCAAGTCTGCACGTGCTCCAGAAGTGCGCGCGCACATGCACACACACACCCCTTCCAACACAGATTTCAATTCTCTTGAAGCCCACTGAAAAGCATATAAAAATATGCATGCTAAGGACATAGTTTGGCATAAGCGTCCTTTGAGAATTAAGGAACACATACTTTGCATTTTTTATGTCATCTTATACTTTACCATAGCACTGTGCGTCTATAAACGAGTCTGGAGATGGCCACAGAAGATGTCTTCACTTCCGTGTATGGACAAGGAAACAGTCTCGATGCAGTGATGTGACCTGCCCCAGGTCCCCCTCCAGTAAAAGATCACAATGGTACTTTGCTCCTGGTACACGTTTGTCACTTCTTGGTGACTCTTTGACCCCTTAGTCACAGACCGTCAGGAGCGATGTTAAGGACAAAAAGCTCCTGGAATTACACATTGCTTTCTGTGTTCTCTCAAACAGATTGCCCACCCTCCCTAATAACCCTCATATTTCCAAAAGGAAAGGTACACCGGGCACGAATCCCTGTCAAACTGTGTATATCTCTTTACCTCGCCAGGGAGGAAAGTGTTCTGTGATTCTTAGAAGGAAGTTACTCACAAACGAGTTTACAGTATTATTTCTGTGAGCCATCTCCTTGTTTAACACAAGACACTAAATCCTGCACGCGTCTGTTTCTCCCCACAGGACTGGAGATCTGTGAGGACGAGCACCTCGACTTCCCCTCTGTATCTCCAGCGCTCAAACACAAGGCACATGACACCCGTTCATCGAAGACTCGCCCAGCTGCCGTCGAAGGCACACTCTTCATTGACGACCTGATCGTGGTGGCTGGGATGGCGTTGGTGCTTAATAAATACTTCCTAAACACATAGACATGTACACATGAATGACTAAAGGATACTGATACCCCCTAAAAGAAAATACAGAGACATGTAGTGATCGGAGATGATCTGTTTGTAATATACGAAACAGATAAATTGTTCTCTTGTTTGCTGTGGAATGTTCTCTCTGTAGCTAAACTAAACAGAAAATTCTGTTTCTTGAGCAAACAGCCCCGGGTTTGATCAGAGTGTCATCAGCAAGGTTGAAGTCATCCCACATGAGACTGGCTCCTAATGGAATTAAGAAATTGGTAGGGACCACATTAGGCACAAATTGTGACTTCATCATGGTGCATCACGGTATGAGCTTCCCAGGTATAAACATACAGCAGTTCCTCCAAGATCAGACTGAATATCTGCTCTAAAGTCATGAGCTTTCGTTGGGTGTTGTCACGCTCAGTTTTATGGACAGAAAGAAAATATTAAACCAAATATCCCAATGGAGCCCTCTGCTAATGTCAGTAGTGGGAAGACCCTCTCAGCTCACGTGTGGGTGAACAGGAGAGAAGCGCATTTCTCTGAGATTGGGGTAGTGCACAGTTTGGCACCATACTGTTTCTTTTCAGACTCCGAGTTTAGTTGAAGGTGGAAGATATCACCGACCCTGAATAACAGAATTAATCATCAATGAGATAGTCTATAATTTACTGTATTAATTATTGATGATCCCTTATGTTCTGTCAATTCCCAAAAGAGCTGAAATTGTAAAATTTTATAAATGGCATGAAAAACAGGAAGAGCAAAGTTGGCATGGCTCAGGCAGTACTCCTAACTGTTGAACTACAGACAAGTGGCCTTGCCAGTAGTAGTGTTCCCTGCCGCCCCCAGCTTCACAAGGACCTCGCGACTTTGCAGTTATTGCTACTGGATTCTGTGCTCTTGAAATTCCATGTCTCATTTCAGCGAGGTCCCTAACCTGTGGAGAAAACTCTAAGTATTCCTGGCAAGCTGGATTTAAATATTTCTTTCTCTCCTTTCCATTTCCTACCCAGAAAACGTTCAAAGACTTCCAACCTTAGGAAGGCAAAATCATCACATCTCTAGAAGACACGGCTAGAATGCCTTCTTTCCTGTATTCCACCTCAGTTCCGAAAGCGCCTTGGCCCATTTTTGTACAATCCTACAGGAGCTTCGTAAAGTACTTCTCAACCTCTCTCAATAGCTTCAGGGATAAGTAGGACTTATTTCTGTCCGTTTTCCCAAGGACAGAACTGTGGCTCTTACAGGGTAAGTGTACGATTCTGGTCTAAGTTGATAAACTTAGCGAATGGAGGTTCCAAGCCATAAAGTCAGAGCTCCTCATTCAAAATTGCGTGTGCTAAGTACTCTCAGTGCACACTCAGTATACACCAGAGTGCGACGTGCCCGGGAATGTTTGCATCACACCCAGAAAAAGCAGTGTCCGCGCCCACTGAGTGCACTGCAGAATGGTCACCACTCCAAATTTTCAATCGGTCGTTCCGACCAGTTACTAAAGACTGCTGTGGTAAAGAGAATATGTACTCTGCATTTTCTTAAATAGCGATCTGGACACCACACACTGTCTTTGGATTTGAGGCGGATCCCTTGGGGGTGGGGGAGGGGCAGGTGCATGATTCTCATATTTCACTTCTGGAAAACATGAGCAAATTTCGACGTGACTTATGTCCGTGGAGTAGGAGTTTTTATATCTACCGTGTACTTGAATATGCAATATAGAACAGCTAATCATTGTTGTATAGGGCCTAACAGGATGCCAGAGCATTGCTGGAATTAACAGTGACACAAGACAACTACAGCTGAGGTAGCTGAGCAAGTAAACGCATGACCAGGAAATACTATAAATATCTTTCCTTTTATGCCTCAGATCCTATTCTTCACTGTTAGAACCAAAAATACACACACCAATATTTCACTCGTGTTGTCATTATTCACACAGAATACTGTTAAATATCTCTTTGCTCTCTGCTTACAGGAGGGTAAATAGAGGCACAGCATCTGGTGTTAGGAACAGCAGAGTTAGGTCCTGGGAAAAAGTGCTAAACATGCACAAAGGAACCTGTCGTTGCTCCCAGAAAAGGAGAGGGCTGAAGGGGGAAAAAAAAAACATGCACCCAGCATGGAGGGCGGATATGAAGCTATTTTAAACCTGTGAAATTATCACCATGGCCTCTCGAAGATAAGAAATCCACCCTGAATCAGACCAAGGGTGGATTTGTGCCCTGGATTCTTGGAGCACACTGCGGGGAGGGGGATGGCCATGGGCACTTTCCTACTGTGCTCGCCCACTGCTTTATAGACCCACCTTGGGGGCACCCACCTGTTATATATGGCGACACATGCTTCCTTTGAAATGTCCTCTATTTGCCCCTTTTGAGGTCTAAGAAACCCTCAAATTTATAAGAGCGTGTGGTAGTCGATACATTTTGTGTCGAACTTCACAGATTTCAAGGCCCCCTGGAATCTTGTGCCATTTGTGAAGTTGAAAAGGACAGAGAATCAAAGTGCTGGAGTTCATTTAGGGGGAAATGCATGAGTAACAGAGAGAAAGAATGTGTCTGAATACAATACACTCTGTTCCACACTGGCTTTTCCTCCAGGGCAATCCCTGTAGACTCATGCAAGAGAAAAAAAAAAAAAAAAAAAACCACAAGAGTGAATTCACCAAAATATGGGTAAGATATTGAAAGCACCAAACTGTGTTGCACAGGAACGTAACATACAAGTTCAAGGGGAAGAGTCTTGTTGAAATACTAACTACAGTGGCCTGGGCTGTGAACAAGGTCACCATAGGAGGCAGAAACGGAGCAATGAGCTGGCCAAGGGGGAACGTGTGTCCCCTTTCTTACTCTAGAATTTTCTTTTTCCTTCCCTGGCCCCTCTCAGAGTACCCTTGACCTCTGGTCTTGTTCCTTACGTATTCATTTGTTCATTCATTTGAATGTCTGCTCCCTACCAGGTGCCAGGCCGCTTGTTGACGTGAAGGAACATGCAGCGAGAGATGGACACCCTCCTCCGTTGGGAGGACTCACGGCCAGGGAGGAGAATCTTCTCTTGCAGTCAAGACACCAAGTTTCTCATTCTACCTGCACGGTGAGGAGGAGGGCATCCGGAAGCTAAAATTCACGATAGTTTTCTTGCACTGTCAGCTGTTTATGTCTTCAAAATACGCCAGGGACACCGGCGAGAGGAACTGCATTGTATCGTGGAGGGCTAACACTGAAACAAGTCTTTATAAATAACCCAGAACTTCCTTTCTCATGGACTCAGTCCCCCAACTATCTCCCAGAGGCCAGCCTGCGTGCAGTGAAACAGCAGATTCATCCTGCTTTACAGAACTCGCTGTCACTGGGCAGGGGGTGGGGGACACCGGGCGGGGCGGGCGGGTTCGTGCAAAAAGTACTACCTTAGCGGCATGCCCGGAGGGCCAGAGGAAGAGCTCTGATGCCTCAACAGTTCTGCGCGCTGTGAGCAGCGTGAGCAGGAAACATGATTAAAAAAGTGTTGTGTCCACGCACACCCCGAGTGCTGGCCCTCCACGTGTCCCTTCCTGTAGCGCTCTGGGGGGAGGGCGAGAGATCATCACCTTGACCACATGGTTTTCGCTTCCAAACTTACTCACGTTGATGAAGGGATGCCCTTTGGCTTGAATAAAAAGTTAAATAGTTCTTTTCCTGTTCTCACAGTTCTGCCGAGACCCCAAAGCCGAAAAGGGGTTGGTGTGGATGTACGCGTCCAAGCCGTGACCATCAGTCAGAGCAATGAAAGTCCGGCTGCGTGGTGGGCAACTAGACCTTCCCTTACCCACTGCTACTGTCCAAGTGCCCGTCAAAGTCTAGAAATCAACGAATGGGGGGAATTCTTCAGGGAGACTATGTAAGAGAAGCCAGCTCTTGGGTTTTTGCCCTCTCTCTGTCTTAGTTTTCTGGGGCTGATGTGTCAAAGTACCAGACACTGGCTGATGTAGACAACAGGAGTGGCTTCTCTTTCAGTCTGGAGGCCAGAAGCCAGAGATCAAGGTGCCGCAGGGTTGGGTCCCTCCAAGCACCGGGAGCGAGAGTCTGTTTCAGCCTCTGTACTTGGCTCGTCCATTTTCATCTGCACCCCGGGTCTCCTCACGCCATCTTCTTTCTGTGGGTATCTATCTCTGTGTCCAAATGTCCCTTTCTTAGAAGAGCATCACATCAGTCATATTGGGTTGGACCCACCCGCATGACCAACTACCTTCTCAAAGGCCCCATCTCCAAGTACAGTCTCATCTGGAAGTACTAGAGGTTAGGACCTCGATGTGTGAATTTTGGGTGGACACAATTCAAACTTCAACCGTCCATTCTCTGACTCCTAAAAATTCATGTCCTTCCACATGCAAAACTCAAGGGCCCCATCCCAAGTCCCCACAGTCTTAGCGGACCCCAGCACCATCCGTCACTCAACCCTGTCTAGATATCATCTTGTTCAGTTATGGTGACACTCGAGGTCAATTTCTTACCAGCGGTGAACCCGTGGAACCAGACAAGTTATCTGCTTCCCAAGTACAATGGTGGGACAGGCAAGGACAGATGTCCCCACACTCCAAAGGGGAGAAATCGGAAAGGGAGAAGGGGTCATAGTTGGAACGTTGGGACAATTCTATTCAATTTTAAGGCTGACAACAATCCTCTTTAGCTTGATACTCTGCGCTTGGGCCCCCTGGGCTGGGCCTTCCGCCGCCCCTCACCCGACTTCACCTTGTCTGGGAACAAAGGGTTCCAGCCCTGAGCTGTGGGGTCCCAGCTTGGGAGGGGGCTCAGCAGAGGCTGAGGCACATGGGAACTGGCACGTGACTCCCACCTGGAAAGGAGAGGGTCAGGCCTGTCAGAGGGCTGCGCAGCAGACTGAGCAGCCCAGACTGGGTTGGAGCAGGAGTTCCAGAAGTTTCCAGGTATCAGAGGGACATGGAGGAAGAGGGCTGGAAGAGTGCTTCCTCCTGAGCAGAATGGGCATTTGTGACTGGAAACAGCGGCTGAGAAGGTGCTTCAGGGGTCCTCTGGAGCAGGGGCCCCGTAGGAGGAGGCCAGGCTGCAGTGGACAGTCTGTGCTCAGAGCCTTTACGAATGACACTAGCGTACGTTGAACAAATGTTATTGACACTGAAAAAGAGCCAGCAAAATGTCACTGTGGGTGTATGCGGGTGACTTTGATCTCTTTATCTGCTGGCTATATAGTCCACGTTTCTACAATGAAAATGCACTACTTTTAAATGAAAGAAGAAAAATCATTACATACTATAAAATAGTGGGGTCACAATTAAATGGTCATATTTAAAACAGAAGGAACTTGGGGCGCCTGGGGGGCTCAGTCAATTGGGCATCCGACTTTGGCTCCGGTCATGATCTCCAGGCTCGTAGGTTTGAACCCCGCGTTGGGCTCTGTGCTGACAGGTCAGAGCCTGGAGCCGACTTCAGATTCTGTGTCTCCCTCTCTCTCTCTCTGCCCCTCCCCTGCCCATGCCCTGTCTCTCTCCCTCTCTCATGTAAGAGAATGAAACCAAACTAACATCCCCTAGTGTAGGATTTCTGCAGGAATGATGTGTTTAGTCACATAAAAACTATGAAGCAGTGAAAGATACACATGACCTTGGAAGCCACTTGGTCTGAAATATTCACAAACATGAGGAACACGGTAGCCAAAATGGTTATCCATTGGTCTGAAGTCATGCAGCTGGTTCACGGTGTAACCGGAGGGTGAGTCCGGGTCTTCCCAGCGCAGAGCGCAGGCCTGCATGCAGCCCGCGGCGCAGGAGTCTCTCCAAGCTGAGCAAACAGGGGCTTCCTCCTACTAGACGCTCCCCTCCGCTCCTGCCAGTCCAAGCCCGTTACTGTCCGTTGGCACAACAGCTAACAGCTACTCCAACAGGAACCGGAGACGGGCAGGATTAGTGAATGCCCTCTCCCAGGAAAGGTGCAAAGCCCATGCCTCTCTACAGCTTTGCTCTAGCTCGCTCTGTTTCTTATTCGTGCTTGGATTATTTAGAATTTAATAACTGCTCCACACAGCTCTGCTTATGCTAGAAGGATAACACAACTAATGAAGCTGTTTCATGGCAAAAAAAAAAAAGGAGAGAAAAAAAAGATCTTAACTACTTTGAACATGAAAAGGAAGGATGCAATGGAGACCAGCAGGGAGAGGGAGTAGCAAAAGGGAGGAGGGGAGAGAGGGAGAGAGGTTGAGAGAGAGTAGGAGGGGGAGAGACGGAGATGGAGGATGAAGGGGAGGTTGGTTCAGCAAGGCTGGAGAAGAAAACAAGGGCAGCTACCTAAGTTCAAGGGTCGGTTAAGGGAAGACGTGCTTCTCCGGGGCTCATGCAGGGAGGTGGAGACACAGCAGCGGCCACAGCTCATCGCTGAGTCAGAAAGAGTCACTGCTAGGACCTTGCGTCCGTCCACCCAAGGGAAGAGGGTGCCTCATCTGATGTCACCGGTGATCACCTTCTCCGCCAGGTCTATCTGTAGGCACCTTCCTCCTGAGGTTGTATCAACCACCCCCCCCCCCAGATCTATAGGACATTCCCTGTAAGACAGTCACAGGTTCCTCTGTGCCCAGCCTTGGGGGACAACCCCGAAACTAACGACACATCCATAGCTCTGGACGGGGATGTTTTCTCTAAGAAAAGATTAAGGTACATTAATCAGGACAGTAGCCATGTGGAAAGAAGTCAGATTTGGTGTGCTTCCACAACTGGCCATCCATTCCTTTTTATTTTGGACTCCTATACACACACGTACGGACACACACACTCACAATCACACACGTCCGCTTCCTGAGTGGTGAGACAGGCGCGGTTGGAAAAGGAGCCGAGGCTCCGAGGGAGTGGCCTCCTCAGCCCTGAGGCGGATGGACAGCTGTCTTCTCCCTCCCTCCCTGCACACGGCCACCTGAGGAATCTTTGGAGTCTCTCTCTCTCTCTCTTTCTCTGGTTCAGGTGATGAAGGGTTAGCCTAATACACAGACGCTATGTGGCCAGCCCACCTCCCTGGCTGCCCATTCCTCACAAGCTATGGGGCTGCAGGAAAGGACAGCAGGTGCAGGAGCATGAAACTCTGTGTGCAAGCTTGGAGGGCAGCTGGGGAGGGTGGCAGACCTACGTTTTTAGGAAACAATTATTTACCTTTTTTAGAAATAAGTTTTTTTTTTTAAACCCCCAGGTGTCCAAATGGTTTTTCTAGAGCAGCTTCTCACAAAAAAAAAAAAAAAGTTGAGGCTGAAGTTGATTACTGTAAGTTTAATGAAAATAAGTTTTGTTTAAATTGCAAAGACAATCAAGTTCTAACAAATGCCTAGTTAATAGGACCTGTGTGAGCGCGTGAACAGTTTTATCTGGAACCACAAACATCTCTCCTGTAAATGGCTTCAGTTTCACTTGTGTGTAGTGTGTATGCGCCCAGGGTCATGATGTAAAAAATGTAATTCATATGGCAGGTCATGGTCAAAATAAGTTTGAGAGCCACTGCTCTGTGCTGTGCTGCCCTAATGCTGCTTTGTGTTTTTGTTAATGGCAAAAGAGATAAAGCTAGAGAGGCTGAAAGAAAAGAAACCTGTTTCACCAGCCTTGCAAAGGGGAGTGGATTTTGTTCAAGGGTGAAGGGCTCCACCGAACAGGAGCCTGGGGAGTCCGATGGGCCGCGCAGCATGTTGGAGTGGGGTCTAGTTGCAGTGTGGCGACTGGGAGACCAGTTCGGTGTCTCTGGCTAAAATCCTGATAGAATCTTGAGGACACCCTAAACACACATGGAAACCAGCAGCAGCAGCAAACGAATTCCAGGGTCAGGCGGGTGGGAGACTGACCGAGCTCACTGGGGTGTGTGAACAAATAGGAAAATTCACTGGACACTTGCCAAGAAGCTACTGCATGCCAGGGACTGGACAGACAGAGGTTCAAACAACCACCACAACAAGAACATCCGTGGGCATCCCAGAGACACAGGTGCTCTTCTAAGCACTTGGGGATGACGGTGAGCGATGGGGAGCACCAGGAGCTCCCCTGCATCCCTGCTGGAATGGAAAGTAGGGGGACCACTCGGGAAGATAGTTTGATGGTTTCTTACAAAATTCAATATGCTTTGAGCATAGGATCCAGCTCCTTGGTATCTACCCAAGGAATCGAAAACTTAGGTCCACGTGAAAACTCCGGAAGGGTGTTTATAGCGGCTTTACTCACAGTTGCCAAAACTCAGAAGCAACCAGGTGAGTGGATAAATAAACTGTGGTCCAACCGGACAATGGAATATTACTCAGCACGCGCACACGCGCGCACACACACGCATACACACACACACACACACACACACACACACAAATGAGCTGGCAAGCCATGAAAAGACCTGGAAGAACCTTAAATACTTATTTCTAAGTGAAAGAAGCCCATGTAAAAAGGCTACATGCTGCATGATTCAAACTATAAGACATTCTGGAAAAAATAAAACAACAACAACAACTATGGAAAGAGTGAAACGATTATCGGTTGCCAGACACCAGGTGTGGATGGACAGGTGGAGGGAGGGCAGAGTTTTGGGGGGAGCACAAATGATATTTAGCACAGTGCAACTCTTCTGTGCGATACTACAGTGATGGAAACATGTCATCACCCATTTGTCAAAACCCACCGAGTGTAGGTCAAGAGGGAGCCCTGGTGTGCGCTTGGGGTGATTGCGACAAGTCAGTGTAGGTTCACAAATGTTAACCACGTACAGGCCTGGCAGGGCCTGTCCACACTGGGGGGCCTGTGAGTGGGGGGGGGGGCAGGGATACAGGAGAATTTACTGTACTTTTCACTCAATTTTGCGGTGGACCTAAAACTACTCTAAAAAGTAAAGTCTATTTTTTTAATACATAGCTCATATGAATAATAAAAAAAGGAAAAACATGAATTTTGGAGGCAGAAGGTTTGTATAATTCTTTTGTTATTATTAAAAGTCAAAGGCTACATGATGAGATCCAGTAAAATAATTAAAGGAAGGAAGGGAAAGAGGAAGGGAAGGAAGGGGGAAAGAAGGGGAAAAAGGAAGAAAGGAAAGAATGAGGGAGGGAGGAAGGAAGGAAGAAGGAAGGATGGAAGGAAGGAAGGAAGTGAGAGAGGGAGGGAGGGAGGGAGGAAGGAAAAGGGGAGGAAGGAGGAAGAAGGAAGGAAGGAGGGAGGATGGAAGGAAGGAAAGAAAGATGGAAGGAAGGAAGGAGGAAAGGAAGGAAGAAGGGAGGGAGGAAGAAGGAAGGATGGGAGGAAGGAAGAAAGGAGGGAGGGAAGGAAGGAGGGAAGGGAGGAAGAGAGGAAAAGGAAAGATGGCCACTAGGACTGGAACTTTCAACCCAAGGCAGAATATTCCAGAGTCTTAGGCCACCACCCAAGCCACTGTCATTCAAACTTCAGTAGTGTCTCATTACTATGTGAACTCAGTGGGTTTTAACCAATATTATTTAAAGGAATGGAATAAAAAGTAACCTGGCTTACACTTAATAAGGAGCGATTTGTGACACTTTGGTTCGTGCTTTGGATACACACAGCTTGTGTGCTGCTCATGATGTAAAATTTTGTTTTCTAGGTTTCAGAGTCCCTGCCCTATGCCCCTCTGCTCGTGCTTTCATGAAGAGTACTGGGTGATTCAGAGAACACACGAGTGAGAGTATCAACAAGGTTTACTGTAGCAACTAAAGGGTGTCTTGAACCAACATGAAGTGACAGTCACTGGCAGCCTATGTGTTGGGGGGAGGGGCAGCAGGTGCCTGGAAGCCCGCCCCCGCCCCCCAGCATTGCACCTGGGGCTAACTGCAATGCAGGAGATCAATATGCAATGATCAGGTGAAAAGAACAAGAACGTTCTGGGTGGATAGAATACAATGTTGAGGCCCTAAAGCACCATGAGGAAAAACAAGGTTAAGACAGGGTCTGAAGAGTGGGGGAGTTCAACTGACACCCATCACTGTGTCTGAGGATACATGCGGGGTGGGGGAGGGGGACCCCAGGGAGACAGAAGATACGCAGGTCAAACTCAGGGTTCAGTCTGAGGCAGAGCAACGGAGAGCTGGCAGAACAGGAGAGCGGGTCACGAGAGAGGAGATGGAGAATCGCCCTGCAGGGCACCAGGTCAGCGATGGAGACACGCACGTAGTCAGAGCGCTTGGAAAACCGGTGTGTTCAATTTAATGGGTCAAATGTTTACCCAGTGATATTCCTAGTGTATTGTTTGCTCAACAAAAATGTTTCTTGTTCAGAGGGGGGTAGGAACACCTCGCATGTGTTCTGTGTTATCTTAATTTTGAGCGATTTCATGTAATACCTTACCCCTTACATAATAGTCCTTAAAAATGAAAGGTCTTCTTTCTAAAGATACATTTGTAAAAGACAAAAATAACGATACAAATAGTCATTTGTGGCTGTAACCATAAGACTGAGCATTAATTATATACCCAACGTTTAAGATCAGCAGGAAAACTACATAGAGACGTACACAGATATACACACATATGAAATGTATATTGGCTATAAAAAGATGACTCAGGTCTAATCCTGATATGCATTCGCTGGTTTTAAAAATAGCAGATAAATTTCCATTTATTAAATTAAACTTTCAGGACGTGTATCATTACAGAAGGCCGCATTTTCCATTTGTTAGCCTAAAGTTCCTTTCAATACTTGGTTACTGCTGAGGTTGCAAACATCCATTTTTACGAGTAAATACTGTTCCTGTAAGAAGCATTCAGGTTTCAAGTGTGTTCCCCTTTCTTTTTTCTTTTTAAAAATTTTTTTCTAATGTGTATTTATTTTTGCGAGACAGAGAGACAGAGTGTGAGCAGGGGAGGGGCAGAGAGAGAAGGAGACACAGAATCTGAAGCAGCTCCAGGCTCCGAGCTGTCAGCACAGAGCCCGACGCGGGGCTCGAACTCATGAACCGGATCATGACCGGAACCAAAGTCGGCTGCTTAACCGACTGAGACACCCAGGCGCTGCCCCCCCAGATTTCTTTTTTTAAATGTTATGCTTATTTAAAAACCTTCCCATGGACAGAGGAAAAGAAAGAAAAGAAAGGAAAGAAAAGGAAAGGAAGGGAGGGCAAGGGCGAAAAAATACAAATATGAGTTTTTAGTTTTTATTTTCTCCCTCCAAATCCTCATTAAATTCACTAACAGTAAGGAGGTGGGGTAGATCATGTTACAAAATAGCAATGTAGGTAATCCTTTCTGAAAATTCGTACCTTGCCGAGAGAGAGAGAGAGAGAGAGAGAGAGAGAGAGAGAGAGAGAGAGAGAGAGCGCTGCTCCAGGCCATTCCTGTGGAGTCGCTGTGCCTGTTTACCTCCTCCAACCTGGGCTGTGTGGTCACGGAAGAACCCATCAAGTCACAGCACTCACCTCTCATGGTCCCTGCCGCCCGCCTCACGCTCATAAACAACCCCGTGGCTCTGGTTTTCTCTTCTCCAACGAAGCCCCATCGTTCTCAGAACAGAAATTACGTTTCTTATCTGAAAGACTAAATATGAACATACATTTCCTCTAAGAAGATCATAGCACTCCGAGAATAAACCCATGATTTTCCAGCCTTATTACACTTCATCTAATTCTCATTCTAAAGTTAAACATGATTTGTGCTATCGAGTGAAAACGGCAAATAAATGCTGAATTTGCTTAAGATTTTCAAAGGCAGTCTCTTTCAGAGTCTAACATGCTAGATGCTCTCATAGTTCGCATGAAAATAATGCAACGGGGCTACATGATTTCGAGCCTTCCGGCTGGAGCTCGGATTATCACGTGTTGGGGGAAGAGCAGGGACCATCCATCCACCACGCACCCTCCTGTGGGGCTCCCAGTAGCTGGAATGGCTGGGAAGTGTGTGAGCAGAGACAGGAACACGATGCAGGGCTTGCCTTGTGGGAGTGAACATGAATTTTCACACACTGCCTCCGGTTTTATGCATCTCCAGACTTCAGGTCACCCTGCATGGATGATCGTAAATTCCTCTGGTTCCGATGGCTCTAAAAGAGAAATTGCCAGCATGATTGGCCTGAGTATCACAAGTATTGGAGGCAGTGTTTTTCTTCAGGATGAATAAAGTGGGGGAGAATACTGCAATAGTGGCGCGCGCGCGCGCACACACACACACACACACACACACACCCCACGGTCTGTGAAAAATGTGAAACCATGGTACCATTTCCTGCAATGTGCAAGCAATGCAGAATCATTTGCAGGAAAGGAAGCTGAAAGGGAGCGGGTTTGGGTAACTGGAGAGTCCTAAGAGGCTGACTTCTCGGGTGGAAGGCTCTGGGCAGCATCTTGGGAATTACTCGGAGTTGCCCACTCCCCAGCGCTGGAGGCTGTGAAGGCAGCGACGAAGACAGACAATGAATAGGAAGCAGTGGTTTTCTTTCCATTTCCCCGCATAATATCCACAGATGGGTAACAGCGACTAAATAAAGAAACACAAGGAAAACCGGGTTTTCCAGTAGCACAGCGGGACCGACGGGGCCCGGGGCTGCTTGCCACAAAGCCAGCCTGATGTCGGGGTCGCTGGCAGTCCGGAGAGCAGTCCGTCCCACCTTTGCACAGACACGGGACGCGTCTGGACTCGGAAGTTGGGATGCACCGTCTCTCCTCTCCGGTGTGAGGCTAACTGAAATAGCCGATGCCCCCAGAAGGCGTGCTGGCTCCTCGCCAGCGGTTCAGGACGAGGCTGCTCCGGAGGGCGCCGGGGACGGGGGGGTGGGGGGGGAGGGGACAAAGAGGAAGAGGGGGAATGGGAAGGAGTGGGGAGCGGGGGGAGGGGACAGGGCGAGGAGGGGCGAGGGAGGAGAGACCGGGGGGGGGGGGGGGCAGGCGACGCGTGGGCGGGGCTGTGCCGAAGCTCGCGGGTCCCGGGACCCGGTTTAGAACCGGCCTCGGGAGTGGGCAGATCGAACGCGAGGACCGGGCCGCGGCCAAACCCCGCAGACCGTTACTCCGGCCTCCGCCCGGGGCGGGACGCACGCGGGCCGGGCGCAGCCAAACGGCCCCGCTGCGTCTCCGGTCGCCACCGAGGAGGGAACACATAGGGAGAAAAGGGACAAAGCAGAAAACGCAGACGGGGGAGGGAGAATGCAGCCTCTCGGGCTTTATATGGATTTCTTTGCCTTAGGGGGGGAAAAAGAAGGGGGAGAAAGGGAAAAGGAGGAGAGGAGCCCACGTGCCCGGGAGGCGCTGTGTTAAAGCGCCACCTTCCGTCGGCCCGGGCGCGGCGGGCTCCCCCGGCGGGCTCGGGCGCGCGCGGCTCCGGGAAGCCGCGGCACCCTCCCGGGGCCGCGCCGGGCGCCACCCGCCCGCTCCGGCTGCGCGCGTGCCCGAGCGTGTGCACCGGGAGCGCGAGCGCGCCCGTCCGGCTCGCTCGGCCGGGCCTCCCGGGGACCCGGCACAAAGGGGCGCCCGGCCCGGACGAAGCCCGGTCCGCCGCGGTGCAGCGCGCGGCTGCCGAGCATCCCGGGGAGAGGCGCATCTGTGCACACACGCGGATTTTTAAAAAATAACATCTTTCCAGACGTGCCTCCCCCTCTCCCCCCGCCCCCCGTCTTTGCAAAAGCAGCCCCGAGGGCGGGGGGGAGGGGGCGGGGCCGAGGAGTTAATAAAGGGAGATGGGCGGAGCCGGCCGCCAGCCATTGGCTGGCCCGGGGAGTGATGTCACCCATATGACGCCCTGATAACTAGTTGGGAGAGAGCCCTCAACTTTTTGCAGAAGGAGCGCGCGCGCCTGGGAGTGCTCGGGGTCCGGCGCTTGCGGCGGGAGCCACGAGCCGGAGAGAGGGGTCCCGGGCTGCCTCGACCGCCGCCGCCGCCGCCGCCGCCGCCGCCGCCTCTCCCGTCGCGGCCGCAGCTTCCCGCGCTCGGGCGGCCGTCGCCGCCGCAGCCGCCGCAGCCGCTGTGTGCAGCCTGGAAGGGGGGGCGGGGGGGAGGGGGGGCGCCGCGGACGCGGGGTACCGAGGACTTTGCAACTTGCCCGGGAAGGTGGAGGGGCGAGAGGGGGAGGGGGACCTCCGCACGAGAGCGAGCGGCCCGGGTTGGAGCGCCCAGCCCCGCGGCGGATCATGGTGCAGCAGGCGGAGAGCTTGGAAGCGGAGAGCAACCTGCCCCGGGAGGCGCTGGACACGGAGGAGGGCGAATTCATGGCTTGCAGCCCGGTGGCCCTGGACGAGAGCGACCCGGACTGGTGCAAGACGGCGTCGGGCCACATCAAGCGGCCGATGAACGCGTTCATGGTGTGGTCCAAGATCGAGCGCAGGAAGATCATGGAGCAGTCTCCGGACATGCATAACGCCGAGATCTCCAAGAGGCTGGGCAAGCGGTGGAAAATGCTGAAGGACAGCGAGAAGATCCCGTTCATCCGCGAGGCGGAGCGGCTGCGGCTCAAGCACATGGCCGACTACCCCGACTACAAGTACCGGCCCCGGAAAAAGCCCAAAATGGACCCCTCGGCGAAGCCCAGCGCCGGCCAGAGCCCCGAGAAGAGCGGCGGCGGCGGCGGCGGCGGCGGCGGGGGCGCGGGCGCGGGCGGCGGCGCGGGCGGCGCCAAGACCTCCAAGGGCTCCAGCAAGAAATGCGGCAAGCTCAAGGCCCCCGCGGCCCCCGCGGCCGGCGGCGCCAAGGCCGGCGCGGGCAAGGCGGCGCAGCCCGGGGACCTGGGCGGCGCGGCCGACGACTACGTGCTCGGCAGCCTGCGCGTGAGCGGCGCGGGCGGCGGCGGCGGCGGCGGCGGCGGGGGCGCGGGCAAGACCGTCAAGTGCGTGTTCCTGGACGAGGACGACGAGGACGACGAGGACGACGACGAGCTGCAGCTGCGGATCAAGCAGGAGGCGGACGAGGACGACGACGAGCCGCCGCACCAGCAGCTCCTGCAGCCGCCGGGCCAGCAGCCGCCGCAGCTGCTGAGACGCTACAACGTCGCCAAAGTGCCCGCCAGCCCCACGCTGAGCAGCTCGGCCGAGTCCCCCGAGGGCGCGAGCCTGTACGACGAGGTGCGCGCCGGCGCGACCTCGGGCGCCGGGGGCGGCAGCCGCCTCTACTACAGCTTCAAGAACATCACCAAGCAGCACCCGCCGCCGCTCGCGCAGCCCGCGCTGTCGCCCGCGTCCTCGCGCTCCGTCTCCACCTCGTCGTCGTCCTCGTCCAGCGGCAGCAGCAGCGGCAGCGGCGGCGAGGACGCCGACGACCTGATGTTCGACCTGAGCTTGAATTTCTCCCAAAGCGCGCACAGCGCCAGCGAGCAGCAGCTGGGGGGCGGCGCGGCGGCCGGGAACCTGTCCCTGTCGCTGGTGGATAAGGATTTGGATTCCTTCAGCGAGGGCAGCCTGGGCTCCCACTTCGAGTTCCCCGACTACTGCACGCCCGAGCTGAGCGAGATGATCGCGGGGGACTGGCTGGAGGCGAACTTCTCCGACCTGGTGTTCACGTATTGAGAGGGGCGCCCCGCTTCTCGCTCGCTCTCCCCGCGGGTGCAGAGCTGGGCTCGTCGGGAGGAAGTCGCGGTGGTCGTGATGATGATGATGATGATGGTGGTGGTGGTGGTGGTGGTGGTGTCGGTGGTGGTGGTGGTGGTGGTGGTGGTGGTGGTGGTGGTGGTGGTAGGGGTGGAGGGGAGACACGGAGATGCCGATCTCGATACGATGTCGTGACACAAAGAAATTGGAAAAGATGATGAAAATTTTGGTGGAGTTAAAGTGAAATGAGTAGTTTCAAAACATTTTTTTCCTGTCCCTTTTTTTTCCTTTTTTTTTTTTTTCTCCCCTCCCTTCCTTTATCGTGTCTCAAGGTAGTTGCATACCTAGTCTGGAGTTGTGATTTTTTCCCCCCAAATGTGTTTTTGTAATTACTGTTTCTTTTTCTTGAAATTCGTGATTGCAGCAAAAGGCGGAGGGGACAGGGCGGGGGAGGGGAGGGAGGACCCGCTCCGGAAGGCGCTGTTTGAAGCTTGTCGGTCTTTGAAGTCTGGAAGACGTCTGCAGAGGACTTTGGGGCAGCACAACCGTTACGCTAGGGAGTTGGTTGGAGATTTTTTTTTTCTTAAGAGATCTTAAAGAACTGATGATTTTTAAAAAAAAACAAACAAACACAAAAACAAAAAAGGGACCATTGCAACTTTTTTATTTTATTTTATTTTTTTGGAGGGAGAAAACTGATGTCTTCTATGCATCCGATTCTTAACAAAACTGCAGGGAGCTTGAAAAAATGCAGACTGTACAAACGCTTACAAAAAAAAAAAAACTGTGAACTGACTTAAGATCAGAGTTTACTTTTCAGATCAAATTGTTTATGGTTTTACAAATGTGATTTCTACTTGCCAACTTTTTTTTTGTAACTTGTTCCCTATACCTCCTTGATTGAATACCAGACAGCCTAGACCTCAGTACAAAAGGTATTGAAACATTTTTGATACATAACAGACCTCAGTCTTTTTTAAAAATTAATATATTTTCAGGCGTATTTTTGTACAGTGAAAAGGGAACATTCTTGCTGTGTTTTTTCAGTAAGACTTTCAGGCACTTCTTCCCTTTTGATTTCTTTTTTTTTTCCTCTGTTTTTTAGCATGCAAGTATGTTGGTACGTTATGTCCTGGTTTTAAAAGGATTAAAATTTTAAAATAATCCTTGCATCTAAAGGCCTTGTGGTTTTAAAAAAAAAGCAAACTTTTTTTTGTACAGCTATAGTAGAGATTTGTTCAATATTTGTAGGTAAAGATTTATTGAAAATGGTGATATAGACCTCAGAGCTGTTATCTTAGTCTAAAGATTGTATATGTACTGTACTATAGTAGGACTTTATGTATCTCATACGCTGTGATATGTGGATGGGGCCCCAGATGGAAGGTTTGAAACTGGATTCTCGATTTTTAGCAAAAAAAAAAGAAAAAAAGGCACATAGTTTAAAAAGTTTCTCATTTTGTGCAATATAATCTAAATAAAGTACAGACCATCTGCATATTTTGTAGCAAATGGTGGCAAAGCAGACTCAATGCACTGTCGACATCATTGCCTGTTTTTTTTTTTTTTTTTTTGTGCTGGAAGTCTGTATCTTGACAATTTTAATAAATCAGCTGGAACTGATAGAAACTCGCATCGCCGATAGTCTCTATAGAAGTCAAACTGGAGGTCCTGTTGTCGCAGCGCATTCAGTGACGAGGCTGTTGTGTACGCGGACGGAGGTGGGGGTTAGGCTGGAAAGTGTTCAGTGGGCAGGCCGACTTCTTTCTCCTCTGCCTCCGGTGGCTGGCGACTGAAAACCCGGGAGGAGGATTCTTTCCCCCTGCCTCCCCTTCCCTCCCAGCCCCCCACCCCCCGGCCCGTGCATTTCCTTTCTCACCTCCTCCTCCGCTCCCACTCTCCCCCCCACCCTCCCGGGCGGGCGGGCTGCGCGGAGCCGGCCGGGGAGGGGCGGGGAGGGGCGGGCAGGGCGACGACCCGGTGCCCGCGCGCGCGGTCGGTGCCCTGCGCTCGCCGGGGGTGCGCGTTCTCTGCGCCGGGCTGCGTCCCGGCTGCGCGTCGCGGTGACAGCCGCCCTCGGGGCCCTCCGCTCCCCGCCGATCTGCTTTAGAGGATGGGGGCGGCCGTTTCCAGTTTTGAATTTTTCTTTTTTTTTTTTTTTCCCTTTCCCCTCCCCTCACGCTGCATCTCCGCGGGTGCGCAGAGGTAGATGCCGCGGGGAGCGAGGCCGCCGTTCTTGACCTCGAGCGGCGCCGGGGGCCGGGAAGGGCTTGTCGGTGTCGCTCGGTGCCGGCGGGAGCGCGGGGCGCGGCGGGAGGAACCTGGCACCGCCGCTGCCATCCGGGGTGTCGGCGGGGGCGCCAAGGGCGCAGGCCGCGGTGGGGGGGGGGAGGGGAGGGAGAAAGCGAACCGGGGAGGAGGCGCCGCCGCACCCGCGTACCCGGCGCCCTCGCGCGCGCGTCGGCTCCGGGGCCGCCCCGGAACCGGCCCCCGGGAAGGTGCCTGGGCTTCTGGGTCGTTCTCCGTCCCCGACTGCCTCGCTGGGGGCTCCGGCCGCGGCGCGGGCGCGACCCCATCCTGCGCGCGCGCGCGCGCCCTGCTCGCCGGGGACCCGTTGCGCGGCCCTTCCCCCCCCCCTTTTCTCTCGGCCCCGCTTCGCCCGGGCCCCCCTCCCCCGCCTTCCGCGCCTTCCGCGCCTTCCGCCCCTCGTTCCCGGGGGGCCGCGCCGGGGGAGGCGGGGAGGCCGCGCGGGGCCGGGGCCGGCCGTCCGGCTCCACCTCTGCGCCGCGCCGCCCGCCGTGGGGGCGGTTTCGGCGGCTAATTGAAACTCGGCGCAGAATCACCACTACTCCTTTTTTTAACCTACTGACACGATTGACCAGGGTCCGGCCTCCATTTTTACCGGGGTTTGGCGAGGCCGAAGGCGGGCGTCCGCGCGCCGCCGGCGACTGCTAGGCCGAGGGGGGCCCCGCCCCCGCCTCCCCGCCCCCCGCGCTCGGGGGGCCCGTGCGGCCCCCCGCGGCCTCCACCCCAGCCCTGGGCTGCGCAGCCGGCGAGCTGCGGCTGCGGCCGGACGGATTTCCGCGGCTTTCTCCTGCCGATGAACCATCAGATTTCAGTAGTCGATTTCATTTGGGAACAGCAAGGGCTGGTGGTGTTCACAAGGTTCTCAGTGTAGAACTGGATTTCTGGAGTTGTTTACCTTTTTTCTTTTTTTTTTTAACCTCTCAAAGTGATAGACTAACGCAGTCATGGGTCGGACATTTATTTCAGCCACGAATAATTGAACCAGCGGTTTACAATTGACAATGCTCTGTGCTGGCGGTTTCCCGTGGCGGCCCCCTGCTGCAGTTCCGACACTTCTGAGAACACAAACCCATTTCTAAGACTGAGTCTATGTATTTTGAAAACCTGGAAACTTGGCGCGTATTTTACGTTCTAATCCTAGATGAATCTTGGACATTTTTTTGTGGTGGTGGCGGTGAGGTAGAAACTTTAAGGAAATTAGTAACATAATTGGCCTCAGAATGGAAACAAATAGTCTTGGTAGAATAAAAAAGAAAAAAAAAAAAAAGCTATGTAGCTCAGTTCTTGATAGTAAAAAGGAAAAAAAAAATAGATGGTCAGCGATCTAAATTGAAAACCTGTTAGAACTCAGGACAGGCGCTTGAATGCGCTTTTCACAATATTTAAGGCTGTTTTGATGAATGCATTGTGAAGATTCTTCTTAATTCTTTCTTGAATGTCTAAAACATAATATAATACACAGGTATTCTTGCCACTGGATAGTCTTCAATAAAAGTTTAATTGCATTTTTTTTTTTTTTGGTCTCTTAAGTAAGTCTTATTTTTAACTAAGCATTGACAGAATGTCTTAAAATGGTAACATGGGGGTGGGGGGTGGGCGCGGAGAGCTGCGGCCTAGCCAGTGGTATCCTGCTGTTTGTAACTAGTTCACAGACTTTGATGATGGCTTTTTGGTAAGATTTCCAACGTTAAGACCTTAAACCAGCATTCTCTTATTAATTCTTTAAACTGTGGAAATAACCTTCCGGTTCTTACACTCTGAGATGCATCCCTTTTATTAAACAAACAAAAAAATAATAATTATGCTAATAAAAGGCAGTGTATTTAAACTGTGCTTTGCGAATATTATGTATGTTATGAATGACTACAGTCACAGGGCAAATTATTTGTAGAATGATTATCCTTTAGCTAGAAAAAGATCATTACCACCCTTTTGGGCAGAGAGATTTCTTTTTAATGTTAATCGAGGGGAAGTGATTTAAATATGCATGCATATAGCAGCCTGGAGGATTTAGTTGTTTTTATGTTATTTTATTTTTAGTTTTTGAAAAAGAGAAGGACTCAAAAGGCAAAGGTTGTCTTTCTCTGGGAGTTGAAACCATCATTGTTCGATACTGGTCCAGAAAAGGAAATTTACATTTCTTGTTCACTTCAGAACTTGTGACTTTTGCCTAAGGAATCTGAGAAATAAAGCAAATAAGTTGCTCTATTTTAAAGTAGTCATTCAATATAAATATATTATATCGATCTTAACTTTTTTATTCTCTGGATGATTAATAATATGTATATTCTTACTTTTTCTTCTAATGGGCATATGTAACCTTGTGGACACTTTGGAGAGAGGTTTTCTGGCACTCTCCCATTTATAGAATCTTTATACTCTTTTTCTGCGTGGTCCCCTGCTTTTAACAGATTTCTGAGGCAAATATATTTGTGCTTTTTTTTATGTAGGATGACCAGCAAAAATAGTTTACTGAGTTGTCAATTTTATCCGTAGATAAGAAACTTTATTTCTTACGGTTTCAGGGAAGATTTTTTCAGGATATTTCTCAGTTCTTCTAAGGGCCAAATTTTATAAAATTTCCATTAGGAATGTCAGTTCCAAATACCCTTTGTATAGCCTGGGCCTGTGGGGGCACCGAGTCTGAGCCTTACGTAACCCAACACAGGAATTCATGAGTTCCCAAAGTGATTGTCTCCATGCAGTGATTCTTGCACATGCTTCTCAGAGATTGGGCTTATTTTAATTATTGCTTCTTTCTCACTGTTCATTTGTTTCATTTATTCTGCCATATCCCCTTTTAGTTGACGATCTGGCAAATTCTGCTCTTCGATAACGACTCAGTTGTGTTTGGTTCGGTTTGGGGTTTTTGTTTTGCTTTGTTTTTTTGGGTTTTTTGTTTGTTTGTTTTTTTGGGTTTTTTTTTTTTTTTTTTTGTCCCTTCTGCGGAGCCCACATTTTCGGTCACAATAAACATTAAACAAAATTTATTAAACACAACTCTTTTTCCACTTTACTTTGCTGCTGCCTTTTTTCTTGAATCCTGACATACCTTTATTTTTTTTTTTCATTGAGGTTATTTTTTTTAACGCTACCTAGATCCATTAGCTGCCTAATTAGTTCTATCTATTCCATGTGGATGCAGTGAGTTTATAAGAGAATTTCACAAACAAGTAGTTTTTTAGTGAACTTAAACAGAATTTTAAAGGAGACCTATTTTTATACTCAATAAAAGCACAAAAGTGCAGAAAGTATAAAATGGCTTACAGAGGGAAACATAAGTTCATAAAACTCCATGTATAAAAGTAATAATTTTATTGGGTAGAGATACTCTTAAAAGATTCAATACCTCTGCCAGTGCACAGATAGGACTGTTTTAAATGACTTGGGAACTTCTGGCTGCCTGTAGTTGCAAACAGATAACTTCTCCGTAGAGAAAACAAACCACAGAAAAGCAATATGAGGAGCTGAGACGTGGTTTCACGTGAGCAGTTGAGTTGAAACAACCTGGATGTGCGTCTGTGGAGGCTTCCTTTCATCCTTTGATCAAACTTCTTTTATGTGGTCACGTAGACTTGGGTTTTCTCTGCTGTGAAAATGACAAATAAAGCAATATGACAAACAAGTTTGAAAACGCATAGAAAATATTTCCTCTAGGGTCCCTGCAGTGACTTTGATGTTTATGTTACTCGATTAGACCTATTGCATTCGCTCAACGACAGAAAGAGCGACTGGAAAGAATAATGGGATACCAGAGAGAGAATTTTGATCAAATCGATACTGACACAGGGCCCTCTAACACATTTTCCTTCATCCAGCTTATGTTCGAGAACACAGTGCCCCATCCCTTGAATCATAGGGAGAAGCGTTCTACACCATTACCATTAATTTCCCGTTTTGTCTACTTTTTACTCTTGTACATACGTCGTGGGTTTAAGAGTCTTTTGCATTTGTCTGTGACACCTTTTCTTTGAACGGACTGTTTCAAAACGGAGGCCTACCTTTCCGGTCTGGGGCTCCTAGTGGTCACGGCATCCCACAATGCCTCGTGGTGGCCACCAGGACAGAGCCACCTGGTAAGTGAGAGCAGTTTTCAGCATGACACTGTCGCCAAGTCTGTATTTTCCGAGGCCACATGGAACTTAACTTTCAGAGCCACTGCAGGTTTGGGAGCAGGAAAGCTGAAAACCCTTTTGTTTCGAAGTCTGAGTGGTTTTCGGGGGGGAACCTTTTTTAGCGTTTGCATGCCAGCGCACGCGCCCTGACGCGGTGGAACAGAGAGGGCGAAGCTCCCCGAGGCGGCGCGCTGGAGGATGATGAAGTGTTTGATAGCACTAGGGGGAAAGAAAATGCATGGCAAAGTTTCGTCTTCTTGTAGACTATCTAGCATGCAGAGTTTAGTGTGTTAAAACAGTGTATGACATTGCTGTATCAAAGTTGTAAAATTAAGCATTATTTATTGAAAACTATGTATTTTTTTGTAAAAACCTGATCACATAGAGCATATCAGTGGCTTGTGCTTGTGTTCAGTGGAACCAGCTTCGTGACCCACCCTCCTTGGTATGCAGTGTTATCGCTCAGGGTTGAAAATAGTACACCCAATGTCTCTTTGCAAGAGTTTTTCACAGAGGAATACATTTGTTCAAAAGACTCGAATAAAATTGTGTGATCGATCTGCACGTGTGGTTTTTATGTGACTTCTCTTCTTTTTTTTCCTTTCCGGTTTTGCCTTTGGCAAAAAACCACTGGTCCATTCCTACAGTGCTGTCCTCTACACTGATCATCCCGGACAGGCTTGAGAAGTCCCGGATGTCAGCGTGGCCAGGACCAGGCCCCGCGGGAAGGCTCTGGGCAGGTTGGAGAGCTGCTGAGAGTGGGAACAGGCATGATAATAAGGTCTCGAGGTTTTTCACCGGCCAATCGAGTGAGTGAATAAAAGCATCACAGAGTGTAGAAGGGCGGGTGAGCAGCTTGGTCTGAAATGCTTGAAGTAGAAAATGAAGGGAAATTGTCAGGGGCAGCTGCTGCTGGTGAAGGGAATATCAGCAAACTCCATTTCTCTGTGTCTTTTTTGTTTTTCTAGCAACAATTTACAGTGTAAATGTATTTTGACATAGAAATCACTCTGTATTGAGATTCTTGATATAAATGCTTTTATGGATGCCTGTAAGTGACCCTTGAAATTATTACCAGATTTTCTTTTAAAGATGTGTTTACATGGTGAGTGTTTGTTGAACATTAAATTTGGTTTTGTAGAAACGCTTGTGTTGTATTGTAACAGATTTCCAAGTGCACAATTAACACGGCCACTCCACAGCTTTCAGTGACACCAATTTTCACTACAAACCGTAGAACAAATGTCAGAACGATCTATGGGAACATTGTTTAATCATTACACGATCGATGTCTTAACTTCATTCCTGAGTATTTTAGGATGTCTTTCACCTTGGTAGGGTTTTATTTTTACTTGATTTTGAAGGACACAAAGAATAGATCCTGTGTAAGTGTTATCTAGTAAAAAACGTCCCTTGCATTTAGCAGTAAAGGATCCTGGATGCGTTTCAAATTCTTCTTTGGGATTCCTTGTACTGTATTGTATGCTACCCTTTCGGTGCTGTGGATTTTTTAAAAATAGGAAGTTATCTTAATTCCATAGTAAAATTTATTGAAGGGACTTCAACTAAAGTGTCACTGGTAGGAAAAGATATAAAGTGTGAAAACACTGACGTTACTCTCCTCCCAGTAAATCTGGGAATGGAAGAGGGAGGTGATGTACCCTTAGTCCAGCGATTGCTCATCTATAAGGTACCAGAAAAATAATATGCCTGGACAGAACGTCTTGACCCAAATGTGGATGACCATCTTGTTGGATGCTACACTGGTTCTACCTGAAAGGAAATACATTTGTGACACGTGTCGCTTGGTGAATTTGCAATGATGAAATCCTCATTTTGACATTGGCCAAAGCACATAGGACTTTGCATTTTGATGCTTTGAGCACAGCGGAAGCGGAGACAGGTCACAGCAGACGACTTGCCCTCTCTTTACATTTTGGCATCCCCTAAGACTGAATTGCAGGGCTGCAGATGCTGTCATCTATGGTCAGTATGAAAACTGGACCTAATCGTAATAGGCGGCACATGAGTGGATCCGGAAAAGTTAGGGGAGGACAGGGGTCACCCTTCGAATTTCACTTTCCATGAAATCATCACGAATGCACATCGACTTGAGCTTATGTGCCATAGAGGCCCATCATTGGCTCTCCTTCATGCCCCACACTCCCCTTTCATGCCGGCCTGACCACATTCCACCCGCCACCCCAACCAGGGCCCTAATGGCTGGGTGACCGCCAACTCAATGATAGCACATGGATGACAGGCTTGCTTGTAACCTGGGACTCATTTGGTCTCTCTCAAGAGTTCTGATGAACTAATAATCAGACTCTTTCCCAGACTTGGGGTTGAAAACACAGATTGGCCTAGTTCTCTGCAGGATTTGTGTTGAGAGATCGTGAGGAGAATCTTAGGGCTACAGTAGCCGTGACAAGCCGAAATGAGGTCAAAACCAAAAGGAAAACCTGGAAGATAGAGACGGGGAAGCAAAAATCATGAGGGAAAAACACATGTCTTCCGAAAGAAGTACTGTGTGTCTGGGGAGGGGGACAGGGGTCCTGGTGGCCTTCTGGCTCCAGTTCGACAGGTTTATATGGTTAATCAGTGGCTGCTGACAGCCTACCCAAGAGTGACTTGGCCATTTTTCTTAACTAAGAAAAATGTAATTGGGGTTCGAATGGCAATCTGACCGGCAAAAAAACTATCTTCTCTTGCCTCCCTTGCAGAGGCAGGTGACCTGAGACATGGCTGTGATGGAGGCCATGTTAGTGAAGGTTGTTGAGTGAGGCCTCCAGGAAAACTGCCTTTGCAGGAAAGCCTACCTACCGAGTGGGCACACATCTTTCTGCCACTGTTTTTAGATCTGGAGTATTCTCGGCAGCTGGAGCTCCAGGGGTGAGCAGAAGCAGAGGGAGAAGGAGTCCCCAACTCCTTGAGCAGCCGCCAAGCCACTGCCAGCCGCTGCCTGTGTGTGAGTCCCAGTTGCTCAGATTTTCTCATCAATGTGACCAAACCCAAACACACTCCTGTTTCCTTGGGACTCTTTGCGTGGGTCTGCGTTTCTTCCAACCCAGTGAGTAAAACGAAATCCAGTTTAAGTAGCCGATGAGGTGGGATGACGTGCTAAATGCAGGGAAATCGAAGTTAGTCAAACTCACAAGAGTTGAAAGTTTAAAAAAAATGGTCAAGAGAAAGAAATAGCGAGAGTCGTCAATCACAAGATACTGGGTTTCATCGCTGAGGTTCTAGGATGATTTTTAGGAAATCTTTGTATCCAAGGCTCGAGAGTTGCTTTACGTGTGTGGAGCTTCAAGACGATACAATACCTTCCCTCGTCTTCATGTCTCAAGTGGGTCCTGACTCATCTGCCAAGACCCGGCTCTCCTGCATGTGTGGTCCTCCGCACGACCTGTCTCACCGCCACATGAAGCTACAACGCGTTTGACCAAATGGATGGCGTCTTAAAAGATAGAGGTCCTCAAATATTACGGGCTCGTATTTCTCCTATTTTGTTAAAATGTTGGCTTTCTAACTCGTAGAATGTCACCAGCAACACACTTCAAGGGGTGAGTTCAGACGCAGCTCACAGGATTGTAGCAGCGACAGAGAAAAAGAAGCGGAGGAAAGTAGCACATTAACATGGAACCTGGAAACGGGAAACAAAGAGCTCAGAAGACAGATCGTCTTGTGTGAGGACAGACAGTGTGACTCCAGCGATCCTGAGTGCACTAGTGCGTTACATACCACATTACCCAAATCAGTGGTGTTTTTTTTTTTAAGTTTCTTAATTTTGAGAGAGAAAGAGACAGCATCAGTGGGGAAGGGGCAGAAAGAGAGGGAGAGAGAGAGACTCCCAAGCAGGCTCCCCGCTGTCAGCGCCCAAGGCAGGGCTTGAACTCATGAACCGTGAGATCATAACCTGAGCTGAAATCAAGAGTCGGACACTTAACTGACTGAGCCACCCAGGTGCCCCCAAAATTAGTGTTTATAATAGTGATGCTAAGTCATCAGGAAAAGCTTCAATCATGTTAACTTTGGACTATTGAACAAAGCAGGGAGGTAAGAAACTTTAAATACTTCTACTCAACGTAATTTCATTTATTTAAAAAAAATTTTTTAACATTTATTTCTGAGACAGAAAGAGACAGAGAGAAACAGAGAGAGAGAGAGAGAGAGAGAGAGAGAGAACAAGCAGAGGAGGGGCAGAGAGAGAGGGAGACACAGAACCTGAAGCAGCTCCAGGCTCCAAGCTGTCAGCACAGAACCGGATACAGGGCTCGAACCCACAGACCGTGAGATTATGACCTGAGCCGAAGTCAGATGCTTAACCAATTGAGCCACCCATGCACACCTACTCAACATAATTTTAAGTCAAACCAAGAAGTTCTAGAAGAATCACCTTTGCCTACACCCTTCTCACTTGCTAGTGTTTTACAAATAAAAATGTATTTTTGGCCCGAGAGCCAGTGGGAGATAGTGCAGGTAAAGCCTTTGCTTGGGGAGGCCATAAACCAAAGAGGCAAAACAAGGCATCGCGGTTAGACAGATGGGAGAGCTCACAGCAGAAGAGCCACCACCGCGCATGACTCAGGTCCCACGACTCAGCCCCAGTCTGTATCACCCAGGAACCTGACCAGGTGCAGGTGAGATCGGTTACAAAAGCTTGTTGAGAACAGGGTCTGGGCCACGGCATGAAGGATCCGAAGGGTTGGGTGTTGGAGGGGAGAGAAGGCCTTCAGAGCCAGAGGCACGTCGAGGAGGCAGGGGGTGAAGCCTGCCACACTGATGAGATGGCCACTCCCGGTGGCAAAGGAGGCCACGACCTGGGACACTCTTCCCAGTGCCCCTGAGTTGTGTGAGAGCCTCTAAGCAGGTGCAGGTGCCCCTTGGAGGACAGAGGGGCAGGAGGATGGATTCAGAATGGAGAGGGGAAGAATTTGTCATGTTCAGATTAAGGGAAAGAAAGGAGAGCATAGAAAAAAAAATGGTAGAGTCTGTAAACCTGATTTTTTTTAATGATGATTTATTTTTGAGAGAGAGACCGAGCGTGAGTGGGGGAAGGGCAGAGAGAGAGGGAGACACAGAATCTGAAGACAGGCTCCAGGCTCTGAGCTGTCAGCACAGAGCCCGACGCGGGGCTCGAACCCATGAACTGCAAGATCATAACCTGGGCCGAAGTCGGACGTTTAACTGACTGAGCCCCCCCCCGGGCCTCTGTAAATCTGATTTTCCACTTGGTTGATGTGACATTGATGGAATGGAGTGGGGGGAGGAGGGGGCTATTTGAGAGACATCCAGAGAACTCTTTTTTTGTATGTGGCATTTGATAGTTCAGTCATGGGAAAAAAAGCTTCTGTAGAGAAATGTCCTTAGAGTCAAGAGTCTCCTGGGGCGCCCACATGAACACCTGTGAGGCTGGCCCTGGTGCTCGGCCCCTTCCTCTCTCCATGTGCTCCCATCTGGACCCTGCCTGCAAGTGGAAGGGGTCAGCGTGACCTGGGGAAGCACCTGGCTTCCAACCTGGGGCTGCTCCTTTCTGCCACGCATCCTTGGAGAAGTCACCTTACTGACCTGTGCCTCCTTGACCTCTGGGTGTTACAAGTGAGCACAAGCATCCGTTGTTGCGAGACCCTCAGGTCACAGAAAGATCTCAGTAAATAAAACATACGGCCTCGGGGCTGCCATTGTGTGAGGGCAGGGACCCCTCTGCCTTGTTGGGCCTTGAGGCCCAGGAACCGGGCAGAGAAGTCTGGCGGTGGCTTCCTAAAATGTGCGCTGGATGATTGACCAAAAGTGAAACATGAACTGGAAAGCTCCTGTTCCCGGGCTCTGGGGAAGCATCTGGACGGAGACCCTGAGTGGCCAACCCTTTGTGAATAAAGAAAAGAAACCCCCTCCGGTGAGCACTCTGGGTTTCAGATCAGACACTTGTTCGGTTCTTGCAAAGGAACTCTGAGCCGGAAAGAGACTGGCCTCCAGTACTCTCCTCCCCTTAGGAGAGGAAGGAGGTAGGTAGCACTTTGCTGGTGTGACAGCACATGCTTTCGGGAGCGGATTTCAACCACAATGTCCGGTGATGACCCACTTGAAGGGTGTCATTCACACAGATAATAGCTGGGACCTCTTAAAGACATAGCAGGGAAACAATTTAAGTCGTGAGACAAAACCTCACAATCACTGCAGTAATTCACAATTACCCCCACATCGGGATGGTCGCTTTGGTTTGCTCTCTGCCTATAACAGGCTACGGTTACAGTCCGTTCCCGGCGCTGCGTCCCTCAAGGAGCACGCAGGAAGGCTCAGAGTAAGAGTTAGAAATGATCTTTCCAGGGGTGTCTGGGTGACTCCGTCGGTTAGGGGCTCTGACTCTCGATTTTGGCTCAGGTCATGATCCCGGGGTCGTGGGATCAACCTGGACGTTGGGCTCTGGCCTGAGTGCGGAGCCTGCTTGGGAGTCTCTCTCTGTGTCCATCTCTGTCTCTGTCTCTGTCTCTCTCTCTCTCCCTCTGCCCTTCTCCCCGCTGCTCACTCTCTCTAAAAAAGGAAAAATAAAACAATAAATAAAAGTAAATGATTTTTTGAGACAATGTGATTTTTAAAACTAAATCAGTAGTCTCCAAACTGTATTGGGAAAGGATTGCCTGCGTGTCCCGGTTCACGTGGAGTTGTGTCCAGGTGCAACAGCCCAGAAGAGGCTGACAGGCTCTCTCAGAGTGGTCCTCTGAGGGACGGGAGTGCAGCGGAAGACAATAGTGCTTTCTTTCTGTTTATTTTCCAGCTTACAAAAATGAAGAGAGTTTCCATTATGGTCATTGCATAATTGGACTAAGAGAAGCGCCTGTATATAATTTTGAAAACAATACGTACGTATGTTGGGGGTAACTGCTCAACAAATTTAGCAGCTAGAATTGCACGATGAGACAAGGTTTGAGGCCTCTGTTCCGGAAAGAAGAGATGGCAGGTTAGAAGGCAGAGCCCGAGGACAGAGAAGAGAGAGCAGAGAAGAGAGAGTGACTTCCGTGCTGTTGAGGCTTGAGTTTAGCTGCACGTATTTTCTTTCCCCCTCTGGTCCTCTGATTTTTATGCATAAGATGATGGCTGGCCTAGATCATATTTAAGGTTTCTTTCATATAACAAATAATATGACTCGTTGCTATTAATTGATGTTCACGGTGCCCGTTTGGAGCCATGGGTATAGACCCAAGCTCTCAGAGCTGGCAAGAAGTACTACTAAAGGGATAGGGCCAGGCAGCCAGATGCTTTGTGGCCTGTGGACGTCGGGAAAGGCAGCCGTAAGTGAGGTTGTCCACATTGACAACATTTCAAACACCCAGTGGACCAAACTAAATGGCCGTTGGCCCCTGTGTTTTGTTTTATTGTTTGGGGGATAGATAGTCTGTGGTCTTGACAGCCCTGCCCAATCCAAGATAGAATTTTTGCGTTTGAACTTTATAATCAGGTTCACAATTTTTGCAATAATTTGCAATTCTTCTCCACCGCAGCGAATACTCAAAATTAAGTTCGAGTTAGTTCTTTGGGAAAAAAAATTAAACAGTATATTGCCATCGCAGTGGACAAACTTCTTAAACTGAGAAAATGTAAACATACTATAGCATTAATGCAGACATTTTGTGAAGCGCAAATCTGGTTTCTAAACTTACCAAACAAACATCAAAATCACATACTCAAAAATACAGATTTCTGGGCACAATTTCACAAAATACTGATTCAGTGTGTTCGGAACGAGACCTAGAATCTATATTTTTAATCACTTTATCCAGCCGATTCTGAGTTTCTTGGGCCACGGGCCAGCTTCTGAGATCAATGGACCCTGACTCAGTGAGGGGATCACACGAAACCAAAATGGTTTTGTCACGAATGCGTGTCTCAGGTCCCGTAGTGATGTCTGTTGATAAGCACACCCTTCTCCTACCACCTCTCTCGAAGGCCCTGCCTCCTTCCGTGCGTGAGGCCTTGCTGAGTGTGGAGGGTTGAGCTCACACAGATGTGAGATCGTGCTGGCCTCAAGGGCCTTCCTGGTCCCTGAGGCAGAACACACCTGTCGTCTCTACATCCATGGGGGCACCGCGGTTGAGGTGAGCATGGGGCCCTGACTGGAGGAGACAGGGAAGAGGGGGTGTAAGGCCTGGGGGCCACCTGGGAGAAGGACAGGACTTTCTAGGCCGTGTGGACTCGGGGAACTGGAGACTGTAACCTGAAAGCCATTCACTCTCTCCGGAGCCACAGCATGGAGGGATTATGGGGAGCAGCCCTGGGGGGCAACGGGAAATCCATGCTGGTTGAATCTTTGGTTTTGTTCTGGGATGGGGCACTTGTGCTTTGGTGGGCTTTTTTTTTTTCAAAAAAGATTTTTATATTTATTTATTTTGGGGAGAGTGCCAGCGGGGGAGGGGCGGGGAGAGGGAGTCAGAAGATCCTTTATGCCTCCTCATTCGTTCTGTGCTTTTGCCCCCTTTGGAATCTCGTTGACACCTGAGATCCGTATTTCACGTGGGGGCCCTGAGAGTTGGTGTAAACCAAACTATGTAAAACCAGCACCTTGGTTTTCCGCCTTGCTTGCCCACTAGCGATGCTACAGTGGGGGGACAGGGGAAGGGTGGGCAGAATTGGGAAAATGAAAAAAGAGGGAAACCCTCGAAGTCCATGAATAATCAGCGATTCTGACTATTTAACATAGTTCTGATGCTGACGTAACCTCTCAGTGCATTTTCTCATCTAAAAGTGGGGCGGTAATGAAGACAGGGCTCATGCCCCTACTATCCTAAGGCACACCCATAAAAATGATGGCAGTTTTTAAAAAACAGGCAGATAGTAATGTCACTCGAGCTTTGTGCATTCGGATTTTTACCCACCTGTAAAATAAGGGTCATAATCTTTGCTCCCTAGGGGTGTTCTGCTGGTTAATTAACATGGCAAAGCTTTCTGAGACGTCCTGGCTGAAATTACCTGGCATTAAAACTGGCCTCTGACGGTCTGGGGCTCTGGAGCTGGGGACTGAGGCGGAGGGAAGAGAAAGGAGAAATCCAGTTCGGGAGCGACAATTTTTTCGACGCCTTAGCATCCAAAACAAAACAGAAGATGGGGATGTTCTGCAAGAGATAACAAAGAATCAAACAGGGACACTTTCCGAATAATTACAGGGAGTGGATGAAACTACAACAACAACAACACCACCAACAACAACAACTAGCCCCTGTGTAACGTTAGGGGAATTGTTACGTCCTGAGCATGATGGATGGTTGACGGAAGAAGTCTCGGCAGCAGAATATGAGGGAGGCAGGAAGGACAGGAGATGGTCGGGCGCGTCCCAGGGATTTACCGTGCGAATGAGATGGGATGTGACAGGGTGGGTGGAGTCTGGATGGTCCAGAGAGAAAGAGGAATGGAAAGCACGGGTCCAGGCACAATGGAGGCTGCTCCCCGTTGACTAGGCCCAGACCTGAGAGGAGCAGCAGGGGCTTGCGAATGAAGGGGCAGGCCGTTCATGCTACAGGTGAGGGTGGTGGGAAATCGTGTAGAGTAGAAAGCACAAGGGAAATGGCCCAGGCGCAGGAGGACAGTGAGTGCCTGTCTCACAGACACCCACGTGAGTGGGATGATCGGGGCCGCCCCAGCAGCGCCCGCCCGCTTGCTCAAAGTCGTTCCTGCCTGGCACCTCTACCACCAGGAGCCCACAACGCGATCTGGGAGGGCACCAGGGCAGAGCCCTGGAAGAATCACATGGAGGCCGTGAAAGCAGCACAGTACTAATAGGGCTGACCGTTGCCGCAATCAAATCCCACGTACAGAATTTCTCTTTTGAGGCAGCTCGGTTAAGATCCAGAGGTATATTAGGATTCTCCAGGGACGCAGAACCAATGAGATGTGTATATGCGAAGATGGAAACGTATTGGAGTAAACCAATGGGGTAAACTTAATGGGGTAGATCAGCAGGCTGGGGGCTTGGCGAAGAGCTTCAGTTCCACTCTGAAGGCTCAGGAAGGGCTGATGCTGTAGATGAGGTCGGAAGTCAGCCAACGGCAACCCCCCACCTCGATCAAGGGAGGTCAGTCTTTGGGTTTTCTTAACGCCTTCACCTGGCTGGGGGAGGCCCCTTCACAACTGTGGAGAGCAAACTGCTTTACTCAACGTCCATCAACGTAAATGTCAGTCTCCTCCCAAAACACACTCACAGAAATAGCCAGGGTAAAGTATGGCCAAACAGCAGGGCACGGTGGCCCAGCCAAGTTGACCCAGAAAATGACGCATCAGAGAAGGTCAAAGCAGAGGCCTGCAATTGGGTATAAGGATAAGAATGTGAGGGGGGTCTTCCTTCTCCATCTGTAGGAATCTGCCTCTTCGAGGCAGTCGGCGCTACGGACATGTCCCCGGGTACTTTCTGGCCATGCCGTAACAACCTAAGCACACTTTGTAGGATAAGTTAGGCCTTTTGTAAAACCTGAAGTGCCTAACCTGGCCTTCAAGGACTCCATTACCTGCTCCCAAACCATTTCCCCAAACTCAGTTAACGGACCCTGGTCTGTATTTGTTGCTTCAGGCACGTGGAATCTCCCACTTCGTTCGGCCCCCTTTCCTTCCCGCACTCCTTCAGGGTCCCATTGACATGGCAGGTGGAATGTGCTGTGGAAAGGAGCCCAGCCCGGGAACAACAGTGATATCATGACAGAGGACTTACTGGGCACGAGTGAGGTGTCACGGAGTGGCTTCCTCAGTCCCCCCAGCAGTCCTGTGAAGCAGGTGGTCCTTAGCGTTCCCATTCTGCAGATGATGACACAGTCATTTGCTGCTGGCCTCACAGCCAGTGAAAGACAGAACTAGGTGGGCTTGGGCCCATGAAGTCTGACTTCTGCTGACTGGACATCTGTCTCTGCCTCAACCTCCCCATGCAGTTGGACAAGAAGAAGTCACCCTTCGATTTTGTAATATGGAGACTCGGACTATCGGAAAGGTTCCGAATTCTATCCTGTCCGTGAAGCTCTCCGTGGTGGGCTTTATTACGTTCTCAACATCCCCTTCCCTCCACTGGGTAATTCTCACCACTGGCCCCTTCACACCCCTTCCCTCCACACATGGCAGGGCTGGGATTTGGCTCTTACCAGTATTATCAACGTAACACCATCTGTCTGCTACAGGACTGGTCAGAGATGGGCAGATGGTCCAACTCTGGCCAAAGAAAGAGGCTCACTCGCCCCTTCTGGATGGTGATGTAAAAAGTTTTGAAGCCTGGAGTGGCTGTGTCCATCTGCCCATCAGAGGGAAAGCCAGACCGAAGCTAACCATGATATCATAAGCGGCAAAGCAGAGAAACTCAAATATGTGTTGATGCTGTTAGGCCTTGAGGGCAAACAAACCTGAAACCACCTTACCTGTGGATGTCTCAGGCGAGCAGGGGACCCTGGCTCATGGGTCAGCCAGTTCGAGTTGGGTTTGCATTCCAATAGTGAGAACATTCCAAGAGGTCCTTTTGCTATCTCTCAATCCAATCGGTGGTGATCTCCCTCTTCCCTTAGGGCACCGTTAACTGTTTAACTCACTGCTAATTTGAACACAGTCGTATGTCTGCCCCTTACTGTTTACGGTAAGGTATTCGATGTGTCCTTTCAGATTTGTGCCTTAATTCTTCATCCAGATTGTAAACTAAGGTATCTGATATCTACCGGAAATCCATAATAGTAGTTCCTTACTAAGTGTTATAAGAATGCATTTGGGGACCACATAACACAAGCACACTGTCTTTTACCTAAACATATCTAGGGTAGCAATTAAAGAGGAACAGGGCAGTGATGGCTTTGATGTGTGCAGTTTGGGAATTCAGATATTCCAGGTGTCCTGATGTCTTGGTTTCTCTGCAACTGAGGAGTTTCCCAGGACATAGGACTTATGAGTTTAAACTTCAGAAAGCCTCAGGCAAACCAGAATAATCTGATCCCCATTGGGAGTGCTGGACCTTATTCATTCAGTCCGACTGCAAGGACTGGAGGGGGACAAACATGTCACGAGTTGTTATAACAGAATCTTACAGTTAGAAATGCAGTCTCCGGCCATAAAATCCTCCCCCTGTTTTTTGTTTGTTTTTTTTAAATTTCCCCACCTTTGCAAACCTGGTATTACTTAATCTTGCAGAAGAAGCTTCATCACCTGCCTTGCCTGAGGCAGCACAGATAATCAGGTGGCCACTCCAATCCCAAAACCTACAACTTCTCCTGGGAAGGTGTGTCCCTGCCCTGTGCTCTAATCGATAACCTAGGCGTTGTAATTATGTTACTTCCTTCTTTAAAACTTTCTGTGGCTGTTTGTATTTTTCTGCGCTTGTGACACGAGTTCTTAGCAATCATTTGTGGAATAAGTGGATGAGCTGAGAAACGCTGGATCTCCCCTCTTATTCACACGGAAGTAAATCCCCAGGGAAAACAAGGTTTGGGTTTGTTTGGTGTCTGAGAGGAACCTCCATTAAGTGACTTAGCAGACTGCTAAGGAATGGATGCTTTGGGGGGTGCGATTATGAACGTTGCTGATGACGTCCCAGCTCTTTGTTTTATAGGAAAGACCAATCAAGAACTTTTAGACAAGATATCGGGGACCCTGGGGTGGCTAATTTCATGTCAACTTGAGTGCAATAAAAGATGCCCAGATGACTGGTGAAAGGTTTCTTGGCGTGTGTGGAAGGGTGTTTCTGGAACAGATGAACAGTTGAATCAGTAGACTCTGTAGAGAAGACCACCAGCACCAAGGTCTTGAGGGTCCCTTTAGAATAAAGAGGTGAGGGAAGGGTGGATTTCTCTCTGCCTGACCTGGTGAGCTGGGATGTCCATCATCTCCTGCCCTAAGACATCAGAGTTCCGGATTCTTGGGAACTTAGATGAGGGGCTGACACCAGTGGCTTCCTGGTTCTCAAGTCTTCTGCCTTGTAATGAATTAAACCGCCAGCTTTCCTAGTTCCGCAGTGTGCAAATAGCCGATCACAGCGTTCTGAACCTCCATAACTGCATTAGCCAATTCCCATATTAAATCTCCTCTTTTCTATCGCTATATATCCTGTTGGTTCTGTTTCTCTGGGGAGCCCTGACTAGTGAGACCCCCATTCCTATTTCCAAACCTTAAATACCCAGAACGATTTTTCTCCTACTTCCAACTAATTCAATTCTTGAAAACACCCAACTATGTAAAAGACAATATTTGGGATATAATCAGCAAATCATATTAATTATTAAGAAAAACAATTTGGCAATTTTTTTTAGTAGTTGAAGCTTGATCTTTTTCTTTTCTTTCTGAGAAATAAGACCCCAAACAGGCTAAGAAAACAATTATGGCTCTATTTCATTGATGGATGGTGGTTCTCTTCGCTTTAGGGTTTTTCTTTTTCTTTCTTGTTGGTTATTTTTCTTTTGGTTTGTAAAGGTCTCTAATAATCTTCAGAATGAAAGATACCATGTAATGAGTCTTATGATTATATTGAATACATTTTTATAGTTAATATTTTAAAAATAAATCATTTCTTTCATCTGCTACGTGGAGAAGCATTAGCATATTAACATAGCCATAAATTTACCATGCCATCGATAGAAAATTAGTATTGAATACGTAATGTAGGTAAATAATGAGGTAAGAAAATATGAGGGTTTACAACAGAAAAATAAAAATATTCATGGTTGCCCAAATAATTCTGCTGGAACTTCTCTAATTATTCCACAAAAAATCGTAAGAAAGAGCAGACACTGAGTACTGAGTAACGGCCTGATGCCAAACGTGATTCGTACTACTTTTGAAATAGTTGGTTTTCCCATGAGGAAGATTCAAAAAATGCTAATAAAATATTTACCAGCTATTACTTTTCTTGACCTATTAGTGGAGTTCACTAATGGACTCAGGCTTCCTAAACGGAAAGTTCTATGTATTTCTTTAGCATCCAAGCCAGTAGCCTCCCATATGGTGTATCTGTGGCATTTTCTGAACTGTAAGGTCCTGTGCTTTTCAAGGTCACGTGTGGTCCTGAACTGTATGCACTGTCATGTCCCAAACATCCCAGGCAGCCAGGGCTCTTAGGTGCAAGCACTAGGAGTTGACTCTGGTGAACATAAAACAAGTGATTGAAAATAGAATCTTCTAGAAGGCTGCAGAACCTAGTTTGGAACCCGACAGAAATGAGGAAGTTTACGCGTCAGTCAGCACCTCGCCCCAAAACCCCTCCCCAAAAGCCATCCAATGGGGCCTTCTGTGCTGCTTCAGGGGACACACGGTTTTCTCATCCCCTTCATCTCTGTGACACTCAGCATGGGACACGTGTCCTGTCCCCGCGGCTGTGACTCCCCCAGAGAGGCACCACCACCACCATGGGGATTTGTCCACATTTCTGAATCCAAGTTCTAGTTTGCTGGGAACATGTGTCCTGGTCTTTTTTTAGCTTTGACAGTGAGAGGCAGCAACATGTATAAGGTGGGGAACTTTGAAAGACGGGAAATGGATTCTGATACAGGGAGAAATAGAAAAGGACAACTGGAGAAATGGCACACGTGTACGTTTTCGTGTGTAGACACACGCGCGCACACGAGATTGCAGACAGATCATCATGCTGGCATTGGACAGGCTTTTGTGTCCGTTTTATTCTGATTCTATAAAAAGAACTTGGGAACTCTTCTCTCGGTACAGTCTAGAAAAGTTTTAACTAGCACCAGAAGTCTCCCATGAAACTCTTTTATTATTTGAGGTGACTTGAAAGGAGGGAAATAGAATTAACACCAATTTATTTTCTCTCTTTCATACGCATTCAGTAGAAAGATTTTGAAACACAGGAGCTCATACAGTGCAGAATAAAAAACACGATTCTCTCAGTATCAGCCACTGCTAAGTACGGATACGATTCTTACCCTCGGTATATGCACAAATGCAAATACAAACACAGTATTTTACAAAACTCACAGCATGCTAAATATTGGTTGGTGTCCGTTGTTTTTTCTCACCCAATATTATAGCGTTGGCTGTTGATATGATTAATTTTTTCGAGAATGATTTCAAAAGATTAATGTCATATGTTTATACTATGATGTAATCAACATTTCCTCTGTTGCTAGACATGCTCGCATAGATTTTACAGAGAGCTCTTTTTAAATGCTTCTCCTCCATGAGATTCTTCCAGAATGGTGTGAGGATGCTGACCCAAGGGGGCTGGGTGTCCCCTGTCAGCGGCGGTGGGCTTGCTTCCTCTTCTCTCCTCCAGTTTGAGACTTGACCCCGTGTACTTTCTGTTTCACATATAATTGGTAAAGTCATTGATTTAGTTCTTCACCAGATTAGGAGGAAAACGGCAATAAAAGATAGACAAAAAGTGCAATTTATTTGGGGAAGACGGGTATTCGCTGTGAGGCTCTGAAAAGACTCTGTGGGGGGCTCAGTCGGTTGAGCGTCCGACTTCAGCTCAGGTCATGATCTCATGGTTCATGGGTTCAAGCCCCGCATCGGGCTTTGTGCTGACAGCTCAGAGCCTGGAGCCTGCTTCCGATTCTGGGTCTCCCTCTCTCTCTGCCCCTCCCCTACTCAAGCTCTGTCTCTCTCTGTCTCAAAAATAAATACACATTAAAAAAAAAATGAAAAGACTCTGTGGGTCCCCTTCACGGCGAGAAAGTTCGGGGTGGGGCACAAGTATAACTTGGCCTTCAAAGCAGAGTTTCAGGCCATCGAGGAAGTGGGGAGGGCTCCTTCTGGGTGGGATCAAACCTAGGTTTGTCACAATTTGTTTTCACTTCCGGTTCCGCCCCTGGCAACCCTCTCATAGGACCCTGAGTGTCTCTGGGCCGTTGACACCTTCTCTGTGAAAAGCAGGCGCTGAGAAAGGCCCCGTGTGTGAACCTGCTGGGTCGGACAGTCATGAACGCCCATTTCGGGGTGCTGGCTCCGAACGCCAGGCCCAAGGCCTCCGAGCGGCTTCGTCCGTGTACAATCCCTCAGGCACAGACGCCTGTGAAGAATCAGAACCACAAATCTGACCTTTGCAGACACAGAAACTAGTTGGTGGCCTGTCTGTTAGTCAAAAACATGTGTTGTTCAACATTTTGAGGGACCGAGGTGCCTCTAAACCCCAAAACAAACTCAGACCGTAAGGTGGGTTGATGCTGATAATGGCATTGGCTGACCCCCCACACCGGGGAAGCTATTTGTCTCCCCTCCACTGCGGGAGGGCAACCAGGAACCCGAAACAGGGCCCTAGCCTCTCCCCTGCTGGCCCCGGCATGATTCGACGTCTGTCCCTCACGCGACCTCTGTCCCTGGTTCTGGTGACTCACAGACGGCTTCCTCAGCTCTCGCCAGCATTTGCTTCCATCCGCAAAAGAATCTCACAATCTTGTCATCTCTGTCAGCCAACACATTTTTATCGTGGGCCTCCGGGCCGCAAGGCCTGAATTACGTTCTGGAAAAGAGCAGTTTCTCACGGAACGAGCAGAGGAGAAACTGAGGTAAACAAGTAGATGCATACGGACCAGGGAGGACTCTTTAAGTTGGGGGTTACGGAGAGGCTTGTGAGAGGGGGACGAGCTTTTGTGGAGGAGGAGCACCGCAGGCCAGGCGAGGCCACCGAGCCTGGAGTCCCCAGTTGAGAAAGGACAGATTCATAGGCAGGATGCGGCTGGGAAGGCAGACCAACCACAGCCACAAAAGGCCCTGAGGTGGAGACGGGAGAAATGTCAGAGGCAGACATGAGAGCCCAACCAGGCTAGTGCTTTAGAGACATCTCGTGCTGGCCCAGGTTGTCCATACCCGTGTCCCTGTGTCCCTCTAAAGGGGTCCCTGGAGGGTACGCAGCCCGGTAGATGGAGATGCCAATATGAGTTTACACTTCTCTTCAGGACTCGATCATTTCAATCCCCAAAGCACACACTCACTCGGTCTGCGCGTGAGACACGCCAGACGTTGGGAGAACAGGCGAGTTATTTCACGCCGCCAGCGCACAGAGCCCGCAGCCCAGCTCGACAGGGGCACGAACAGCTCTGTGCCAGTTTTAACAAAACACGGAAACCCTCTACGTGTCTTAGAGCCTCTCTATCCACGACGGTTCCCTGATGTTTAAACTACTTCATGCAAAAAGGGTGATCTCCAGTTGCTGGAAGATTCACTGACATGAATTCTTATTCCCAACAAGGGCAGCTAAAGAGGTGTATTCGTGCACGCACACAGAGACTCACGCACATAAGCCGGTGATCATATAGCTTATTAATGATTTCTGAGCAGTGTCCTCACACTGATAAAATGCATTCGAATAGTCAACAACATGATTACATGTTTGCCCTGTATTAAGACTAGGTGTCTTGAAGCTTCTGGAAGCTCCAGATCTGGCCAGCAAGTTGGCCTTTGGAACGTGCCCGGGTCCCCTCCCTGGGTCAGGGAGCCCCGCCCTGCCCAGCACCCAGTGTCCCTTTGTTTCCCGAAGAGAAGGAGCTGGGCAGTTCAAGTTAAGTGCGTTGTGGGGAGGGACTGTGGGGGGAGCCACGGACCCCGCCAGTGCCTGGCAGACGGCTTGCCCTCCGTGAGCGCAGGCCCTTTGTATGTGACTTGGCAGCTCCTTCCTCCAAGAGATGGAGTCTATTCTCCCACCCCTTGACCTGGCCTGGCATCGGCCGGCAGAACGCAGTGGCAATGATGTTGTGCCACAAGCCCGGGCTCAGAAGGCCGTGTGCGGCTCTGCCGGTGCCCCAGTCACCGCGTGGGCAAGCCCCCCACTCGGGGGGTGGAGACAGCGCACACACCAGAGTCAGGCCAGCCCGGGTGTCCCATCTGAGGCCCCACACAGACAAGAGCGCAGCCAGGACCACGGGAGTCGACTCACAGCTGACCCAGGACCCTCGCAGACCTGGGAAGAAGCCAGGAGGAGAGAGAACCGTCACCCAGCTGAGCCCGGGCTGAACTGCTGACCCGCCAAGCCACGGGCCAGGTCAACGGGGGTGGCCTGGGGCCGCCAAGTTCTAGAGTGGCCTCTGTTCCGAAGTCGCCTGTATCTGTAATCATATCTATGTCCATGTATGTCCCAAAGGATGCGGTGGAACATGAGAGGAATAACATGCAATGGACACGCAGCTAGAGACTTGCGGAAAATAAAAATTGTTACAGGCAATGAAGCCAACAAACATATAAATCTCGTCCCTGTAACTATCTTAACAATTATTTCAAAAATATTCATCCACTTAAGCTCACCATCCAGACCCCTGTGTGACTGGCATAGCGCGGGAAACAGTCAGCCCGTCTAGGTTCAGGCCCCAAGGCTGGGAGCGACCACAATTATGTCATGGCTTACGCAGCACTTTGCCATATGTTACTTTTGCTTTATTTTTTAATATATTTTTTGCATGTATTTATTTATTTTGAGAGAGACAGAGATGGCATGAGTGCGAAAGGGGCGGGGGGAGAGGGAGAGAGAGAGAAAGAGAGAAGCCCAAGCAGGCTTCACACTCAGCACAGAGCCAGAAGCGGGCTCGAACCCATAAACTGTGAGATCATGACCTGAGCTGAAACAGAGAGCCGGACGCTTGAACGACTGAGCCACCCAGGCGCCCACACTTTATTTTGAATGAAGCATACCTGTGAGGTAAAAAAGAGCTAGACTCAGCATCCCAATTTTTCAGACACTCAGAGTTTTGTGCCATTTTCCAGGTAACATGAAGTGCACGCGTCAGGGCCAGGGCTCACCCCCAGGGCTTCTCTGGGGGACCCTGTGCTCATTCCCCTGCCTCCTGCTGGCATGACCGCAAGCTCGTGTGTGACACAGGCCAGATTTTGCTCCATCGCTGGTGCTGGTGCTGCCCCGACTGCTAATCTTGATCCTGTTTCCTCCCCTTCAAGATTAGTGTCATTCCCTGTTTGCAGGAAGTCCATCCATGGACTACCTAGTCCTTAATCACTAACCTGGAGCTGCCCTTCTGGGCTGGGTTAAGATTCAGTCTCTAACAGGGGTGCCTGGGTGGCTCATTTGGTTAAGCATCTGACTTAGGCTCAGGTCATGATCTCATGGTTCGCGAGTTCAAGCCCAGTGTCGGGCTCTGTGCTGACAGTTCAGAGCCTGGATCCTGCTTCAGAACCTGTGTCTCCTTCTCTCTCTGCCCTTCTCTTGCTCATGCTCTGTCTCTCAAAAAGAAATAAAAACATTAAAAAAAAAAAAGATTCAGTCTGTAATCAAACCATAACATCAGGTGATGAAAAGAATAAAGTTTATCATTTTCCTACTAACCCTGACTCACGTTGATGACATACAGATGTAAAAAACCCCTACAAGCATTCCCTAAATCATGATTTTCAGGCATAAACAACTGGTATGTATTATGGGTTGAATTGTACACACCCCAACAAACTATGTTGAAACCCTAACCTGTAGGATTGATTAATATGTAGGAACTACCTCGGAACACGATCTTATTTTGAAATAGGGTCATTGCAGACGTGATTAGTGAACATGGGGTCAAATTGGAGTGGGGTGAACCCCGAATCCAGTGTGACTACTGTCCTCAAAAAAGAAGGAATTTGGACACAGACGCAAGCATCGAATGAACATCATGGGAAGATAAAGACAGAGGTTCGGGTGAAGCATCGACAAGCCAAGAGCACCAAGGACGGCCAGCAAGCCACCGATGCCAGGAGAGAGGCTGCGACAGACTTTCCGTCACCATCCCTGAAGGAACCAGCCATGCCAACGACCTTGATCTTGGACTTCTGGCCTCCAGAACTGTGACGACATGAATTTCATTTACATAAGCCTCCTCCCCCTCCCCATCTGGGGATTTGTCTGACTGTCCAGCAGCTAACCCAGTATGTTAAAGCGGGTGTGCCATGGCTATTGAAAATGGTGTGTTTCCAGTTGAGTGTGTCCAACTGTGCCCCTCCTCTTTCTCCCAAATCCCACAGAAATAACACTTAATATGTACATAGGGAATGCTTCCATAATTATCTTAGGAACGTCGCAAGAAGACTCGTTACTGGGTCGGAGATGTTTTTAGAAAACCATATTTTTAGAAAAGCAAAAGGGAGCCATTTTGAGACTCAGCATCACGGGGGAAGGCTGCACCCCAGGACACACCTACAAGCCTGTGGTGTGTACGCGCTTCCTTGCTAACCATAGACCCAGTGTTTTCCTGTGAGCAGTCTCTAGGCTTGGAAGAGCTTAAAAATCTGCTGCACAGAGAGGAGCCCTGTGCGCACAACATCAAATAGCTATGCCTGTCATATCCAGGAAGTGGCTTAAGACCCAGAGGCTGAATGACAATGTGGACCAGTGTTGGAACATGGTCCTTTCTGCCACCTGCACTGTCCAGCCCCGCCCACCCCACCCCCGAGATGATGTGTCTCTGCAGTGACTGCCGGCATGTCTGATGCCACCATCTGATAGACACGCGGAGAGGAAAACACGCAGAGGTGGGGTGGTGCCGACTGAGTGGGGGCCGCCTCCTCCCATTACCGCCTTCCCCCACAAACTTGGCATCTTCCAGAGAGAGCGAGGGTCTTCACCCCAAATACACCATGTCACGGAGTGCAAACGTGGCCACAGGGATAGCATCTCTGATGATACGTAGGATACCTACCGTGTCACAGGACCAGCATTGCCAGACAAATTTTTCCCTCTTGTGGGGATGAGGATGGCAACTCTTCAAGAGTACAATTCCATCTGAGTTCATTTCAAACGTTTCTATATTTTTCTACGACGTTAGCTGAAATGAACGAAGGAAGCAGCTTTCAGTCTCTTTTGGATCTTAGTTTCCAAGTCTGTAGCCCAGAATTTTCAGGAAATAGCCAGTAAAGAAGGGACTTGGTGAAGAGTCTTCAGTTTGGGGGAAATCAGCAAAATCATCAGGATAACCTAAGTTATGTTGTGATGATAAACCAACAAAACAAAAAAAAAAAAAAAACAAGCAAAATAAAACAAACAAAAAGCCCAGATCCTCAGCGGCTGGAAACAGCAGGGTTCATTTCCCCCATGGTCACGTCAGCCAGGGCCACTACCTCACACATCACTCCAGGCCCCCAGAGTCGTTGGTTGATAGGAACTGGTGTCTTTCTGTATGTCATTGGCTGAAATTAGTCACATGGCACCAGGCGACCACAGAGACCCAGGAAACACGTCTTTCACCAGGGGGCCCAAAGCTGCACACATTTACTAAGAAACATTCACAATTAATACATTGTTTAGATAATTTCTATTTCATAAAAAAAAGTTGTGATTAAAACCTACATCATAGAATAGTAATAAGCAGGTAAGATTATATAAAGCCATTTATTTACATGCAAACATTATCATTCTCTCTCTCCCTCTCTCTCTCTCTCTCTTATAATTTTCCCCCAAAACTGAACATAATTTCTATAGCGAGCCTCTACTTGGCCCCATGGCAGAAACTTAACTCTTAGATAATTGGGTCAATTGAGTCAAACGGATGTTTATTTAGCTCAGGGTTTTGTGGAAATTACAATGACACATCGGCTTCCATGGCCAAAGGATGTAATTTCCTCCAGAAGCTATGCCAGGCCGCGTGGCTAATCCTGAAAGGTGCGCTATCCCCACTGGCTGGAGGTTTGGCGTCCACACGCTTGGCCATTGCTGGAACGTAGGAGCCCTCGTCACGGGCGAATCTTCCAGGTCAGGCATCTTTTTCAGCCACATTGGGAGGAAGGCCAGCTGAAACCCCCCTTTGGTAAACTGCACGTGCTCCCGAATGCTAGTGGTGGCGTGAGCCGCTCTGTCCAGCACTGCTTCTCCGTGGCACTCGCACTTTGCTGGTTTTTACGAGAGGCGTTTTGCTCCTTGCTGACTTTCAGCCTGTTTGACGGGGCCGGGGGCCTGGGAATGAGCTGGGAGTGAGTGGCTTGGGGCTGCTGGCAGTGGTGTCCACACAGATACAAGATGCACACTGGAAAGCCACGTGCTGGCCGCTCGTGCTCCTTTTCCACATTTCTTTTTTTATGCCCATTCTACTCTGAAGAAAGTAAAGGTTTCTATCTAATTTAAACCGAAAGCGTGGTGAGGCCAAAAGGCATTGTGTCGATGCATTGATCAACATTTCAAAATATTACCAAGACACACACGTAGACTTGTCCAGGTAAACGTGTCATCTCAATAGACACTTTCGCAGTGTGACAATTGCAAACTCCTGGATTTCTCCAGACCTGAGATCAAATCTCTGTTTGGCTCCTTACCAGTTGTTTCCGATTGGGCAAAACAGTTCACCTGTGTGAGCCTTCATTTCCTCAAAGTTGTTTGGTGTAGACCAGTGCTGGCATAGAATAGACACTCAACAAAGAGTCGTCTTCCTTGATACTGCTACTAAATTCATTATTGATTAATGGTAGGAGACTCTATGAGTGATCCAAGGCCATGAAGGATGGGAAATTGAGTTGCATCTAATCTGTGCTTTACGAGTGAAATGTTACATAGATTCGGGAAAATCAGTGGCCACGAAGGTTTTCTGTATTAATATAATCGTATATACAGAAAACTATCGGTGTGATACGATATCTGAGATTTGCTTCAAAAACTCCAGTAGATCAGTTATTAATGAAACACAATGGCCGTGACTTATTGATCCTCAAAACGAGACAAGGGAAACACGGGTTCATTGTATTCTATTTTTATGAGTGTTTGAAATTTTCTATTGTTTATTTTTTAATCTTTGACATACATAACGTAACTGAAGCCACACAGACAAGATGATTTTACACTTATGGGTGTGCTTAATCAAATCGCTTTTATAAAGTTACCCCTTTAATTAATTGTCCCTTTCCCACATGACATCTCTGGAAATTTACATAGAATTTGAAGGGCCCAAAAGGGAAAAAATACATTAAAGGTGACCTCATTAGATAAGATACAGGACAATTAATACTTTAAAAAATTATTTGTTAAAGTCTAACGAATTTTAGATGTACACATGTTATTATATTTATTAGACTTATAATTCAAAAAGTATAATGTACTACATTTATGAGACATATTTAGTAGAACATACTTGTTCTATTAAAATACATCTTGAACACCCCTGATAGCCTAGTCATTCTATAAAATTCTTTATGTACATTATCTCATATTGCTCCACAATGTTCTTCTGTGGGTAGAATGGGATATTCCCATTTTACTGGTAAGTAAACCAAGGCACAGAGAAGTTAAGGAAGCAGCTTGAGGAAACTCAGCTAGTAAATAAAATCACCGTAGCCAGGTCTCTCCGGCCCAAAGCCTTTGATTCTTCAACTGTGCACTCTTACTTGGCCAACACTGCTGGTCATTAAACGCCTAGAAGGTGTCCTTCAGTATAAATCCATGAATGAGATCATCCAATTAGGTCAACACTGAGAATACGGCCTTAAAATCAGATTCTGTCTGTTACGGGGCAAGTGTGGTGTCTGGCAGGTGTCAGAGGCTGCCGGGCCCGGGTGTGGCCTCAGTGGGCACTGCCTGGGGCTCATTTGAACTCCCCTCCTATTCTGCCCTGTGGACACCTGTGTCCAGGCACAAGGTGAGGCCCAAGCCCAGGGGCTCTAGACCCTCAGAGCTGTCCACACTGAGGTTTTGTGCAAAAGCCACCTCGTCAGTGCTCAGACCTGCAGTGACAGCTCAACCCAGAGGGTTTCCTGCTGACCTCGGTGACCAACTGTTTGCCCTTTGGAGGGAGTGTTAACTCTTGGACTTTGCCCCTCTGGAACCGCATTTATCACTTGTGTTTATGTGTTTATACAACTGCTTACACTGATTGCTGGGTTCGTGGCCCCTCTGTTTATGCAGCTTTGGGGAGGCCGGAGCCCAGCCCCATTAATCCCAGTGTTCCCTGCACCCCGGCGAGGCCTCTCAGAGGGTTCGTGCTCAGCAAAACAAATGTTCGCCGCAGCGGTTCCTTGTGGCTCTCCTCTGCGTTAAGGCCCTTCAGCTCCTCTACCTGCCCTACATGTAGTCCTGCTGGTTGTAGCCAAAGCGTATCGATAAATGGAATGAACTCTTTCCTGTTCTAACTGGTGCTGTTTACCCAGTCGGTCCGAGGAAGAAATGGATCTGGCGAATGTCGAGTGCGTGTTTGTGCGTGTGTCCTGCGCTATCCTGGCATTTCGGAGGCCCGTGTTCGGCTCCAACTCAACCATTAGCTCACCCTGCAGTCCCCGGCTAATCGCAAAGCTGCTCTGGGCCCCAGCCTCCTTATCTGGGGTTATTTGCCTGCAGAGATTAAGAGCTCAGGCTCTGGGCCGAGGAAGATGAATCTGACGCTACACTAACTACTTAGCTCCTGGGCAGGATACGGAGCTTCCCTCCGCCTCAGTCTCCTTATCTGTGGAAAGGGAATGTCCGTCCCTGTCTCCAGAGGTTCTCCTGAGGATTAGAGAAGATGATGAACACAGAGCGCATACTTAGCCCAATGCCTGGCACATGATTACTGTTTTCCGAGTGTTGGTTTTTCTTACTACTCTGATCCCAGGGCTTGTTGAAGCTCAAACAAGACAATGGAGGTGGACATGATTCCGAAAAAGGAAAAGATATTCATATGCATGGAAAGATTCATATGTATGCATTCATATACATGGGCCCTCCCGGCTCCAACGTTTGCTCTATTTTAGCTGGGCCTCGGGTCCTGCTGTGATGGGGAAGGCACAGGACTTTTCCAGAACAGAGTGGCGGCAGTGATCCATCAGCCTGACAAAGACCAATGAAGCGTAGCCCGGTGACTGGGGAGAGAAGAAGTGATTGGTCATCTTTTCACACACACACACCCCCTTTTGGAGTCTTTTGTGTTGATATTTTTTTGAGTCTTACAACTCACTTCCCACCATCCCTCCCCGCCCCCCAGGAGGAAGGGTCTTCAATCCTTGCATATTCTGTAGCATTTTCCCTTCATAAGCATCAAGAGGAGATCCCCGTTCGTGGCACGGATTGGTCAGGTGTGCCAGGGAACGCAGAAACAGAAGGCAACAACAACACAGAAGGCAAAGAATATCAAATCCGTAAGACGCAAAAGGACATCGAGGGCAAGAGTCGCCCCTCGAGAAGCCCTGGCGGCCACTGTGTCTTAAATCCTCCTCAAGCAGAGTTGGCTCCTTTATCGCCATCAGCAGAGATGACAGCTACGTTTCATGGAAGGTGGGTGTCAGAGCCCCTGAGGGATCAGCCACCAATCATTAACTGAGTCCTTTTCTTACTTCTCTCCTAAAGGACCAGGGCAGCCTTGAGAGCAGTGATCTTGGAACAATAAAATGGCTTTAGAGGTGGAAAAGACATTATGGAAGAGAGAAAACAGCGGACCGGTCCGGCCCCTGGGGATCCCCTACTTGGGATCTTGCAGACCCCAGCTTAGAGCCTTCACCAGCACGTAGCCTTGGGCACTTTCTCCTTATCTCCAAGGCATCCTGAAATTGAAAACTGGGGCAGAGGCATTTGAATTGGCCAAGGACCCCTGCTTTGTCATGGTTTTCAGTCTTAGTGAGAGGCATGCATAAGAAAGCAGAGGTTATGGGGAAGGGCATTTGGGCTGACTTCCTCCAAAACACTAATCTTGTAGAAGGCTTAAGAATTCCAGGGGCTCCTGGACATATTAGCATACTGCAGCTACTCCAAAGGGGCTTTGAAATGTCACTAAAAATGTCTGCAAGTCGCATTTCTGTGTTTTTCACAGCAAATAAGAAGCAAAAGGAAATCTTAGCCAAACAGGTCAACTCTGATGCTAAGACCTCAGAATGGCAAGTTAACATGTCAGGCCCTTTGCTCATCACCTCCTCTGCCCTCACGGGGACAAGACAGGGTGTCTCGAGATTCAAATGAGCAAAATATATGCCAGAATTTTTCTAAGCAGTTTGATACTATATAAACAAAGACTGTATCATTCCTTATAGCCAAAGACCTAACGTCCCTTGCATGGCTCTGTTCTCTGTGTAGAAGTCACACTTATTAATTGCAGCAAGTTAAGAAAATACAAATAGCGTTAAAGAGTTAAAACAGAGTGTAATGCCTCCATCCAGAGTTAATCATCATAAATACACTGTTTATCCCCTTTCAGTATTTAAGTGAACCTGACATTAGATCACACGTGGCATTTTTCACAATTTTAAACCCAAGGCATTTACGAATTGCCTTAGAATTTACCACGTGCCGGAGACGGTCCCAAGCTTCACACAAAGTCAGCCATTTAGTACAGGAACCCAGCGACATACGTATGGCTACTGTCACCTGCATTTTTACATGAGTAAACTGAGGCACGGAGGTAAGTAACTCATCCAAGACGGTCTAGCCAGCGGGTAAGAGAGGGGACTCTGAAAACCAGGCCTCCGGAATCCATAACATGCACTGCTATCCACCAGGCTGCATGGCCACCTTTCTCTCTGGACAAGTGACCGTGACCTCGTTGACGGGAAATAGCAAGTTTGGTCATGAATTACTCTCAACGCTGTCACTGATGTTCTTGGCAAGGCCTGTCACTAAGTGTCTTGCGCGTACACAGAGTCGTGCATGGATCTCTGTCCGGCTCCATTCAGGTGAAGTTAGACCCCCCCTCCCCCCACAAAGAAGACCGGCCACGCAGGCACGGGCCTTCCCACACACCACGGGATTGTTCCCGGCCTTCTGGGCCCGGCTTACACCTTGCACGCTCTGGCTTCCCCATCCACTCTATGTACAGTCGTCTCTGTTTCCTGAGCCCCACCCCGCACAGGTCACATTTTAAAAATCCATTCTTCATTTTCATGAAATGCACACACACAGTTGTAAAGGGAAGAAGGATTAAACTTTTATAACCAGGTTCCATATTATCCCCTTTTGTGTCCACAGTTAGTGCAAAACAGCACCCCGTTTGTCCCCGTGTGTCCTGAATGGGGGACAGCTCCGGCGGACGAGGACCTGTCAGCTGTCCCGCAGAATGTTCCGGTATGTACAGCTAACCAAAAGCTTGAACTGATTCAAGCTAAACATTTTGGAGAAGAACACACTATAGGTGGTAATTTTATCTTGTAAGTTATGTTCTTTTCAGTCTTTTAACATTAATAAGTAGATACAATGTCCTATAAGATTATGGCTCAAAAAAGAAATCGGGGGGCGGCTGGGTGGCTCAGTCGGTTAAGTGTCGGACTTTGGTTCAGGTCATGATCTCGTGGTTCATGGGTTCGAGCCCCACATCGGGCTCTGTGCTGACAGCTCGGAGCCTGGAACTGCTTCGGATTCTCTGTCTTCCTCTCTCTGCCCCTCCCCCACTGGTGCTGTGTGTGTGTGTCTCTCTCTCCTAAATAAATAAACTTTAAAAAAAAAGAAATCGTGATTGTTCTTTGTAGCTCACGGCGTCTGACACCTGTGAGTGCGGCGGCAGCACTGCTTACGAACTCAGCGGGTGGACAGGTGCTGGACGCACACACTTGGGCGACGGACGGGTAGGCGCTGCAGGGACCCGTTTTCCCCCAGCAGACGGTGGCCACCGCTACGGTCACTACAGCTCTTTGGAAGTGGCATTCCAGAACATCCGTGTCTCGGGAGGTGTCTCCAGGGTCTGTCTGCCTGACTGGATGCCAGTCCATAGCTCACATTGTCCACTATTAATAACTCCCCTGTTCGGGGATGTTTACAGATAAGCTTTCACGTGCCTTTGGAAGAATGGTTTCCTGCTCCGAGAGGCTCACGGTGTCAAGTGCCCTTCCGGGCGCTGTGGGAAGCCACCGTTGATGGGAAGAGAAGAGCTGGCATTCACTGGGGTCCCTCAGCGCCGGCACCCGGTCCTGTCCACACTCACCACCCTGTCTGCGCTACCTGCGGTGTACAGATGAGAAAGCTGAAGCGCAGAGAGGTTGGGTAACTTTTCTAAAGTCACATAGCCCCTGAGTGGCAGAACCAGGACTCATGCCCCGCCTAATGGTGAGTTCTAAGTTTCTTTCCTAATTGTCCACACCTAAGGATAGTGGCGGAAGCCCCGAAGCTGAGTTAAAAGTGCTGCCATTTAAGATTTTTATTTCTTTTTTAGGAACGACTTGATCGAGGGCAATGACCGCCCCAGTTGCCCCCAGCAAGGGCCCTTGTCTACTTGAAGGCCCTCATGCCGCCTTCCTCTGTCCCCATGCACTCCTGTCCTCCTTCCTCGGGGTCTGGGCAGCCGGTCCCACACCCTGCGGCCCCTGGGCCCACCATTGCACCAGAGGATTAGCTCCTGCCTACCGCGGGGACACTCTTAGGGTGTCTTTGACTCCCTAAGCCTTCCCTGCGCCTGGATCCTGCAAACCCTCTGATACATGAGAATCGTGCCCAGTTTCTGCAGCTTAGCGGACATAATGTGTGGGAGCAGAGCTTGGAGGCCGTTGTGGGGCACAGATCCAAGCGCAAGCTGCCCGCCCTTTCCAGTGCCCTGGGGTCCTTCCCCTGGGCAGGGTCTGTTTGTGCCAAGAGCCTCCCCGGTGCCCCTTCCTCGGCCGGTCAGGGCCAGCCTGCCTTCCGGGGCGAACACACGGAAATCAACAAATCAAAATCAACACCGTCCTTTCCTAGTTACACGATATATGAAATTTCTTCCAGTCCCCGGAGGTGAAAAGGGGGTAACGGCATCCTTACCTTTTGGGGTGTCCGCAGGGCATAAGGAAAATCCAAACACAAAGCGACTAGCAGGGCATCTGACAGTAGCGAGAGCGCCATCCTCGGGTGTGGGCGCGCGGGGCTGGGGACGCTGGACTTTCGCGTGCAGTTCATTGCCCTGATAGAAACACTCTCTCCCGACTCCGAATCTGCCGTTTCCCCAGGCCGCAACTCCTAGACAAGTCACCTTCTAGTGCTGTTGCTAAGTGTGCCTTCGCTGGCGCCCCCTGCCTGGATTCTAAAGTGAGAAGGGGAGCGTGAGTTCCCGAGGACCCTGTCCACGCCTGGTCTGAATTCTCTTCCAGAGAGCGGGGCCGGGACGCCTTCCGCCACCATCTACATCTGTTGAAATAAACGAACGGATACGTGAGCGTCTGTAATCTCTCCAAACCACCTGAACTGTGCGTTTTATATGCCAAAGCCACCATCAGAGAGCATTCATTCAGTGGCCGATCGAGTGTCACACAGAGCAGGACAGCAGGTGCGCGAGGAAGCTAGAAATTCAGGTCTTGCCCTCCAGCTCCCCGTGGGAGGGTCCCCCGCCAAACTCTGTTTTCCCGGGGAAATGAACCAGACGGCGCTCAGCTCCGTTCGAGGTGTTTGGTGGCAGAGCTGAGCCCTGTGCACCTGGGGCCACCCCGCCGACCTGCCCTGAGCTTCGCAGCGCTCCCTTTGTGAACGCTGTCTTCCTCGAAGTTCCCAGGTCCGGACCGTACGTGTGGCGCCCACAGCGATGAGCTCGCGTGAGGCCACATCACACCCAGAGAGAGTGAGAGACAGATGAAGGAGGGACTGTCAGAGTTTCCTGGTGCCTCGGGTCCCCAGGGCTGCCCCTCAGCAGAGGGAATAAATAGACCCGTCAGTCCTAATGAAAAGCCACACTTTCTCTTTCCGTAGCATAGAACAGATTCCCCAGAAAATTAAAGTCATTGTATTTTGTCCTGTTTACGGAGCAAAGCATTAAATATACAAGCCAATCCCTCAAACTAATCTTCCTCTTTATCCACAGAAACAGAAAGTTGATTAGCGGTTGCCAGGGAAGGGGGTTGGGGGGTGGGGGCTGACTGCTAATGGGGACAGGGTTTCTTGGGGTGACGAAAACATTCTAGCAGGAGCCGGTGCTGGTGTTTGCACAACTCTGTGAAAACCACTGGATTGTAGATTTCAAAAGCGGGAATGTTACAATATGTTAATTATTCCGCAGGAAAAAAAAACAGCTGTCATTTAAAAGCAACCACAACAGTGGGGTAAAGCTTCACCCCCTTTCCACTCCCCCGGTGCCCTTCTGCCTTCTGGGAACTTTGAGCAGGAGGGAGGGCGAGGACACAGGACTTGGGAAAGCTGGGCTCTGGGACCGGGAGGGAAGATTCCTAACCAGCAATTAGGCGTGTGCTTGAGGCACGGGAAGGGTACATTTGTGACATCTCCCGAGGCCAGATAACGAAGGCATTTTCTTCCTTTGTGTTGTGCCTACATCAATTAGAAGGTGTAGCCGCAGGATAAAGTACAGGATGTTTGCCCTTTCGAGCTGAGCACACCTTGAAACCTGAGACCAGAGGCTGCTGGAAACAGCCCACTTGCGCAGGAAAACCAGGAACCTCTTTTTCCCAAGGACTCACATGCCTCCTGAGGGAGGGCTGGCCCAAAATTTGTGACATGCACTACTTTTGTTTCAATGTTGAAAATGGTCACTAAAGAGTCACATCAAGGGTGGAGAGATTAGCAACCCAAATGTGTCTAGAAAAAAATGCCACCTGTGCGCTCTGAGATGCGGAGAGCAGTAGGAGAAGTTCCAGAAAGGAAAGGTCAGGCTTCTGCCTCCGTGAGAGAAAGGTGCGGTGCTGGTCCTTAGGCAATCCATCCAGTCCTCTCTGCGGGGTCCGCACCTGCAAGGAGCCGGGCGGAGCCAGCTGTGGTGGGCTCCCGAGTGGGGCGAAGGTGGTGCTCCTGCCCTCAGGCACACAGACAGCAGGAGCAGGGGAGTGAGATAACCCCACGGTCCTGGGAGTCAAGGTGGAGGGAGTCATCTGAGGGCCCCCCGCCCATGGAGGGGTGGGCTGTCTCTGCTGGCTGGGAAGGGGCAGGGCATGAAGCAGTAAAGGGGGGGGGTGTCTATGGGCCGACTGTGTCCCTCCAAAAGATATATTCAAGTCCTAACCCTCCAGTACCGGAAACAAGGTCAGTGTGGAGGTGGAGCTAAGAGGAAGTCTTTGGGGTGGGTCCAAATCCAATGTGGCGCCTGTGAAAACAGAGTCTGATGTAGGGAGAAGGCAGCCATGAGGGCAGAGTCAGGACAATGCTTCTACAAGACAAGGGTGGTCACAGATGTCTAGCAAAGCGCGAGCAGCTGAGACGGAGACTGGGGCCGACATCTCCCTGAGGGGCTCAGGGAACCCCATCCTGACGGACTGGGAAACTCGGGCGTCAGCTTCCAGAACTCTGAGACACCACATTTCTGTCGCTCAGGTTGTCCAGTCCGTGAGGCTGTGTTACTGCAGCCCCAGCAGATTGACACAGGGACATTGTATCCTGTCCTCGAAAGATGGGGGGGTTCTCCTGGGAAACAAAGGGTAAAGGACCCCTGTGCCCAAGCTGATGGGGGGTACAGGTGCACAAGCAATAGACTTTGGGAAGGTGCTGGCTCAGCGTGGCTCAGGCACGGGGGACAGAAGCCGATGAGCCCGGAAAGATGGGCCAGAACCGACGGCACGTTCAGGAATGGCTTGATCTGGGAGACAGCAGGGACTGAAAAAGATGACAGAAAAAATATGTAATCGTGCAAGAATAGAGAAGCCCCTGGAAACCTTCCACGGGGTCTAAGAATACGGGAGGGGCTGGGGGGGAGGCAGGTGCTGTGAGGCCCAAGCAACAAGCCGGTCCGTGGGCAGAATGAATCCTGGTGCTTCTGTGAGCATCAGAAAGGCTTATTTTTCTGTCGACCTGCCTCACTCCCCCCACAGCCTGGCACATGGCCTGTGCCTGGAGCTTCAGAGTCCTCTGCCTCGGGGGGCTCTGGGGGTCTGTCTGTTCCTCCCGCCAGCCTGGACGGGAGCGCGCCCGGCTGCAACGTGGTAAGCGGGGACACGGGGCCTGCTGCGGGGTCCCTGGCTCTGGGGCTAGCTGTCCCCGTCCCCCCAGGGTCCGGCTGGAAGTGAACCAGCCCCGGGTACTTTGGGAATCGGTCCCACAGCACCTTTGCGGCATTTTTCAGCCCAAACCTGAATCTAAACTTCCTCTTGTCACAGTGGCCCATCCTGCCAGCACGTGCCTGTGGCTTCTTGTCTTTGCTGCCCCGTGTGGCCTTTCCTGCTGATGGAGGCCTCCACGTATGTTGATGCTGTGGCTCTTAGCCGAGGCTGGGAGGGTCCGGTGCCTACCGGGTCACCTGGACTCCTTGTCAGTACATCCCCAGGGCCACCAATCCCGGATATCAGGGGACCTGAGGAGGGTCCCCGGTGCTCACTCCCTGGGAGGAATGTGCATGAGCCTCCTCCGTGTCCCCACAAAGGGGGGTCCTGCAAAGAGAGTGTCAGGTGCACCTGGCCTGGCCACCAGAGGCCTTTGTCTGGGAGCAGTGGATTCTCCGTCCTCCGTCCTGTACCCTTTCCTTTCCTTTCCTTTCCTTTCCTTTCCTTTCCTTTCCTTTCCTTTCCTTTCCTTTCTTTTCCTTTCCTTTTCTTTCCTTTCTTCTCCTTTCCTTTTCTTTCCTTTCCTTTTCTTTTTTCTTTCTTTCTTTTTTAATGCTTATTTATTTATTTTGGGGGAGGACAGTGCATACACACATTGGGGAAGGGCAGAGAGAGAGAGAGAGAGAGAATCCAAAGCAGACTCTGTGCTGAAAGCCTGAAAGCATGGAGCCCGACGCGGGGCTTGAACCCACGAACCCTGAGATCATGACCTGCAAGGAAACCGAGTCAGACTCTCAACTGACTGAACCACCCAGGCGCCCCGCCCTTTTGTTTACGTTTACACATTGTTTTTTCATTTTCGTTTCTTGAGGACAATAAAATAAGAGGACCGATTGGACTCCCTGCATCTTCATAACGTCCAAAGGGGTATGAGAACCGAGGTGAGTACTTGGGACACGGATTCCAGCCCTGGGAAGGCGCAGGCCGCTGTCCTGGGAGGTTGGAGCTGCGGAGTCTCATCAACAAGCTTGTTTGCTGCCTTCCTGAGTGTGGGGAGGACCCCGGGTGCCTTCCCCTCTCTGCCCAGCAGCCAGGACTGAGCCCCAGGGGGACCGAGCCAAGATGCTCCAAAGCCTTCGCTCGGACAACCAGAGGAGTGACTTTCTTCTGCAGAGTCTAGATGAAAATGCCCACTACCTCGCTGAGTGCGCCTCTCCTCCCTCCTGCGCGTACGCGCCCACGGGGCTGGGACAAGCGCACTTAACGAGCGATATCTCACCAGCATTGATGGCTGCGTCCCTGGTGAACTTCGAGGGAATGTAAAGTGAGTTCGCTCATTTATTTATTTTTTTCTTTCCTGCCTGTAAAAGTGGCCACTTTGCAAAAAACAGTCTGGGCATCTGTTTGCTTTCCGTGCAGCCTGCGAAACAGCATCGTGCTTAAAAACGAGAGCGAGGTTAGGACACCCATCGTCATCTGTGCGGAAGGGGCGGCACGGCTGCCAGTTACCACCCATGTGGAGGCACGACTGTGTGGTGCCTGGCATTTAAAGGAAGAGGTTCCCGTGACGGGCATTTCTTTCCAGGAGCAGGGAAGCTGCTTGGCGCAGTAGAGTCACCGCGACAGAAGTGACGGAGCCGCGTGCGCGCTGACGTTGGGCGGTGGAGCTCGGGGCCTGTTGCTCAGACTTTCTCCACTGCTCAGCCTGGCATCTCCGTTCCGTTTACCCAGCGTGAGGCTGGCTAAAAAGTCATCGTGGACTTCCTGAGGCACGGCTCCGCCAATGTAATAGAAATGCGGTCCAGGGGACCTGGGTGGCTCCGTCGGTTAAGCATCTGACCTTGGCTCAGGTCATGATCTCACGGTTCATGGGTTCAAGCCCCGCATCGGGCTCTGTGCTGACAGCTCAGAGCCTGGAGCCTGCTTCGGATTCTGTGTTTCCCTCTCTCTCAGCCCCTCTCCTGCTCGTGCTCTGTTTCTCTCTCTCAAAAATGAATAAACATTAAAAATTTTTTTTTAAAAAGAAAGAAATGTTGTCCTGGGGGCCCATTTTGAGATAAGAAGGAAGGCAGTTTTTTACATCTTCTCTTAAAAAAGGATATGCCATAGGGTAGTTCTATTTTTAATTTTTTGAGGGACCTTATGACCCAGCAATAGCACTGCTGGGAATTTACCCAAAGGATACAGGAGTGCTGATGCAGAGGGGCACATGCACCCCAATGTTCACAGCAGCACTTTCGACAATAGCCAGATTATGGAAAGCCTAAATGTCCATCAACTGACAAATGGATCAAGAAGATGTGGTTCATCTATACAATGGAATACTCCATGGCCATGAGAAAGAATGAAATCTGGCCATTTGTAGCAACGTGGATGGAACTCGAGGGTGTCATGCTAAGCGAAATGAGTCAGGCAGAGAAGGACAGATACCGTATGTTTTCACTCATATGTGAACCTGGAGAAATTTAATGGAAACCATGGGGGAGGGAAAGGGGGGAAAAAGTTACAGAGAGGGAGGGAGGGAGGCAAACCATAAGAGACTCTTAAATACTAAGAACAAACTGAGTGTGGATGGGGGGAGGGGGGAGGGGAAAGTGGGTGATGGGCATGGAGGAGGGCACTTGTTGGGATGAGCCCGGGGTGTTATACGGAAACCAAATTGATAATAAATTATATTAAAAATAAAATAAAATCTATTACTCCACTAAAAAAAGAGTAATAAAAGGATATGCCATATTTGCCTTCTATAGGAATGTTTTGGGGTCTTTCAGATTTGTTCAAGGTAATGGCCCACGTTTGCTCAGAGCAGGGTATTGACACTGCACAATTAGCTGACATTCATAAAACAATATGGCATATGGGTTTCCAGTGACAAGAGAAAACCAAATCTGCATAAAATGATCAGTGTGATTTGGGGATTCGAAGTAGGTTCATTGCTTTCTCCATTTCACTTTATAAAATCAGCCAGGCTCCTCGAGTAAACTGCCGAAGGTAATCAGACGCGCTGGGCTTATTACTGAAGAGCGGAGGCGTCCTTGAGGATTTGCTTGAGGACACATTTGCTAGAGAATGTGTCATTCCTTGTGGCGTTTTTCAACCATCATCAGAGAAGCCATTTCCAGAACGGGCTGTCGTCATTTATCTGTAAAGAAAACTCGTCAACTTCTTATTCTTGCTTAATTTTGGGTATTTGATTTCAAAAAGCATTCATTCATTCATTCGTTCGTTCATTGGTGGAGCTGTAGGTGGGCAAGTGTCCGCGACAAATGGCGAAGCCATAGCAGATACCAGACGGGCACAGGCGCGAGTCCCCTCGCAGGGCGGGTAAAGCCCAGGAGTTTCCTCTGTGAAACTGAGGAGAGGCCTCCGTGACCGGCAAGGCTGTTTGCAGGTTCAGATGCACTGGCTGCCAGGGGCTGTTGGAGCTGGTCCCGTGAGCCACGGCCCTCTCATCGGTCAGCGCGGGGAGGAGCCGGCTCCCAGGGCTGCGGTGTGGACCGGAGCAGGAGTGGGCTGACAGGGGTCTGTGCGGTGCCACCTGCAGTCATCAAAGGGGAGCGGTTGACTCTCTGTGGAACATTCTGTATGAATCGATCAGTACATCTTTCCTTTCCTTGCCATTCTTTCCTCTGACCCTTGTAGGAAATACTCAAGCTTCGAGAAAGGCCCCAACAAACCAGGCTCTGCTCCTCACCCCTTCCACACGCTTGCAGGCCTTTGGGGATGAACAGAAAGCGACCAGGAGCCAGAAGGCGGATGTCACCATCACCTTCAAGGAAATGTCCATTTGTCGGTGACCGGGCTCAATCTGTCCCCCAAATCAGGCAGCTTTCGCTCGCGTTTGACAGTGGTTGTGAATGTTGTCATGAGCTCCCTTTGAAACTCGCATTACTGGGGGGCCTGAGCGGCTCCGTCGGTTGAGCAACCGGCTTCGGCTCAGGTCATGATCTCGCGGTTCGTGGGTTCAAGCCCCGCGTCAGGCTCTGTGCTGACAGCTCAGAGCGTAGAGCCTGTCTTCGGATTCTGTGTCTCCCTCTCTCTCTGCCCCTCCCCTGCTCACACTGTCTCCCTCTCTCTCTCTCTCTCTCAAAAATAAGTAAAAAAACAAAAACAAAAAAAAAGAAAGAAACACGCGTTACTACTGCGTTTAAACAAAAAATTCTACATTGTTTTGTTCAGTGTCTAATATTCCAACATAGTCTACTATTCAATATTTATGGAGAAACGTGAAGACTTTGTATTATGTAAAAAACCAGAGAAAATCAGTGTTTAGGAGTATATATAAACAGAGCAAAGAATCAATTATGAGAGTTCAGAAGCCATGTTGAATCCCGTGGGATGCATCACAAACTGAAATACGAAATACAAAGAGTTCTTTGGCTTGGTTCTCCTAAAGGTCCATCCCTTAGTGTCCGGCATATTCTCACATCACCATATGTGCTCCAGGCAGTGTGGCTCAGAGGCGGCAACAGGTGGAAATCTTTCTTCTTGTGGCAAATGTCCAACTGGTATTTCAGAATGGCTTCCAGAACACGGGAGCCTTTCCCTCCGACCAGGAGCGCATGTCAGAGCCCAGTACAGAGGCAGCACGAGGCCGTCCCGTGGCCTGTGATTTCCAGAGCCCTCTGTGTGCCTGAGACTCCTCTCTGGCGGGGGACGGGGGGCAGTGGGGACAGGTTAGCCTGGGAACTGAAGAGAACACTCTTGATCTGTTTGATAAATAACGTTTGTGCTTGAGCAAAGAAAAGATGCCCAGAGCCTCACTCTCAACCAGCGTTCCACATGCTTCTCCTTTAGGTAAAGTCCCTAATGTGGGGGCTCTTGCACGCCCCACTTCTTTGAAGTGATGAGTTCATGGTAGGTTGACTGGGGGGCGGGGGCAAAGCCACTGGGGGTAGTGTGCTTGCCATGCATGGAGCTTAAAGACAGTTAACCCAGTGGGTGGTCTGGAAGCTGAGGTGGTTCCGAGGTAGGATTTTCAGTGTATATCATCAAGGGGCTTCCAAACGCTAAATGAATTTTCTTTAAAAAAGCTGAGACGTTAGCCAGTTTCAAAACCACTTCACGCTGCAAGTTCACAAGCGTGAAAACATAGTCCGTTTCTCGGAAAAGAGAGTAGCAGTTGGATTCAAGGTGGTTACCTTGGATCCTTGCTTTGACGCTCGCACGGGAAGTTCGATATTTTATTATTAAAAAGAACGTGTCTTCAGAGCCCCAGATCCAGGGACGGGCTTGGCTCCCGCCTCCAGTGTAGACGGGAAGGATGGCTTTCCATGTGGCTCCCACAGCAGCCTGCCGAGCTCCAGGCTTTCCCAGGGGGGCTCTCGCTCCGAGCTGTCCCAGGAACACTGAACAAGTGTCCCCACTTTCTTATGCCGGTAGAGCTGGCCTCCCGTCAGCACGTCATTTTGCCTTTTTCACAGAACTCGGGAACCGTAAGGGAAACACGTCTCCGCCAATGGTCCCAGAGCCTCCACTTGCTCTCGCCTCCTGCATTGGGGGCAGGGCCCCTCCTCCTTCCTGGGGTCCGCCTCCCTCCCTTCCAGACGGTGGCCCCAGTCTCTCTCTTAAGCTCCTTTTCCAAAATCTTCAACCATTCCCTGTACGCTGGTTCCTTCCCGACCTCAAGCAAGGATCTCAGACATCTGTAGACTTAAAAGAAGAAAATACCCCCCCCCCCCCGCCGAACTTATTTCCCTCGTGGCTACCACATTCTCTCCCATCCCTGCACCTGAGTTTTTACATGCATCCCACCCTGTGTTTCTGCACCCCTGCCTGCCCTGTCTCCTTTCTCTCCAGGCACTGAATCTGCTCTCGCCAAAGTCCTGGAGATTTCTCTGTGTGTCTGAACCCAACACGTGCTCTTATGCTCATTTTTCTTAGCTGCTGGGAACATCTGAACTATTTCCCTATGTTCGACTTTCTTTTGCCTTCCTTGCTAATAACATTTTCCCGACTTTCCGGTCTTATCTACCACTTTCTCCTCAGGCTCCTTTATTGCTTTCTTGGTTTCTGGTCAGTCTTGAGAAGCAGGTTTCCTTAAACTTTGATCCCCAGGGTTCTCTTCTGTTTCCATTGTGGACCAGCTCCCGGGGCCACCCTGTTCCTCCACAAGGTCATCTGCCCACACGTCTGCTCGGGGCCTGCACTCCTCTGCGTGCTCTGACTTCCAGAGCGTACTTCTAATTGCCTCTCCTCTTGGATTCCTCAAACGAACGCCCAGCCCAACCTATTCACCGTTGAGCTCATCATCAAGCTGTCCTCTGAAAGTCGCCTTGGATTTCCTTCTCCTGGCCTCCCTCTGGGGCCCCACCCACCCTCATTGCCCAAGGCAGGAACCTGAATCACCAGAAGGTCCTAGAAACAAGCTTCCCAGGCAGGTCTCCTTTCAAGAGAACAGTGGGTCTCGGACACCCGTCAGCTGCCTCACCTCCACGTCCGCTGGGGGTGCAGGGTGAGACCGCACTGTTCAGGTAGCTCCCTGCCCTGTCTGTCCCATGCAGGCCTCCCTTTGCTCCACGACTCCCCATCGGCCCAGCCAGGGTCACTTAGGGGTGCGCTGCAGCCCCAGGTCTCCTGTCTTCCCGGTGTCCTGTCACGGGGGTGGGCTCTCCTCATGCACACCTGCACCCTCTCCTTGTCTTTCCCTTTGCACCCCATCGGTGTTCAGCTTACAGATGCCTCTCTCCTGCTGTATGATGGCAGCCCCCTGACTCTGTCCTACCCCCAGCCCCCCCGCCCTGCAGAGTGACCTACAGCTGCAAATATCCATGCCCTGTGGTCCACGCTCCCGAACGAGGCCCGTGAGGCTCTTCCTGCCTTTGCGGAGGGTCCACCGCGTCTGGCTTCGTCTCCACAACGCAGCCTCGCTGCCGCCATCGCGAGCCTCTCCAGTTACGCAAAAGCCGTGGATGAGAATTTGCGATTTTCTTTGTCTACAAACTAACACCTTGTGTGTCCTTGTCCTCCAAGATTTAGATTATTTGTCTGTTTCTTTATGTTTATTTTTTAATTTATTTTGAGAGACAGAGAGAGAGAGAGAGAGGGAGAGAGAACCAATCCCAAGCAGGTTCTGTGCTCTCAGTGCACAGCCCGATTCACGAACTGTGAGATCACGACCTGAGCCGAAATCAAGAGTTGGACGCTTAACCGACTGAGCCCCCCAGGCGCCCCTGTTCCTTTGGAAATACTCGGATCCACTTCCTCCCACCCTGCCCCCCTCCGCCTCCCACCGGGCTGGGTGCTCCTGTGTTGACTTTCTGCAGCACCCTTATCTTGTCTTTTATTTTTACGGGTTGTCGCTCCCCAGCACGTGGAGCCCATCGCTCGTTGACAGGTAGTTGCCCCGTCCTGTAAGTAAGCGTGAGCTCGGCGGGTCCATGACTGTGGTTCCTGGTGTGTCCCCGCACGTGGTGCAGACCTGGCTCAGGAATGATCCCTTATGTCAGTGATCGAGTGAACCAATGAACTTCTGCCTAAATGAGTAACTAGTGGATAAAAGACTCATTTCCTAGAGAACCAGGAAGGCGCCTAAAACATCAGGGGAAGGAGGAGGCCAAAATCTGAAACTCCAATCCTTGGCCCAGTAACAGATCCTGTGGCCAGGTCTTCACCCTGTGGGCCCAGAGGAGGAGGAGAGGGAGGCAGAGACGTCCCTCCTCCTGGTTTTATGTCTCCAGGCCTCTAAGATATAGATTCCCTTCCAGAGATGGAGAATGACGCCCTTGGCTGTGACTGGAAAGCACCCGTGACCACCCAGCATGCACGCAGTGTTCAAGGTCAAGGTCGCAGAGTAAAGTGGCCGCTCGGCAGCCTCTCTGTGGTTCATCTGCTTCATCTTGCACTACGTCCACGTTCAGGGACACGGAGTGCTGTCTGCCCCACGTGCACAAAGTTTCTGAAGCCAGAGCGACTCTCGTCCCATGTGCTCCGGGGGGCACTGTGGGGGCCGTGGGGACTGCATTTGGAGCGCATCTGACAGGTCATGCAAGGTGGGGGGCCCGGTGGACAGGACCCTGGGTTCGGGCTAGTTTGTCAGTTGCAGTAAATCAAATTAACATTGCACATAAATACCGGCTTTCTTTCCCAGATCCAACCCCCCTGGTTGCACCAGCCAATGCAAGATGAGAGATTTTTCTTCTTCCTCTCTGACGGGGCGGAACTCCTTCAGCGGTCCGTCTTCCCCTGGTTTGTGAGCTCACCCACAGAGGCCCATTCTTTCTGTGAATTCCTGCCTTGCCTGGCTTCTCGAACATGTGAGATGTTGGCAAAATGTTGCTTTTCATTTCCATCATTGTCAGATTAACGCAAAGCTTTCTCTCCGCCAGCAGACTTTTCTATTTTATTTCTCAGATACGGGCAAACACCCGCTGGCACGCCACATCTCATTATTCACAAAAAAACAGCCATGAGTCGTTTGAACTGTGATCCGCAAGGGGACCAGGGGCCACCTGTGGAGCACCAGGTCCTCCTCATGCTCTCGATGACGGTGTGCAGGGTGCCTCCTCGTCAGGGCACACCCGGGGTGCTTTGCAACAGCCTTATGCTTGTGACGGATTCTCGGAGAGGGTGCTCTCGAGCACTCCGCGCTGTTCAGACAACCGGGGCTTTGTGACTCGTCTCCGGGCCTGGCCGGGCTCTTCCTTACGAAGTCTGCATAAGAACTACGGGCTCTGGGGACGGGTCCAGACTTTCTGCTTCTCCACTGCTGTTTGCAGAATTCGTGGGGGGTCCGCGCATGGCAGTGTGTGACGTGTCCACCGCGTGCAGCAGCTTTCCCTGAGCCGCTTGGTGAAAGCCAGCCTGCCGGCCCCAGGGCCCTTCCTGAGGACAGGGAGAGAGCCACTGTGTGCCCAGAGCCCATGCTGCAGCCCAGCTCCTGCCACGCAACCCAGAGATGCCCCCTACCACACCCCTCAGGTCTTCCGTGTGCAGGTGAGCAAGGCTACATGGTGGGCTCTCTGAGCATCAGTGGGGATGCATCCCTCCTGAGTGTCTCTCAAGGCCCCTCTGGCTCCTCTGGCCACCTCCCCTGTGCCCTCGGGGGATTTCACAAGAAATGCCTATCACTGTGTCAAGGGCCAAGGTGCAGCTTGGGGAAGGAAGGCCATCAGAGAAGAGGAGGCTGTGGAAGAGGCTCCCAGGGCCTCTGAAAGGTGGGAAGAGGCTGGGCCGTGGGTCGACTCAGGAGTCGTGCAGAAGCCCCAGTCAAGGGAAGGAGGGCAGGAAGGAGGGGAGCAGAGAAGGGGGAGCATGGAGAGGGCTTCAGGGTGGGTGCCTGAGCTGGGCTTTGGGGCCGGAAGGGCATGGCTGGATGCCGCTGGGTACTTGGGCCAATCTTCCTGCGCCTCAGTTTTCCCATCTGTAAACTGTGCAGCATATTCGTCCCAACGAGGAAGCGTCAGACGCGGCGATGCGCAGAGCGGTGTGCGGCACAGAGCTGGCCGAGCCCGTCGTCCTGGGTGTGTCTGTGGGGTGACACCTGCGCGTTTGTCCGCCAGGGGGTTATCGGGGCACACGGCCGCCCGCAGGACACAACGGGCTCAGAAAGAGGGGTGTGATTGGAGCTGGGATGGAGCCAGGGTGAAGGAGAGGAGGAAACAGAGACTCAAACTCCTCCTTCTTTAGGGGGGGCCCAGGTTCACTGGTCCCAGACGTGGGACCCGCCCTGGGAGGTCCCCCTCTGCGGAAGGTGCCCTCAACTTAGTGGCCCTGAAGCCTATGAACTAACGTACCCTAAACCTCCCTGGCCCGAGCGGGGTGCCGGCCCGGACTCAGCGTTCAGTAAAGACCGGGCTGGAAGCGCCTTGTGGGATCTGGGGCACCCAGGAGCCCAAGGGAGGTTCCCAAGAGGATGAGCCTCCGCCCTCAGACTGTGTGGCCCCCCGTTCACCCTGAGGGCAAAACAAGTAAGAGGAAACACACCGGAACGCGCCGTCAGAGGCACGTCTCAGGCACAGTGGAGACCCCGCACCTGCACCTTTGTTGTGCTGGCTTCAAATCTCAGGCGTTTTACCCGCGGTGCTTAACCTTCCCGACCTTCTGGACGAGACCCAAGACGCCGCGCTTGCTCGCTGGGCTCCAGCGTCAAGGGGACGTTTCAGAATAAAATGCCCAGCTGTCCTGGTGTCAAACACCACAGCGCCTGGGGAGTTTCTTCTGCTTTTTCCTTCCCTTGATGGCCGGTGAGGAGAGAGGACGTTTGTGACCCTTGAATTCTGAGGTCTCCTCACCTTAGGCTAACCTTGAAGTCATTCGAATGCAGAAAATTAACATAGTTTTGATTAACTTAACAAACTTCTAACGCACCTGGGGAAAAAAAAAAAGAACCTCGAAAACAAAAACAGGGAGGCCAAGTACAAAGGGCGGGCTTTGAAGGCATCTTCTGAAGGCCAGTGAACGTGCCCTATGGGAACTGAGTGGAAAGAGAATTTCAAAGAAGTGAGTGTTTTCACCGAAAGTGCCTGACACCACACCCTGCTGCGAGCTCTCAGCCTCCTGTGTCAGGAGGTGAGGTACCTGAGCCCCCAGAGGGGAGGGGGGGTGGGGGGCCGGGAGGGGGGGCCCAGGAGGGAGGAGGGAGGGGGGCCAGGAGGGAGGGGGTGGAGGAGCTGAGAGGGAAGAGGCGGGGGAGCCTAGAGGGACGTGGGTGGGGAGCCCTGGAGGGAGGGGGTGGGGGGTCCAGGAATGGGGGGGCAGGGGGGGCAGGGGGACCTTGGGGGACGGGGGGGCCAGGAGGAAGCTGGAAGGTGTCTCCCCTTGTGCATCTCACAGAGACGGGCAATTCCCAGAAGAGGTGGGACACTGGACGAAGGAAACTGGCTGTCACCTTTCTCCCCCCACCCCGAAGAAAGAAGCATTTACTGCTGAGAACTGAAAGGGCGTGGTCTTAGAGGTCTGTCACGTAGAGGGACACATGTGGCTTTAAGACACACCCACCCTGTCGCTTTCTAGATGTTTCTGAACGCCTGAGACCCACACCCTGAGCAGGAGCTGAGGGCACTCCGGCTACATGCATCCCTGCAGGCTCTGGGGGGACCCATCCGAGAGCAGCGGACCCGGCACCTGGAAACCGTATTAGAACAGCAGGGATGGCTTTCGGGGACCCCTGCCCCCTCCAGACCTTCCGCTCCCCCAGAGCTCTTGGAAAAGCACGACGGGCTGTCCCAGCCTGGGCCGCTGGAGGTTTCCAGGGACTTGCAGTGCTGAGCCCAGGTGGAGATGCCGGTCACCTCAAATTCGCGCTCTCGGTGCCAGGTGAACTCAGAGAGGCCAGGCAGATCGTCTGAGGCAGCACAGCACCGGAGGGCCAGATCTGGGGAACGACAAAACAGTCCCCGCACTCCTGGCTTGATGTTTTGTCCACGAGTTCCATTTCAGCAAGCGCACGTTCGAGGCACATTTTCAAGGTCAGTTATGAGCCACGTGTTACGGGGACGCCACAGGCGTCGCTAAAGCAGCCACGAGTGTAAATGGGCTCACCCTCGAGTGTGCAGGAAGGGCAGCTGTTTTCCAAGCTGCCCCTGCCCCGCCCCGTGGAGCCAGGCTTACTTTGACACCTCAGAGACGCCGCGCGTGATTTCGGGGCCAGGACAGCTGATGCGTTCGGGTGATCCGGGCGGGCTGCACGCCGAGGTCCTGGCCTTCACCTCGCGCGGGCGCCTGCGGCCTTCCCGCGTCCGCCCTCTGCCTTCTCTCCTCCCGCACTTTGCCTCCTCCTCCCGCACCGTCAGGGCGAGCGGGTCCCGGGTCAGCATCCTCTCCAACTCCGGGTGCCCCCGTCCACACCGCCAGGGTACAGGCCTGTCTTTCCCTCCCGTCCACACCTGCCTCTAGCTCGATCCATGCGCCCTCCCACACGCGGCTTTGTCTCCCTTCTGGAATACACAGTCAGGGATGGCAGGGACAGGAGTCAGGGACAGCGGGGACAGGAGACAGGGACAGCGGGGACAGGAGTCAGGGACAATGGGGACAGGAGACAGGGACAGAGGAGACAGGAGTCAGGGACAGCGGGGACAGGATACAGGGAAGCCCGGTCATCACGCCTTTTCTCCAGCCCTGCCAGCCTGGCTGTTAGGTCATTCACAACAGATCTTCTAGAACATTCTGTCCACGTTAGCAGCTCCTATGCTTCCCTCCTGCCAGGCCACTCCCCCTCCGTCACCACGCCATTCCGTGGCCACGGCTCCAAAGTCACAGCGGCCTCCTCCTGCTCAACCCAGCGGTGAGCTTGTCTGC